>CM052897.1:27495650-27532353 GCA_028534135.1 Potos flavus
TATCTTTCTTGATCCCCTCTTTTTTCATTTCCCTCTCCCACCCCCCACAACTCACCACCCTGCCTCGCGAATTCTTCATATCAGAGAGATCATATGATAATTGTCTTTCTCTGATTGTAAGTCATTGTTTCTTAAATCCCTCAGAATTTTCCATGATGGAGAAGAAAAAAGTGAACAATTCTTTCTTTTGACACCTCTTGTATAGATAGTCTGATCCCAGCAGTGGCTCCTTCCCTTCCTTGTTTGTTTTGATCTAAGCATATGTTCAAAACAACATTAAACTCTTTTTTCTCCTTTGAAGTTTTCACAAGGATCAAAATATTTTAGTTTTGAAACCTAATACTTTTAGAGGTTTTTTTTTTTTTCCCCCTAATAATGTGAATCTGTGTGGCTGAAGTAATTGGAGGAGATCTGATAGAAGAGATGAAACTTACCTTCTCGGTTCAACTTGAATTTCTAAGGTGAATGAATCAGATCTAGATATTAAAGGGAGGAGGGACATTCTAAGAGAGCAGAACCCTAGCAGAGACATAGTGGCAGGAGTGAAGCTTTCGTGTGTGGGTAAGGGTAGACTTTTCTGCCTTAGTAAAGGTAGCCTTCTGGACAATTAGGTTGAATAGGTGTAGTGGGGCCAGATTATGGAGGGCCTTGGAGCCACGCACATGAGACCTGGAGTAACAGAGTATCTGGCGCCACTAAGGGCCTTTTGTAACTCCTTGAGCTTCTCAAGAAGCACACAGATGTTACGAAATTATTACATAATGTTTTAAAAATAGTGGCTATTTTGATTTGTCTTACACAATTCCATATAAATAGATGCATGTTCTTTAAAGATGTTAATATATTTCCTTAAATCAAAATACACTTGTTAACTCATAATTCAAAAGAGCCCTGCAGCGAATCCTCTGTAGAGGATCACTTTATACTATGAAGAGTCATGCCCTGATTTTTGTAAAGTTTACAAGTTTTGTGGAATTTCAAATAAATACTGTATTAATTAATATGTATATTTTCTTTTCTGTATTTTGGTAGAGTAAAGCTGTGGAGAGTTGAAGTTCGAATAGTAAAGAGTCTGTTGTTTCTCATAGGACACGCCAAGCTCTCCCTCGAGATTCCGTCATTGAAGATTTACATTTACAAAATAGATACCTCCAAGAAAAACTTCATGTTTTGGAAAAACAGTTTTCAAAGGAGGCATATTCTAGAACTTCAGTAAGTGTACACCTTTTTGTTTTTCTGTTCTTAAAGTTTAAAAGTGATATCAACTTCTACCATTATCTGACCCAGAACATTAGATTCCTCTTATAATATTAATGCAATAAATCCAACTTTTATTTTTACCAGGTAGTGATGTATTTGAACTTCTTTAATCCTTCTTACATAAGTAAACTTAAGATTCTTATGCTTTGCATAAAACTTTATTACAGATGAGGTTTTAAATGAAGTTATCATTTTGAGTTTTGCTGTGGCGAGAACATACAATTGGGTAAATTAGAAAAATATGTCTATTTAGCACTGTTTCCATTCAGGTGTGTATATACTAGTTTTCTTTATAAAAAGTCATTAATATAGAATTGTTTGTTGTATCTTACTTTAAAACAATTAGTGTGTATGTTTTTGTTATTTCTTTCTTCTTCTTTTCATGTTTCTTCTCTTTTTTCTGCTTCAAGCAGAATCTCTTATGTGATACAACTACATTTTCTACCCTTGCTACCAGTGTTAATAAATACAGGCACAATACTTTTCACAAAAAGAACACTTTACACAGGAACAAAAAAAAACCCATAACAGTTTTCAGAATTGAAAATGGGAAGGTAATAGATGCCAGTGACAACTTATATCATCAGGTACCTAAAAATATCCTATGGTATTATAGTAACAAAGAAAAACACACAGCAGAAGATATTGTAGATCCTACGGAGTTAAATAAATCTGAGACAAGACCAAAAGATAAGTCAAGTCCGCTTAGGTCAACTAATGGTATCTTGGCAGATGTTAAGTCCAATTTTGAAAATGAACCAGATCTCGAAATTGAGAAAATTAATCAAGACAGTAGTGAAAATAATAAACAGGAACATAAAAACAAGGAAGAGAATGAACTAGGCAAGAATGACGAAGGAAAGGGACACGTAGCTGAAGATGTGAGTCACAACAACCACTTGGATCCAGAGGAATCTGCCAGAGAGGACCCTGATAATGCCACAGTTGCGGCCGCACTGAATCAGTGTGCTGAGGAGGGGGCACAGGCAAATTCTGACACCGATGGACCCGTCCGGCCAAGAAATGAAGTGTCCCAGGTTTGAGTCCATGGCGGTCCTGTGTATGTGTGTTAGCTGAATCTTCCTGTAGCAAGTGGTATACATATGTGGGGCAAATGGAAATAAATTGTATAGGATTTGTAAAGAATATTAACTATTCATGAACTGTGTCTTAAGCTCTAATATTTGACTAATTCCTTCAAAAATTAATGGTTGTGCATTTCCTAATTCATTTTAGTACTCACTGTTTTACCACTAGTACTCACTTAAAAAGAATTAGATTAGATAACGGGGTGACAAAAATCTAGTTCTTTAGAGGTGTTCATTTTGCCTTAGAAATTTCTAATTCAGGATGCTCTGAAGTCTCATCACAAACTTTTACTACAGTGAATACTATCAGTAAAAATATGTTACGATACTGTGTGATATTCTTTGGTCTTTTCGCCACATAGTTTATGACAAACACTTTTTAAAACGAAAGAAGGGAGCTTGCCTGTGTTGCAATGTTGTGCCTAGGTATAATTTTCATAGCACTTTGCGGAGTATTATTCTACTTTACGTGGGAAGCTTGGAGCATGAGTAACATCTCTAGTGATGCAGAACCCGGATCTAAATACAGGTCTGACTCTCTAGTTTATGATCTCTCTTGTGACACACTACTTTTGGTCCGTAGTGCAAAGACATGTTTGCCCCCAGTTGAAATCAAATAGCATTTATCTTTTTTTTTTCCTTTCTCCTTTCTGCCTATATATTCCAGTCACCCAAGTCCTAAAAACATCAATAGAAACAAACATTTAAATGTGAAGAGAAAATGGATGAAAGTGACTTAATTCTTATTTCATTTCTTCATCCAGGTTCATAAAACTTTTTCTTTTACTTGATAATAAGTAATTAAAAATTTGACGCATCCACTGTGTGTTTCTTTAACTCCCATCCACTAAGAATTTGGTTTCTAGCAGCGTATCCCCCATCCTTTTTTTTTTTTTGATATATTTATTTTAGAGAGAGAGAGCATGCGGTGGGGAGGGGCAGAGGGAGAGAGAGAGCAAATCTTAAGCAGACTTTGCACTGAGCACAGAGCGACACGGGGCTCAGTCTCACAACCCTGAGATCATGATCTGATGTGAAACCAAGAGTCAGACACTTTGCCAATGGTGCCACCCAGGCGCCCCCAGTAGTATATCCCTTTTAGCAGGATTTGTCTTCTGTACAAGAATTGGAAATTTTTATAAAATTCAATATGAAAGAGTTTTATTTATGTTATTTTGACAGAATAGTGTTTCATTAGAATTTATTTTCCAAACATCTGGACAATTTCAACTAATACTTTTAATTTTGTTTTTTGAGAAATGGGGGGAAAATGATCCATATGTACTTAAATAATTGCCTCCATGTTTCAAGGAGGAGAGAACCATGTAAAAAAAAACAAAACACCCTGATGTGAGATCATAAGGTAGAAGTACTGTCTTCTGTGAGTGATAACTTAATATAGTTTATGTCTGTCAATCAGTGGTGCCCATAGGTGTTCATCAGTTGTTAAACAGCTACCACAGACAGAAGAGATGAAGTGAGGGGGACAGAAGAGCTCAGGGACAGGGCATTACAGATTTCTATGTCTGAAGAGGCCTTAAAAATTACGTCTCATGCTTTCATTTGTAAGAGGGAAAAACCGAGGACCTTGCAGGTGGCATGATTTGCCTAGTGTTAACCTAACAGGAGCAGAATCAGAATGTATACTGGGATGATTTGACAGAGAATAAGTACAGACATATTCCTGTGGTACAGGCACCAACAAACATGTCTGTCCTCTTTTTCTTGCCACTGTGTATGTGCATATGCACACACATCGCTTTGAACAAATAGAAACGGGGGTGCGTGCGGCGTTTCTGCCAGTGTTCTGTGCCCTCAGGTCCGAATCCAACAGCCTAGAATTTATTTACTCTTCTATATCCTTTTTTTTTTTTTTTAAGATTTTATTTATTTATTTGACAGAGAGAGAGATCAGAAGTAGGCAGAGAGGCAGGCAGAGAGAGGGGGAAGCAGGCTCCCCGCCGAGCAGAGAGCCCGATGCGGGGCTTGATCCCAGGACCCTGAGATCATGACCTGAGCTGAAGGCAGAGGCTTTAACCCACTGAGCCATCCAGGCGCCCCTATATCCTGGTTTTTAATGTCTTTAATTTCTTTTACTTTTGTTTTTATTACTTAAGGGTAAATGTATCAGAATGTGAAGTATTTAACCTACTGCTAATTAAAAAGATGGTATAGAGCCATGTTTAATGGATGTATTTGTATAATACTGTATTTTTTAAACTATAATGTCTGTGGAGTTACTGACTTGATAGTCCATCAAACCAGTAGAGAGAGAAAGGGATGGGGGAGGACACACTAAAGCTATGCTAAGTGCTCGCACAAAATTATTTCATTTGATGCTCATAATAATCATATGAGGTAGGTGGTATTCTACCCACTGTATAGAAAAAAAGTAATCAAGCACATATTTCTCTTTCAAATGACTTGTCGCTTAGAACGAGAAGTAAAAATGAACATAAATAATAACCCAAGGTGGATTTGTGCCAAGAGAAATGCAAACGTAGTGTAACTGGGTTTCAGAGGAGGGAGTAATTGCTTTCGCTCAAGGAATGAAGAGCTTTCCCAAGAAGGCGGAAGAAATTACGGCATTTCTTTTTATAGGTTTGTGTATTAGTTTGCTAGGGCTACTGTAAAAAGCACCACAGATTTGGTATTCTCACAGTTCTGGAAGCCAGAAGTCCAAAAAACTAGATCTTGGCAGGGTTGATGACTTCTTTAACCTGTGAAGGAAGAATTTATTCCAGGCCCTTCTCCTTGGCTTATAAATGGCCATCTTCTCCCTGTCTCTTCACATTATATCCCTTCCGTGCATATCTGTGTATCCACATTTCCCTTCTTCATAAGACCTATTACACCCTAATGACTGTAACTTGAGTACCTCTGAAAAGGTCCTGTATCCAAATAAGGTCACATTCTGAGGTACTGGGATTAGGACTTCAACATATGAATTTGAGGGTGGGGTAGGGTTTAGGACATAATATAATCCATAACAAATAATAACCATACTTTTGGACTGGAAAAACTAGCACAAATTAGTTTAGTCATTATGAGAGTATACATGGAGACATTATGTGTGTGGACATTATTAAGACATACTTCACTTTGCTTTCTATATTAATTAAAATGCATTACCTTTTCTCCTGCCATTTTTATATTCTAACTTATTTGGGGCAATTTTTTCTAGAGCTCTCCAATTTTCCATATTTTTCCTCAAAAAAATTCCCTTTTAGCTAGTATTTTCTTATCCCATTATGTCTCTTGCCACTTATTTTTAAAACTTAAAAATATTTCTAACTTTACTTTCCTGAAGACTTCCAAGATAGAGTCAGATGATCGTTGTCAAAGAGAACAGGAGCTTCAGAAGGAAAATTTGAAGTTGTCATCTGAAAATATTGAACTAAAATTTCAGCTTGAACAAGCAAATAAAGATTTGCCAAGATTAAAGGTAAATTTAATGTTCTTTACTCTAGTTAGGAAATCTAATGCCTGAAAGCCTTTTTGTCTCTCTTCATATTAGTTTATGAAGATGTTAGAAACTCACATTCATAAAATATTATGGTAGTGTTACACTTTCTACATTTGTTCACGTAACAATTATTTGTTAAAAGCCTACTTTGTTGTGAGGCACCTTTCTAAGTGCTAGGAAACAGAAATTTAAAAATTTGTTGCACTCATAGAACTTATATTCTAGTGGGGAAGTAGAAAATAAGTAAGTAAAAAGTCAATATATAGAGTGTCAGCTGATGTTAAGTGGTAAGGAGAAAAAGCACAGTTGGTATGAAAGATGTGTCTGTGTGTGTGTATTGTGGATTTGGGAGTGTGTGGAATTGCTATTTAAATTAGGGTAATAGGGGAAGGCTATCTTAATAAAATGATATTTTAGCAGAGAGCTAGGGGATAGATGAGGAAGTGGGTATTATAGGTACTGGAAAAAGTTCTAGACAACAGAAATAGCAAGTTCAAAGCCCCGAGGCAAGAGGATGGATGTTGTATTTCATTAACAATCATCAGTCTTTAAAATATTAGGCTATTTTTTAAAAATTAAGTCTTTACATTTAAAAAATTAGGATAATTATCTTTTAGGAATTTTATTTTGATGTTTATAATAAGCTTATCTTTGGTTTTCCAAATCTCATCCTATTTATGGGAATCTTTTTTTCTTCTGGCTGGCTAATTGTTTCAGTTCTGTTTTCTAACCTAGAATATTAACAATCTGTTAATTTCACTGGTAATGATATAATTATGTCCTGCTTCTAGACATTCTGAGTTTTACATTGTTAGAACCAATACTGTTTCTCTCTATCATCTGTGTAAGGATCTACATATGTAATTTATGGGGCGATTAAAATCAGAATTCTAAACTCTATATTAAAGGCAGTAATGTGGAAAATATTTCTTGAAATTCATATATAAAATATCCTTGTATTAAACTTTAATTCAACATATCTTAGTTCAAAATCCTTATTGCTATGGAGACCCTCTTGTTCACTTTGGCTATATAGTTGAAGGGATTGATAGTTCACATGAAATATTTGCCTTTCCTTTTCAGCGGCTATAACTGTGTTAAACTGTTACGTGTTTGCTTTAAATTTTCAGAGTCAAGTAAGGGATTTGAAGGAAATGTGTGAATTTCTTAAGAAAGAAAAAGCAGAAGCTGAGCGGAAACTTGGTCGTGTTAGAGGGGTGAGTGTGTGAGAACATACCATATATACTTGTTTGGGTTTCAGAAGTGATAAGTTGGTAATGAAAAAACAAGTTTGTATATGTCCTAACAGTAGTGATATGCTTTTACTACTAGTGCCTGTAGTCTTGGTTTTTATTCTGCTGCATCTACAATGTAAAACATCATAAAGCTTTTCTCTGTGTTTCAAGTCAATGTATTTTATCATCTGTCACACCTTACATGCATTTTATTTCAATTGGGACACCACATCATCTTTCTTCATTGCATATCCCTTCACACCTCGAAAACGTTTAACTTCTAGGGATCCTCCTTTTGTTCATGAAGGTGACTACTAGCTGCTCTTAGTCCAATTCTAACATTTTGTAACTATTTTTTATGATTTTCCTTGGAGCTTCTTAGTATAACACTCTGTAAATAGGTTTCCCAGGTTTTTTCTATTCTTGTATTTTTCTTCCCATATTATTTTGTACTCACTTTTTACAGTGAATTAATGCTGCTTATGAGACCCCTGCCAAAGATTTAAGCTCCTAGTGATTTCGTTAGCAAGAGGCACAATGGAAGCCATCGAAATAAAAACTTATTCAAGTAATAATATTAAATATATGACAGATTTGGTGAATATACTGAGTTATTATTATAAAAGTATTTGGGACAAACCTCTCACTGACAGCAATATTAATTTCATAATTAAAAATGTTACTTTGACCTTTTCTAAGTTAATTATGAAAGTATATATTACGTGCTATAGGGTTATTCATTGCCTGGTGTGAATACTGACTAAAATGCAAAAAAAAGTAAGCAGATTCTTTTGCTCAGCTGTTAAAAACCTTATTTTAAAGCACAGGCAGTTAAAGTTACTAACTGGTGACCCATCTCTATTGATAACTACACTAGGTTTTTTCATTTCAAATGTCTCTTGTATTTATATTGGGACAGAAACTGAATTTCTAATCAATGGCTATTATTAGAGAAAAATCACCTCTATTATGCTGCAATTCAAATTTGGTAACTCATGACTCTTTAATGATACAATTTTGTGGGTTTTTTTTCATATAAAGAAAATTCTGCTATATAGGAAAGAACATTAGCTAAATAAAATATTTAGGTTCTTAGGTTTATTCATTTGGGACAGACATCAAGGCTGGAGTATTTGAGTTGTTACTTATTAGCTGCGTAACTAGGAGTATGAAAATCTCTGTGTCTTGATTTGTTTGTATTTAAAGTGAGACAATTCCTATCACAAAGGGTTATTGTAGTGATGAATTGAATACAGGTTTTGGCTTCAAATGTTAGGAATCAACACTGATTATAATACTGAGCCTGTTATGTTGTTGGTGTTTTATATTATATTCTCTCAGATATTTGAATAGATAAAAAGTTAATATATTCTTTTGCAGTCTGGTAGAAGTGGAAAGACAATCCCAGAACTAGAAAAAACCATTGGTTTAATGAAAAAAGTAGTTGAAAAAGTCCAAAGGGAAAATGAACAGTTGAAAAAAGCATCAGGAATAATGACCAGTGAAAAAATGGCTAATATTGAGCTGGAAAATGAAAAGTTGAAGGTAATTTTTTTAATGTGATCATTTGCATGGAATGTTTTTATTATTATAATCTTTACTTTTTAAGGAAGATTTTAAATATACTCCTACTATAAAATGGCTTTAATGGATGCTGTAAGTGTTTTACACATATGGAAGAACTTGTTGGAGACAAGGCTAAGAATAATTAGAGTAGCTCCACTGGTCGTTTTATTATTTCAAGACCAACAGTTCTCACTCTCGCAGCATAAATACTTACCTGTGTCTGTTTTCAAATATACAGATGCATAAGCCCCCAGTCCTGACATTGATCTTTTGGGGTGGGTCCTACCATAGATATTGTGATTTTTAAGTCATCAGCTCATTCTACTGTGTAGCCAAGGTTGGGAACCTCTGCTCTAGATGACCAGTATGAAAGGCAAGTCTTTCATTCTATCAAAAATGAGCTCTAAAACTGCTTTGAATTAAGTTTTATGAGTTTATAGGGTCATCTTTTATTTCCTGGTCTTGATAAAGACACTTTTTTATTTTTTTTACTAGGCTGAATTAGAAAAACTTAAAGTTCATCTCGGCCGTCAGTTGAGCATGCACTATGAATCCAAGACCAAAGGCACAGAGAAGATTGTTGCTGAAAATGAAAGACTTCGTAAAGAACTTAAGAAAGTATGACTTTCCTTACTGATTAATAATTACTTTTTATGTTAATTAATATATCTTTGAAAAACTGAATGAAAAAGTTGAGAGTGTCTATTTAGAGTAGATGTTAAGAGATGTAGGAATTGTATTTTTATGGCTGCCATCCTTTTACCACGAGGTACATTGAAAATAAAAAATAAGAGGCAGGATAGTGTAGAAGCTACACATCTGAGATTCACATCCTAGCTCTGTTACTTACTGGCTGTGGAAACAAGAGCAAGCTACTGACCCCTCTCTATCCCTCAATTTCCGCATCTATCAAATTGGGAATAATAAATATATCTGTTTCCCAGAGCTGCTGCAGGAGTTAAATGAGTTAGTATTTGTGCACATGGCTCAGAACAATGATTGATATAAAGTAAGAAATATGTGAAACTGTTTTGTTAAACAGTAAAATTCCTTTCTATTTATGTTGCAAAATATATTCCTTGCCCCACAAATAGGTGTTGTTACTTATATGGATGATCCAGTGAATAAACTGAAATTGAGATTTTTAAACTAGTTACAATAGTATCGGAATATACTGTGAGGCCAGAGTATAGTGTGCTTTGAATGGATGTTTCATAGTGGAAATAATTCATGGTACTTACACATAGTTGATGCTCATAGCTAGATCTCTCAAGTATAGGTCAAAGCAAAACATCTTCAAAGTGTTTTAAGACATAAACTATCCCATTATCTGTAAATACTACAAAGATGACAAATGTGAAGTAACCACTAGGGTCAAATACTTGCAATGTATTTTTCTAATCTCGTTTACATGATCTGTTGTTCTAATTATTATGATCATATTGCTATTATATAGAAAACATTGGATTTTTATTGGAATTTTAATCAGCATTTAGAGTGCCAGGTTACTTTTGTTTCTAATTTGTAGTGGTAATTTTGAATATATTGCGTCTGTGAGAACAGTATTGTTTTGTCACCCTGTACTAATTAGTCTTTAATGGTAGGAGACTGAAGCTGCAGAAAAATTGCGGATAGCTAAGAATAATTTAGAGATATTAAATGAGAAGATGACAGTTCAACTAGAAGAGACTGGTAAGAGATTACAGTTGGCAGAGAGTAGAGGCCCACAGCTTGAAGGTGCTGACAGCAAGAGCTGGAAATCAATTGTTGTTACAAGGTAGGAACAAATAGTTTAAAACTTGCGCAAAGTTTAATCGGTTCTAATGTTGTCATTATTGTTTTAAAAGAGTATGACACTACTCTGATTACCTGAGTTCTTTCCTCGATAAACTGGTTGTTCGCTTTAACGTGATACTTTTTGGCGATGCTAGGACAGGAAAAAAAGTGTTTTTTCTTCCTTCATATATTTAGTTTGGGTGGCAGTGCACAGGACAAAGCAGAGCTGGGGCCGGGCCCAGGGTGTCGGAGCTGGGTGGACATCACGAAGCAGCTGGCATCGAGGAGCCGGGAGCGATGGGCCCGGCTTCTCCTGGGTGCTGCTTTTCTCCAGCTGTGATTCAGCTTCTGTATTACATTCATTTTCTACCTCAAGTATAAGCCAGGAACAGCATACCTGTCTTGTCACAACCTGTGGCATACTAGATCTGGGCTATATAGCAATTTCGGAAGTTTTGTTATTTTAAGATAATGTATTTTAGAGAGAGAGAGCACACATGTGCGTGAGTGGGAAGAGGGGCAGAGGAAGCGAGAATCCCAAGCAGACTCCCCACTGAGCACAGAGCCCCATGCCGGCCTTGATCTTGACCCTGAGATCATGACCACGCCAAAAGTCAAGAGTCAGTCGCCCAACTAACTGAGCCACCCAGGCGCCCCCAATTTTGGAGTTCCGTTGTGGGCGACTTGTTCTTTAGACAGCCCTGACAGATGAATTTAGTAGTAGCTTCAGTGTCTCACTGGCCTCTGCTTTCTGGCACTAGACTTTCTCCCGTCCTGTGAACCTTTCCTACAGGTGCAATTCCTACCCGTCACATAAACTTTGTAGCTGTCAAAGTGGTGTTAGGAACTCACTAGTAAACATTCCTCTGTTTGTCGCCACTGTGGTCATGGGTGACTCATCATGACTCTAATGAGTCATTTAAAGGCTTTGGTGTCATTCTCATTTCCAGTCTTAAGCAGCTGCTTCAAGGAGCATAGAAGCCAGAAACTAATAAGATCCTATCCATGTGTTCCCATTAAAGTCATCCTTTAAGAAGTTGGGTTCTTTACATCTGCTGGCCCCATTTCTAAAGGCACACTCGTCTTTATCTTACCATCTTACCGTATTCATAGAGTTCTTTATGTCCGTGCATCTCCAGTCTCCCCTTCGATGTCTACCTGATTTTTAGAGTGGGCTCGATGAGGGATGCATCAGTAGTCACCATCACTACCACTAGGATGCGAGCTTTAGCACCATGAGGGTGTAGCAAGTCCCACGTGGGTCTCCTGCCCTGTCCTTGCCCACGTCCACCGAGTCCAAGGAGGAAGGCTATGCAGGCAGATCAGAAGCCAGCCTAGGTGGCCAGGCCGTCCTAGAGAAGGGTTCTTTGGTGCCTGTCCTAACACCGTACTGAGAGTACTCAGAGTCCACTCCTCCCCCACTAGCTCTCTCTTAACTCTGCCTGACAGCTAGTGTGAGGCTTCTATCAGGGAAAAGGGGTCTCTCTTGTCTGCTTGGACCCCCGCAGAGGCTCTCAACCAGCAGCTCTCTCAGTGGACTGCTTGATTGGTCCTTTCTTTCTTTCTACAATCACATGTAGACTCAGAAAGGATTTTGAGTTACTTTCAGATTTACTCTGCAGATAATTTACCCAGTTCATGCTACATGCCAGATTCTCTGCTTCATGTTAGATGTACCTCTAAATGGCCTACTTTGCCTCATTACCATCGAGCCAGGTGGTTTCCATGGCTTTAGAAATACTTAAGTCTCACTGTGACCTTAAGTAAATTTAAGTATATTACATTTCTTCTGTGAGCTCAAGTGTTTTTTGTCTTGTTTTTTTTAATCTATGGAGATAATCATCCCTATTCTTCTTTGGCCTCAAGCCTCCCTAAATCCAAAAACAAAACGAAACAAAACAAAAAACTTCTTAAGATCTGCCACTAGCATTATACACCCATCTCAGTAAAGTGGTTTAGAAATCTCTTTGGGACCCATGACACATTAGGTCTTCCTCATGCTGAAATCTTTAGAGTTGCTCTGTTATTTACTCAATAAACTAATGACATCTATTTTTATCAGGCCAGATACTGACTGTTAAGACAGGCTGGGGATGCTGGAGCTATTTTATATGGGGTGATCAGAGAAGGCCCCTCTGATTGGGTGGGACATTTGAGCAGAGAATTGAAGTGAAGGAGTAAGCTTCTGATATTTCACCCCTTTGGTGGACATTGTGTCAGATTAAGAACAATGCTTTCTAATCATAGCTTCCAAGATTTATCAAAAATTATTTGAATGTATTGAAATACTAATTTCCCTTCCTGGTATTGTCCTTACCTGGTTTTGTTGCCAAAGATTTCTTTTTCTTTTCTCTGGGAAGTCTGAATATTATAAGCATTGTCTCTCTTTAAGGTCGAATGGTGTGCTTATAAAATCATTTTGGCTTTATGTTTTAAAAATTTCTTGGCAGTTTGGGTTTTTTTGAACTATTGGTCATTTCTTTAAAGGTTACAAATCTCTTCAGATTTTTATGTCATATGCCATTTTTTCACCCATGCTTTTGCACATTTTTTCTTCTCCCAACAGTGTCCTTTTTTTTTTTTTGATATGCTTCTGTGTGCGTATACATGATATATATATGAAATGCTTTAATTTGTGATCTTTAAATATATTTCTAAGAGTACCCAGTAATACAGATTTTGATGTTCTCATGGATGAATCACACTGTTTTTCTGTTTTGTGACTGAAAAAGATACTAAATTTAAGCTTTTTGACAGTGGTAAATTCAGGCTCCATCCTTGTTTATAACCTTGGGAAACACCTAAATCTTCTATTTTAATTGGCCTGTTAATTAGGGATACTTACCCCTTGTTGTCACCTAATGCTAAATAGATATGTAGAACTTGACTAGATTTGACTAGAAGAAAACAGTATAAGATAGTCTGTTATTTTTAGTGCAATAATTTGAATTGGCTTTTAAATCAATGAGAGAAATTATTTTCTATGTCTACACTATTTTTTTCCCTTCACTTTTAGAATGTATGAAACCAAGTTGAAAGAATTGGAGACTGATATTGCCAAAAAAACCCAAAGCCTTACTGACCTTAAACAGCTTGTAAGACAAGCAACAGAGAGGGAACAAAAAGCTAAGAAATACACAGAAGACCTTGAGCAACAGGCAAGTAATTTCATGCCATCCCCTGGCATTGTCTTATTTGGATAAAAGTGAACACTTGAGAATTCCTCCCCTAAAAGGCCCATCATAGTGAATGGCACCACCATTCAGCCATTTGTTTAAGCCCAAACCCTTAGATTATTATTATTAGTTTTCTTTATCTTTCTTACCCTATTATCTTTATTAAATCACATCAGCTCTATATTTTCAAAATATATCCTAAATCTGATGATGTTTCAGCACCTCCCACACTGTCAGTCTAGTCTAAGCTATTCTCTCACACCCGAACTATTCCAGTAATTTCCTAACTGGTCTTCCTGCTTCCATTCTTGCTTTGTTTTACCTTCTCCCTATCCCCGATGTATTCTCCACATAGCTGCTGAGTCACCCTTCTAAGCATAAAAAAAAATCACAGCATCCCAGCGTCGGAGTCTTCCAGTGCTTCCTCATTACTCCAGAATAAAATTCTAAAGTACTTTTCACAGCCTGTAAGGACCTACATGGTCTGGCATCTGGTTTCCTTTGTAGCCTCATCCTTACTTTCCCCTCATTCACAGAATTCTATCTAATCACATGGATCTTCTTTCAGTCCTTCGAATAGGCCAAACTCATTCAAGCTTTAGGATCTTGGACTTCTTTCCCTTGTCTAGAATACTCTCCACTCAAATATTCTCATAGCTCACTCCCTCACTAAGTCTCTGCTTAAACAGAGACTCCTTCAGACCTTCCTTAACCCCGTACCACCTTCCATGACTCTCCATCCTCTTACCCTGAGTTATTTTTCTTGATAGCCCTCCCTTCCACCTGGCACTGTTATCACATCACACGCTTACTATTTGTCTTTGTCTCCCCCCACCACTAAATACGTAAGGACCATAGGAACGTGCCGGGAGGGATTTTGCCATCACTGTATTCCCTGTGCCTAGGACAATGCCTGGCATGCAGCACTCAGTAATTATTGAATGAATAGTGAATAGAACACAACAGATATGTACTCATATTTTACATGCTTTTGAAAACCCAACTTATATTAATATGCTTTACTGAAAATATGTATCTTTATAAAATGTTGTATTTCCATGTCAGACTTTGTCTTCTAATTTTTCATTGTGCCCAAAGATTGAGATTCTCAAACATGTTCCTGAAGGTGCTGAGACAGAGCAAAGCCTTCAGTGGGAGCTTCAAGTTCTAAGGTACATTGTTTATAAGGCTATCTTTAAAAAAAAAAAAAAAATTTTTTTTTAATATAACGAGGTTTGCTACATCTAGAGTTTAGGATTTTTCAGTCTTGTGGCCAAACAAGCTTATCAGTCTTATTTCATCCTTTTAATGCCAAGTACTCTCTTATATAATAGATACTGAAAAAAGGGTAAACCAGATCCTAATATAAATCTCAAGGTTCTAATTTAAACTTTCTGGTCAGACTTTTTTTTTTTTAAGATTTTATTTATTTATTTGACAGAGAGAGAGAGATCACAAGTAGGCAGAGAGGCAGGCAGAGAGAGAGGGGGAAGCAGGCTCCCTGCTGAGCAGAGAGCCCGATGCGGGGCTCGATCCCATCTGGTCAGACTTTTAAGAAGCATGTAGAATTTTCATTCTCTGATCTGTTTGAGAATGGAAGCATTGCAATAGTAAGAGTAAATGAAGAAATGTTTACCTTTATAAATTATCAGCAAGTTCTAAGAAATTTACGAAGTTCATAAGAAATACCCATATATTTTGTGAAGCAATGTCTGTTTTTTGTTGTTTTAACACATAATCATTGTGTTCTAGATTAGCTAATAGTCAGCTGGAAAAAGAAAAAGCAGAATTAATCCATCAGTTAGAAGTTAACAAAGACCAAAGTGGAGCTGAAAGCACTGTATCTGGTAAAGTATTTTATACTTCTAGCATGTTAGCTAACCTGTTTTTGAATTAGGGTTTGCCTTTTTTATTTATTCAGACTTCTGATGATTGTCTTCCTATAAACTCAAATCCCTGATAGCACGTTTTCAGAGCTCTTTCCTTCATACAAAATCATGTTCCCATTGAGTCCTCGGAGTTGTTTACTCAGAGGTACTCAGGTGTTTCTTTTTATGTTCCATATGGGTATTACATTTAATCATGATACAGTGCTAAGCAACAAATAGTAGGTTCTGTGGTTTCCAGTTTCTAAGTATAGGCCCTTTTAAGCCCTCTGAACATTATCTTTTAAATGTTATTGTCCTCTTATTTTTTTAAAGATTTTATTTATTTGTTTGAGAGAGAGAGAGAAAGAGAGCACGAGCAGAAAGAGGGGCAGAGAGAGAGAGAGAGACTCCCTGCTGAGTGGGGAGCCTGTTGTAGGAGCTCAATCCCAGGACCCTGGGATCATGACCTGAGCTGAAGTCAGATGCTTAACCAACTGAGCCATCCAGGCGCCCCATCCTCTTATTATTAACTTAAAAACTACATATAGTAAACATCGCCTACATTATTCTTCCCTTTTACAAAGTAAAATAGTCTAATCCTCTCCATGCTTTCATTCAGAAGTGATTAATCATTGTATTGCTATGTGCATATGTACATATATGCATTATGTATATACACACACACACAATTAACAGTTGATCCTCATTATTTTCAGTCTATTTGTGAATTCAACCACTAAAATTTACTTGTAACCCCAAAGCCAGTACTCCTGGTGCTTTTGCAGATACACACAGCAGTGAAAAATTTAAGTTCTGACCCACCTTTTTCCAGTTGAGATCCAGCAAGGTGAGGCTCTGCATTATTTCAGCTCTCTCATACAGATGACCGGAGGATGGAGACAGGACAAGGCAGTGCAGCACAGGGCAAGAAGCTCTGGTTCTGGGGCCAGTTGGATTGGGTTTAAATCCCAACTCTGACACTTATGAGTGGGGCCTCAGGAGAGTCACTTGACACTACCGAACTCTGTTTTCTCTTTCTTCAAACAAAGGATAGCATCTACCAGGATGAGTTGTTTCCAGGATTTAAAATTACACTGTATGTGGAGATATGAGTAGGTGTATATGTATATGTTTTCCCTAAGAGCAATGAATGGTTCGATATTCATGAATCCACTGTTCATGTTGACTTTTGAGAACATCACTGTTAACAAGAATCACTTGTTATGTATATTTGATAGTGTGATGGAAATAGCAAATTCTATACCTGAACAATCTTTGATTATTTAATATAGCTTTTTCAGTATCCTACTACCACATATTCTTATTGCTACGTTGTATTAAAGCTATCATGTATGAGTTGTACCAGACACTATGCTAAGTGCTTTACAAGCATTTTATAATATTTTTCTCCCCCCACCACCCCAGCATTTTATAATTTAACCATTAAAACACTGTTTGGTGGGTACTATGGTCTCCATTTTACCTATGATCTTCACCTTAAAGAGGTTAAGTAACAAGGTCACAACAGCTAGGAAGTGAGAGTGGCAGGAAGAAACTTCAATCTGTGCAACTCCAAAGCCCCTCACCGGTCCCTGCTTTTGACTACGGAAACTGCCTTACCTACTTGTTGGTGACTAAAACAGTCGTGTAAATCTCTCAACAGTATCTCTTATAGCAGCCAGCTCAGGGTACCAGACTAGCACATTCCCAAAGACCTGTTGATGCTGTTGATGTTTGGCAAGTTCTTTCTTTCTAAACCTCAGTTTCCTGAGAGGGAATTTCAGAATCCTGTATTCCTCATCTATTTAAAGGAGACTAAGGATACCTATCATATTTCAAAGACTGTTGAGGTTCAAAATCAAACCAGACTATCTTGGCAATTCTAAAGCACTGTTTAAATACAAAGTAGCACAAGACTATGGCAGAATATTGAGAAAGCTGAATGAAATAGTCAAAGGTTGTTGAGATATAAATTGGTATAATCCTGTGAAACAGAATTTGCCAGATAACCATTAAGCTAACTTTCAGAAAGTGCTATACAGAATAATCACTTTTACTGCACTATTTCGTTACTAATCTGTGTAACATATAGCATCCTTTTGATTAAGACAGTCAACTCAATATACCATTACAGTGATTAAGAACCAAATTTATAAAAAATCATTAGCACTTTCTAGAAAGGTGAGGGAAGTTTTGAAAAGTATGACTTTGCTCTGCTTTCCGGAGGAAGATGGGTTCTGGTGACTATTCCTAAAGGAGAGGATGAGGAAAATACTTCTTGTCTCCAACTTCTAATTAGGGGACCATAGCAAGGGAACCTTAATAGAATAGAAACCTTCCTGTCTCACTTATCAAAATGTGTCTTGCTGCCCATTATCTTCTCAAACTTTAGCATCACTTTTAAAGTTTTACCCTTTAGTGGCTACAAAATATGACAGGACACATTCTATATTGTTTAAAGAAATTGTTCTAGCAAAGATGGCAATTAAATAAAAAATCCCATTTGTCCATTGATTCTCATATAATTAGAGAGATGTTAACTCCAAAGTGGGGTTGTTAAGGATCCAGTAAATTCAAGCTCTTGTACTCTATTTGTGTACTCAGCGTTACCTGACCATAGTATTAGGATTTATTCATCTGTGTATTATCCACCCTGTCTGGCATGTTTTTCACATAGTAATTACACAGTAAATGTGCAGTGACCTACACTAACAGCCAGTATTGTTGGGGACCAGGAGCATTTAGCCAGCTATGGTTATAGCCCCTTACCTAACAGTCTACTTATTCTTTTGTTGTCCTTTTAGTATCTAACAATGTTTCCTCGCTCTAGAATCTTTCTCTGAAAATAATTTCTTCCTTGTAAAAAATTAACCTGATTCTACACTTCTGATGCCCAGCACATGCCCTTTTCTCTTGGTCTGCTGTGGAATTACCATACCTGATGGAGGTAGCATTACAGTACTCAGTCTGGAAAGTGTTTCAGCCATAAAATGCCATATTTTCTAGGCTCTCGTTTCTTAGTTTTCTACTTACTCTCTAAAATAAATCCTTTGTCAGAGTGGGGGGAGGCAGAATCTGATTTTTATAACTTTTTTGGCAGATCCTGATCAACTAAAGGAAAAGGTAAAAGATTTAGAGACCCAGCTCAAAACCTCAGATTTAGAAAAGCAGCATTTGAAGGTAATTTTATCTAATTGTAATATTATAAATGTTTTGTGAAAACAACTGTTAAAGACAACTTTTATGAAAACCATCTTTGAGTTTTAAGTATGTATCCTAAAAATTCCTGGGTATACATTTGACCTTGATATTGCAGAATTCATTATATTCATCTGTGTTAAAAATATTAAACGAGAGCTACAAAAATACTGAGACAAAACAAACAGGATTAAAGAGAAATTTATTTTTTGATTCTCACAAATATGGCTCATTATTTTAATATTGTTTTGGGTCACACTGGGAAAAGTGTCTTTTATTTCCTTTTGAAGTTCTTTTCAGGAATAGCTCCCTTTATTAAAGAAAGATATGCCATGCTTTATCTCTTAAAGAATCAATAAACAGAATAAAAGAGCATAAGCTGAAGAATTAACTAGTGATCACTAGCTATTCTAAAGTTCAAATTGTCTCTTCACCAGATGCCTCTTAGCCAGGTAGAAGTCCTAGAGTTTCCCTAATTCTAAATATATTTATAAGAAGTTGACTATTACTCATTTAAAAAAAAATAGGTATTTGTAATGAAAACATAAATGAAGCTTTAACCAAAGAATCTTTCTTTTTTTTTTAAGATTTTATTTATTTATTTGACAGAGAGAGACATCACAAATATGCAGAGAGGCAGGCAGAGAGAGGGGGAAGCACGCTCCCTCCCTAGCAGAGAGCCCCATGCAGGGCTTAATCCCAGGACCCAGAGATCATGACCTGAGCCGAAGGCAGAGGCATTAACCCACTGAGCCACCCAGGCGCCCTAAACCAAAGAATCTTAACCAAAATAACCAATGTTGTGAATAGCCAAGTCTTTTTGATTGCCTCAATGAGACTATCTGATATACTTTTGGAGAAAGATTAAATGCCATCCCCATTTAAGAACTTAAAAATTTTAGTCAAAAACTAGGACATAACTTACAGAATAATTTCATTTGCTAGCTAACAAGTTAGTTATGCTGTACAAGGAAACCTTATTAACAAAATTCTAAAAAAATACTTCTGCCTATATAGTATATAAGTATATTAGCTTATTCAGGTTACTTTGGATTTTATGTTTGTAATTAAGTCTCTTTAGTTCAAATCTAAAGAATATATTATATTCCTACATACCTTTCAAAGACACTATGTTTCTATTAGGAGGAAATAAAAAAGCTGAAAAAAGAACTGGAAAACTTTGATCCTTCATTTTTTGAAGAAATTGAAGATCTGAAGTATAATTATAAAGAAGAAGTGAAAAAGAATATTCTCTTAGAAGAGAAGTTAAAAAAACTTTCTGAACAATGTGGAGTTGAATTAACTAGTCCTGTTGCTGCTTCTGAACAGTTTGAAGATGAAGAGGAAAGTCCTGCTGATCTCCCCATTTATTAAGGACTACCCATACCTATAGTTTTATTTAACTATTTATTTACTTTATAAGTTAAAACTCCATCTGGAAATCAAGCAGGTCTCTGACCTACATGATTTCCTTCTTCATATCCCGTACCTTTACTAAATTGAAGTTTTAGTAAATAAAATTATATGAAATTTTAAAGTATATTTTTGATGACTTTTAGAGTAAGTTATGATTAGATCAAATAAGCTATGATGAATTTCTGTATACATAATGTTTTTTCTAAAGAGTATGAGAGTGAACTTTAACAACTTTAATAACTTTAACATTTAAAGCTGGGCTTTATATATATACTTATTTATATGTGTGCTAAGACTCTAGTTTTATATATATGTACAGGTTATGAGGTTACAGCCATATGTTTTGTTAAATGTCAGAATAAATTCATCTTGAACTATTTAATGATCCAGAATTGTTGGTTTAATTGCTGTATTTAAGGTAAGGAGCTTATTACTACATTTTTAAGTCTAGTGGCTGAAATTCATTTGCTGGTTCTAAATAAAATTTTGAATAGACCTTTGCAACTGGGAAGTTTATTTCTTCAAATGCTAGAAGACATATTGCTCTATTAGACATGGAACCTTGAGATTTTTTTACCTTCCATATATGGCAGAATTTTCAACATTCAAAGATAACAATAAAGCTGGTTCTTAATTGCATTTCTGGTTTATACATCAAGTATTATATCTTTGAGTCTACCAAATTTCTGATTATCTATTTTTAAAAAAAGACTAAACAAACACTTAGTATCAAAGCCATGGTCATACTTGTTCAGGTTCATGTTGATAATAACTGGTTTTGAATTCATGTAAGTCTCTGGAATTGGCCAGCATAAACCAAGATGATGGCGATGAACCTGAAAAGAGAAAAAAGGGTATTAGCTTTAGACTTTTTTACCTTCATTCACTTATAAATATGTATTTTGAATGCCTACCATCTGCCAAGCACTACTTAAAGCTCCACTTTATCTTACCCTTTTTTTTTCCATAGCTGTTCTCCTCCTGACATCTTACATATTTACTTGTTATTGTCTATCTTCCCCATTAGAATGTGAGCTTCATGAAGGCAGAGACATTGTTTTGTTGACTGTATTCCCAACACCTGGAAACATGCCAGGAACATATTCAGGGGCTCCATAAAAATTTAATGAATAGAGTCTGTTGCTGAGTACAGAAGCTAGCCAATTAAAAAATATGGGTGAGGAGGCATTCTAAATATCATGTTACAGAATGGTGCTTTTTGCTCTGATTACAATTATATAAGTATGGTTAGAACATATACAGTGTGGATATATTTGGCAGATAGGGGGGTACAGCAGTTCTGCAAAGTGAAGCAAGCGTCAGACCATGAATATTCTTAATGTCGCTAAGCAGTTTTATGCAGCAAAATAACATTTTAACTTACTATGAAGAACGGAAAGAACAGGGATAAGACTGAAAGATAACATTTAGGAGGGTGACAAACAGGTCAAGCATGAATCTTGGCTTAATTAAAATGAAAATTAACTGCCAACTGGTTGGGGAGAAGTATAGATTCAATAGATCAGAATCTTTAAGAAATAATTTTATCTATGAAGTAATGGAGAGAGGGGTTAAAAACGGCATCTCAGTTTTTGAACTGTTGGGAGTCAGGGGGGTTGATATGGTCCAGTTCTCAACATTACTAATTTCATAAACCTGTGAGAAATCAAACAGGCAGTCCAAGAGACAGAAAGGGCACAAAGTATAAAAATTCATTTGGTAAATATTAACTGTTACCTTGGCACTTTTAACTCAAATTCTATAATCAAGTAAGTTTGGGGAATGCGGAGTTAAAATAAGTTGGTACAGATTATCTCAGAGGGCATTCATTTGCAACATCAATTTCCAAGAAGGGAGTGTGTAATATGCAGAGTTTTTCCAGACATTTTCATCAGTTTAATTCTGAAGCACATTTGGAAAACTAATGCCCCAGAGAATGAATACACATGGGGGAACACTATTATATAAAGAATGGTGGCCTCTGAGATGAGGAAATTAAATTTCTTCACAACACATTAGAATTACTGCAATCTGTAGAGATTATTCTGGTGCCAACTCTACCTCCTTTTAGGAAAACAACCTCATCCCACAAGCTATCATTACCTTGATTAAACAGCCATCGTTGCAATGCCACACTATTCCTTCAATTTTACCCTCTCTGCAACCTTCAAACCAGGATAATAGATCATTGTGCTTCAAGGTAGGTAGATTTCTGATTTGAAATGCCCCGTGTGGTATAAGAAGATGTAATGGATGCTTCTTGCTTCCTAACCCTAAATGTTAAAAATTTTCATTAGCCATACAAAGGTTCCAAAAAGAACTGAGAAAATTTACTTCTCCAAATAAAAAAAAAAAGCCTTTGAAGACATTTAGCAATAAACTTACCAAAAAGCTTAACTGGTTTCCTAAGTTTGGTGATTTCATTCAAAACTGACACCTTATTCCATTAAATATAAATTTCACCTTCATATAATTATATACTACACCAAGGGTCGGCAAACTATGACCCGTGGGCTAAATCCAACCAGATGCCTGTTTTTTTAGTTTCAATGGAACACAGCTATACCCATTCTTTTAAGTACTGTTTATGGCCTACAAAGCCTAAATATTTACTACTGGACTTGTACAGCGAAAGTTCGCCAACCCCTGATCTATACCACTAGCCAAGTTCAACTATCATTCAATGTTTGCCAAACAGCCACTCTGTACCTCTGATAACTTGTATAATTACTACCTTAACTTCTTTTTACCTGCCAATCAGTCTGCTTCTGATCCCTGTACAGGATTTTGCTATTCCAGTTTTAATGTCCTTAGGTCTCTATCTCCCTGTAAACAATGTCCTCCACGGTGCCCTCTGGACTTGTACTCAGTTCACTGTAGTACAGATTTTGATACTCGATTCACAGGCAATTCTTTACTTAATTTACTCTTAGCTGTTAATGCTAAACTAAATAACCTAGCCATGAAAAACACAGGATTTTCATTCAACTCATTTCACCTAAATTTTAAAAAGCAACAAAAAGTTACACTTGAGTAATTCCCTTTCGTACATAGTTCTATAATGTTATTATGTGAAAGAATGAGAGGCTAAAGTCAACTTTTTGGATTAATAAAATGGTTCAAGTTATGCATAAATTTCTCCATGGACATGAATAGCAGTGACTATAATTCTAGGAAGTTATTTAGCTCAAATTAGTCATTTCTTTAGTGCATGTGTTTTAAGTTGAACCTAGAAGTCCTCTTTACAAATGACAGTTACTGTAACTGAACAGGAAAAAGGCTTCACTCACCATACGGATTTCCATTAATATTTGTTCCTATAAGCTCTAGTGTTTGTTCTAGGAGATCTGAGAGAGGCACTGCACTAATTTCCAGAAGCCCAGGATCATCAGGGTGATGCTTCAGTACCAGGGCAACTTTGAATTCATAATTAACTACAGAGGAATGCCAGCAATACTGCTTGTTGTTTTTCTCCACTGGTACCCAACCTACATGTAAAGGAAAAAAAGGTCAGGACACTGCTTTTCTTTGGATTGAGACTTGAAGCAATTTTTATTTTTGTTAGAAATTTTCCATGTTTTCTGGATGTTAATCACACACAGATATCCTTTTTTTAAAATCAGTGGCAGCATTAGCAGTTTTACTACTTTAATCCTAATCATTCTTTTAATCATAAGGTTATTTTTATTTTTTACTCTGTTGAGAAATTAACCTGCTTGACAGTTCACTACAGAATACTCAGCATTCCCTTCCAGAAAATTTTCAGTAAGAATTGAATGCCATTCTAAAACAGCATTAAAACCTTTTTTTCTTTTCTTTCTTTTTCTTTTTTCTTTAAAGTTTTCTGTCTACCATCTCTCCAGTTTCAGGAGCAATAGACCTATGCAGTAAGTGTTCTACAATTTATTGTATTGTTGCAATATTTGCTGAATAATGTATTAATTCCACATGTATTGAAGGTTATTGCTATTCATCTCCTAACTTCTGTTACCAGAATAGGCTCCTTCATGTGGACAATTCTTTATCAACAAACAAAAACTAGGACACATATGCCATTGTGACCATCATACCTTTGACCTTCAATACTCACTCAGGTAACTGTAATAACCTCTTTTCTGGTCCATTAGTCTCCAGGGAAACCCACCCTACTTTTATCATAATCTTGCTTTCAAAAATTTAAATTTAGTTCTGCTGTACTCCTGCTTAATAATCATCTTCAGGATGAACTTCACACTCCTCTAAATGGAATATAAACTCCTTTAAGATCTGAGCCCATTCCACCTCTCCAGCCTCAGGTTTTATAATGTCCTCCCATGTCATACACCCTAAACATTCCAGCCGCAGAGAAGTGTCACATAAAATTCCCACAACTCCCTATCACTCCTCTTCGGGCAAGTTTGCCTAAGCTGACCTTCCCTTTCCCTTGCAAGCTAACTTCCTGGTTCTTAAGCTTTGGTACAGATGTCCTCTTTGCTTAGAAGCCTCCTCTAACTACCACAGGCTGACAAGAATTCTTCCTCTTTTCTCTGACTATACTCTTTGTATACTTTCCTTTTAGTTCTTAAATCATACCAATATTGATGGATTTCCCCTAGTGTCTAAAAGATCATGGAGGATAAGGTTCTAATCTTCATTTTGTATTACTAGAACCTAAGAGTACTCTGCACATTATAGGTACTCAAGACACACCTGCTGAACTGAACCTTAATCTGAGGTATTTTTCTACTCAGCACACTTTTGCAAAAATTTTCCCATTCCCAGAAAAACTACTTATGCATTTTAGAAAAGTTTTCATGATACCAGGAATGTGTCCATTTTCATCAGGTATCGGATTCCCATTTAATTGTTCTATTTCCTTCGCTGGTATCCAGCACTCTGGAACAGGTTTGAAGTCCTCTTCAACATTCCAAAAAAATTCTAAAAGAGTTAAATAATTTTATATGTAGTGATACTTTAAAAAATATAAAAGATGAACAAATTCAAAGTGGGAACAGCTAATAAACCCCATAATTTCAGGTATTATATAATCATTCTCTATTATCACCATGATGTAACTGCACTTCTCAGGGTTAGGGTACTAGCACTTTAAATTTTCAATTTTGGGGGCACCTAGGTAGTTCAGTCGGTTAAGCATCTGTCTTCGGCTCAGGTCATGATCCCAGGGTCCTGGGATTAAGCCCCGCACCGGGCTCTTTGCTCAGTGGGGAGCCTGCGTCTCCCTCTCCCTCTGCCTGCCACTGCCTCCCTGCTTGTGCTCACACTTCCTCTGTCAAATAAATAAATAAAATCTTTAAAAACAATTTTTTAATTTTGAATCTACCACTCTGTAAATAGTGGATAAAAGTCTAAAGTAGCCAATGTTCCAGTATGTGTAGATTTATGATGAATTTTTAATGCACTATAAATATAAATACATATATGAATGAGTGGATATAGTGATTAATGTGTATATCTACTTATATAAAATTTAGAGGCATTTTAATGTTTAATTAAACATACTGATAATCCTTTGATATTTTTGCCTGATTTATAAAATTACATATTTGTCTCAGGCAACAAAACCAAAATGTGTTGCTCATTACAGTATATATGTAGTAATTTGTATGTTTTAATAAAATCAGCATACTCTAATGAGTTATAAAAATGTTAGGAAGATGATTCAAAATATTTTTCAAGAATATTCTTTTACATACAAAGATACTCAATTATAATTTTCTTCTTTCCCCTAAGTACTTAAATTTTAAGAAGGATATAACATAAAAATACCACCACAGCAAGAAATAAGCCAAAAATTGCAGGTTATTTAAATCATAAAAAGCTTAAAAAAAAAGAAAGAAAGAAAGAAAAGGCCCACTAACCTTTTGAGTTTTGTTTGGAATGTAGAAAATTTTTAAATCTTTTCTCAGCTAATTTGTTAGGTTTTCTATCTAGCCGAGCCCAAAGATACGGCTGACCTAAAAAAAAAAATAATAATAAAAGGGAAGAGAAAAGTTTAAGAAGCAAACAATAAAACTTATTTTGAAAGACATTTCAGTATAAAGTTTTTTCAGTAAATAACAGGGTCATCTTCCCTAAAAGCACCAACCCTATAAGACACATTCTAACAGATGCATCTTACCCACCAGTACCTGATGCTGTAAGAACACTTAAGTCTTTGGTTAAAGAATAAGGATGAGATAAAAAGTAAATATGTGACCCTTTTATAAGGGCATTCCACAGCCAGATTTTATCGGCAACGAACATTTGTGAGAAACTGAAACTACCTCTAGACTAATTAATGGAAACATATCCAGATAACTGTAGTCACACTTTTCCTGAAACATGACTGTGTGCTGTAAGGGTTAGTTCCCAAAAATGTGGAATTAGGGTGAACTATTTTGCATGGCTCTGATCCCTGCTCAAGTGATTATTACTGATGATCTGTAATCGTGGCTCTTCGAAGTTTCAGGGCAGTGTGCCCGCATTCTTTATTGGTAACAGTGAGACTAATCAGTCTTTTATACCTGGTCTCAGTGAGACTCCGGGAGGGCTCTGCTGATGGGGCTGGTTACTTAGCAGGAAGAGGTCTCTGTGATCAGCAGAATGTAAAAATCCCCAGCTGACACTTCATTTTGGATTCTGTTTCCAAGATGTTCCCTGCAGACCTCAGTGGTTCCTGATTTGACAAAGTGTGTCCTGCCAGAACCTTGGGGGCTGGGAGGAGTGGAGAGGGGTAAGGGGGGTAACAACAGGCACTTTCACCTGGACTCCCCAGACCCTTTGCTGCGAGGTACATCCTTGTGTTTAATGCCCTTGCTAATACTGTGTATCCTTTACCTGTAATAAACTGTGGATTTGCAAGCACTGTCATTTTGGATTCTGTAAGTTTTCTTCAGCAATCCAATCATGTTTATCTGCCACCATTACACATGATCACACATAATGATACACACTTAAGCTTCTTAATATAAATATAAAAGCCCAAAAAATCTTTTAGTTTCTTTAAATATATGTGATTTTAAAATTACTGATTATAGGTTGGTTCAGACATTCTGTGTTACTTATTAACTATCCCAGTAAATAATATGAAGAACCAGATTAAAATTATATTCTGTCATTTCTGGTTGAATGGACCTTTTGTTCTTTTTTACTAGTAAGTACAAAAATTCATTTCACTCATACCCATTAAAATGGCTACTATCAAACAGAATTAGAAGGGTTGCTGAGGATGTGGAGAAACTGGAGCCCCTGTGCACTGTTGGTGGGAATGTAAATCATGCAGCTGCTGTGGAGAAACAGTATGGCAGTTCCTCAAGAAATTAAAAACAGATTTACTATATGATCCAGCAGTGTATCTTCTGGATATAGACCCAAAAGAACTGAAAGCAGGGCCTCAAGAAGATATTTGCTCACCATGCTCACAGCAGCATTGTTTACACTGATGGATGAATGTATGGACATAAAACTATGTGGTTTGTACAACAAACACAATGTGGTCTAGACACACAATGAACTGTTACTCATAAAAAGAAAGGGAATTTTGTAGGTACTACAACATGGATGAACACTGAGGACACTATGCTAAATGAAATAAGCTTGTCATAAAAAGACAAATACTGTTTGACTCCACATATATGAGGCATCTAGAATAGCCAAAACCACAGAGACAAAGTAGAATATGGCTGTCAAGGGCTGGAAGAGGGGGAACGGTGAATTATTTAATGGGTACTCAGTTTCGATTTCGCAAGATGAAGAGTGGCGACGGGAGATAGATGGTGGTGATTGGAGCACGACAATGAACTGTACACTTAAAAATGGTTAAGATGGTAAATTATGTTAAGTGTATGTTAATCACCAATTCATACTGGAAAAAAATGCATTTCAGAAAACATCTCCTGATACCAGGAATATGTCTGATTTGCATTTATTTAACTGTTCTGTTTCTCTTGCTGGAATTAAGAGATAAAAGAGAATCACAAAGATTATTTCTCTCTTTTCGATGCATTTTTTTCCCTTAACCGGCAATTTCTATTTTAGTTTCTAACTCTTAAAGTGCATTAAACTGAAATAAATTAGAGATACTGCCAATAGTAATAAAAACTATGGAGTCAGCACTGGAATCAGTGAAATAAGAGCAAGTTTTAGGATCAAACATAGGTTCTATTACCAGTTTAGCCATTCATTAATCAGATGGTCTTGAACAAATTAAGTTCTCTGAAGCTCAGTTTCCTTATCTGTGAAATGGAGAGGCTTACTGTGCAAATTAGAGATAAACGTGCACAAAGCATTTATATAAGACCTGCTTTTAATGAGTATTAAGTAAATGTTAATTACTTTCCTCCCCCCACGAGAGAGATACACTGATATAATAAATAAGTATAACAATTGGGACTTTATCATTTTGCTCATATTTAGGTTGCCAAGGGCTTATGAGGATAAATGCCCTACTTCAGATATATAGTTTGTAAAGTGATCAAATAATATTTGTAGTATAGTTTTATTTTACCTTTGTAGGTAGTAATATAACAACATGTTCCATCCACTTTTTCTGTTGGAATTGCACTGTATATATCTGCATCTAATGCCTTGTGACTTAGAGTTTCAGTTGCCAAAACTTTAAATGGCTTAAAAAAGAGAGAAAGAAAATTGGTTTAAGATAAATAGCCTCTACGACTTCACACATACTCTCACCTGGAATGTTCTTAATTTCACTATTTCTAAAGTACAATTTCCTGCTTACCCTTCAAGACAATTAAAAAATATTCTTCCATCAAGTTCTCATGAGTTACTCCCTCCCTTCTATGCTATCACAGCAATACCTGTTTTCCCATACTTAATTTGTAAGTATTACGTTTCTTTATCCACCATGAGCTGACATTAGGAACCATGTCCTATGCAGCACTGTGTGCACTCTGTAGCACAGTGTGTTCAATCATTTTCTTGACAATTACTTGCTAAACGCCTTCTATGGGTTAATCCTTGTCCTTGACACTAGGAAATACAGAGATTAACAAGAAAGTACCTGTCTTTGGTGGAATTTTCATTTTAATGAGACAATAGGAACAAAATAATACATACATACAATGTTAAGTATAATAAATGTTAAGGAGAAAAACAAATGGGGAGTCTTTCAGCTTTCGCAGTAAACTGCATGATTTATGTTTTTCTACTGTAAGGAAGAGAAGCCAAGACCATCAAGAACGGAGAAGAGTTTCTACAATTCCTACCAACTTTTTATCTGTAATTTATTTTTATTTCTGAGAAAGACTTATGCCACCGTTTTATAGTGTGATTATCTGAAGTAACACTCAGCTTAAATAATGTGAAAAACACTGCACAATACTGGTGTGTACAGGTTTAAAACTAATACATGGAAGTATTGTTTCTGGGTTTCTGAGTCAGGTAGACTTAGGAAATTAGCACCATTCTGTTACTGATTCAGTACTTTCAAGATAAAATAATGACTGGGGATTTATCACTAACTTCGGCAATTAGTATCAGAGGTTATCAGTTTAACCCGTGTTGGTACAGCAGCGAAGGCTTGGCGTAATAGCAACGTTGGCGTGGATTCAAATTTACTGGAAATCCAAGGGAGGAGATTACTCTGCCCATAGAGGTTTTGTTTTGTTTTGTTTTAATTTTGTTTATTTGAGAGACAGAGACACAGAGAGAGAGCGCGCGCGCGCATGAGAGTGGGGTGAGGGGCACAGGGAGAAACAAGACTCCCCACGGAGCAGGGAGCCTGATAGAGGGCTTGATCCCAGGACTCTGGGATCATGATTTGAGCAGAAGGCAAGACACTTAAGCAACTGAGCCGCCCATGTGACCCCGCTCCATGGAGCTCTTGATGAGCTCCAAATATTCCTTCTATAAGAATCAACTTTCTACCAATCTTGGCTATCAACATGTTCAAAGGACAATGTAAGATACCAAGGGGTACACAAAGTTCTCCTTCACATTGAAGATTTTACAACTGGAGGGGCGCTGGGTGGCTCAGTGGGTTAAAGCCTCTGCCTTCGGCTCAGGTCATGATCTCAGGGTCCTGGGATGGAGCCCCGCATCGGGCTCTCTGCTCAGTAGGGAGCCTGCTTCCCCATCCCCCCACCGTACCCCCCCCGCCCCCCGCCTGCCTGCCTCTCTGCCTACTTGTGATCTCTGTCAAATAATAAAATCTTAAAAAAAAAAAAAAGGATTTTACAACTGGAAAAACGAGGTATGTGTGTTCAAAATAATAGCGATTATCAACTGAGTGGTCCTCCAATTTCTGGACAGAGGAGATCACTGGGATAACTAAGATGATCAAAAATTTCATAGAGAAAAGTCTGATTTGAAAAAATTAAAAATTGTGGAAGTAATCCAAGCATAGTTGCACAGCCTAAGCAAAAATACAGACAGGACCATGCCTGGTATGTTCACAGGATGAAACAGACTTTGTTCAGAAATTTCACTTTAAGTAGGCAACTCCGTCACAAACACATATGGCATTTCTGCTGCACTGAGCCCAGGCCCCTTATGGTGGGTCCAACAGGCACTTCAAGAGTAGACTGGGCCTGATTAATGGGAAGCCTTGACTTACAGTTAAAGATCTGAATACTATGCTATAAATAATAGTGTAAGCAAATCTTAACTGCAGAGGGACCTGAGCAGGGGCTTATTTTTCCTGGTACAGGTACTTTTACAAACTACTCACTCCCACCAACATACAAAGTTAAGAATCACAGCTAAATTGAACCACTATTTGGGATGTCAATATTTCATATTAGGTTTGTTATGGCTAAAAAAAAATAAAAGCTTGGCTACTGCCACAGACAGCAGTAACTGTGGGGTTTTGACCAGGAAATAACATGATGATGATCATTCTGGGAGGCAGGAAAGAACAATCAGGCAGTGCAGTAAGCAGCACATAAAATATTAAGAACTATAACTGCCGTGGCACTAGAAATGTTATGTTATAAAGTAAAAAGTGTCAAAGTGAGGGGCGCCTGGGTGGCTCAGTCCATTGACCCACTCTTGGTTTCAGCTCAGGTCATGCATGATCTATGGGTGCTGGGATCAAGCCCAAAGTTGGGCTCTAGCTCTGTGAGGAGTCTGCTTGAAGATTCTCTCCCTCTGCCCCTACCCCTCCGCGTGCTCTCTCTAAAAATAAATAAATATAATTTTTTTTTTAAAGTAAAGTAAAAAGGGTCAAGGTAAATGGAAAATTGGCATGAAAGTACTCCAGCGTTCATTCTTTAATTCAACAAATATGTATCAGAATCTACTGCACATCAGGTCCTAGAAACTGGGACTAGATATAACAGAGGAGTCTCCTACCTTAAAGATCTTTTAGTCTAGAAAACAAGGAGACCTCCAATGCAAATGATGTAAGGAGGGTGGGGTGCTATGCCATATGCACATGAAGAATTTTGTATGGTGAATTGAAAGCACTGAATACTTGGGGATTCTGCTATCAAGGACTTTGTTACACATGAAAGAATTACCCTGATACAGGTTACTAATCATTCACTAATATTTACCAAAGTCCCTCTATGACTAAAACCCGGTGCTGAGGGAAACACCAGAGGCGGGAACACCAAAGTTAGAATCAAGTAGGTAACGACTGCTAACAACACATGAGGTGTGATCTTTAGTGACCTAATTAGGTTAGTAGTCAACACCACCGGTTCCCTTTTTAGGACTGTTGAAGCAAGTTTTCTAAAATCTCCACTTTGTCACACACTCTTGAAAAGCAGTAAAGTTTGGATTGCGGTGATTATGTGAATACTTAAGTGGTCTTCCCCCAAAAAAGGTGCTAGAAAAAAGGGCTATTACTTAAGCTGTGGGTTTTCAATTTCCATGCGACGGCAAGTTTGAATCACCTTATCAGAAAAATTCTCTCGACGATTCCCTCCCTTGCAACTAAGGAGGTACGAGAACCTGGAGCTCAGGGAGCAAGAGCCCCATACCCTAGACCTCCCCAGCGAAACCTGCAAGAATCTCCCGGCCTGCAGGGCGGCTCTAACGAGCCCCAAAGCCCTGCATGGCCGCTCCCCGGACCCCGCACTCCTCGGTACCTGATGCTCCCTTTTGGTGGAGGGCTCCTCTTTCACCTCCGTCACAAACACACACGGCATTTTCCGCTGCACCGAACCTAGGCGCCTCATGGTGGGCCCAACAGGCAGTGCGAACGCAGAGCACGCTTCCAAACAGCGCCCGGCCAGGAAAGCGTCCCCAACAAACACACGCACTGCTCAAACCACGAACACTGCCCGCTCAGGAAAGGCGGCAGCACCCCCACGTCCCCCAACACCAAGCGTGGGGCGGGGACGCATGCGCAGAAGCGGCCTCCTGACCGCGGCGCCTTCTGGGAGTTGTAGTGTGAGAGCCGAGGTACCCCCGTTTGCACTCCCGCGAGCGTTAGTCCGGGGTGTGATGACCGTGAAACAAGAGATCCGTTTCTGGGTTGTGTGTTTTTAACCACCCTTAGTAACCGATGATATTTATGAAAATTTATGAAAATTAAGGAATACCAAGTTATAAGTAATGAATTATTTCAGGTGGCGATTTAACACCACTCTGGTGAAAGTGAATTGCCTGTTCTCTTCAATAAATTCCTGTAGAAGTTTAGAAATATTCAGAGACCTCTCAAAGCCTGATGGAAACGATTTCCAGGAAGAGTGCTAGAAAATGCTACAATTAAAACACCTGGGACACCCCTCTCACACACAGACAATAGTAATACCGTTTGGATTACACCTTATTATGCCGCATAATATAGTCGAAATTGGTTCTGATCTTTCCTGAGTGCAAAATTTAGCCTTAGACTAATCAAAACCCGGATTTCAATCTTAATTTTTTTCATAGGAATCTCATTTATCTTAAATATGAGTTCCAACAGAGTCCAAATGGCTTGAATTGTTGGGAGTCAATCAACTGCAGAGCTAGTCAACAGCTTTATTTGACTTATTGATTAAAAGAATATTGGAGGGTAAGTAATAAGATGATCAATGATTGAATAAAATATTAAATATTTAGTAATAGTGGCCTTTCTATCTTACTGAGGCTAGTAGTCTTCAGCAGGGGAGTTCTGACAACTGCCAGATGCTTAGACAAGGCCCAGGTCTCATTTCTTCAACTGTGTTACCTTCAAGTACCACAGAGTCCAGCGTTTTCCTGACTTACCCTTTAGAAAAGTATCTATACATATGAGAGTTTCCAAAGAATAAATATCCCTTAAAAAACGCACTGTGTTTTGATTGCTGGATTCAGAGAGGAGAAAGAGTTGCCATTTCATTTATTTTTCTGTTCTGCTATCTTCTTCTAGGAAAACACAAAAAGGCCGAAAACGAAACAAAACAAAAACTTTTTTTTTTTTAAGAGGGAGGGGGGCAGAGGATTAGAACACCTGATGCTGGTTGTGAGCTATGGGGATCCGACACTTAGTATTTTAGTCAAGCAGCAGTGATTTTCTGTTCCTCCAGAGGAATCCCAGCAAGCAGCTTGTTTCATGGGTCTCAAGGGAACAACAATTAAATAACCCCCACAACTATCAACTGCCATTTCCCAAACTGCCACAGAATCTTCTAGGTCCAACATTCTGTCATTTCTGAGATAGGATCATCTTCTAAAACATTCTACTTACTGTTTGAATATAGTAGCAAGGCTAACCATTCCTCAAAAAGCGCTCTATTTCCAGTGCTTTGATTTCATCAGTTGGCTGAGACAAAGGAGTCCAAGTCAGGGGAGAGCCACAGGTCCAACTCACAGTTACAAATGGGGCTCCTATTCTAATGGGTAGCAGCCAGCAGCTTTGCCTGATTTTCACAAACCTGAAGAGCCAGCAAGGAGTTACTACCGGCCCCTGTACTTAAGTGATGTAATTGGATTACAAAGTGGAAGAAACACTTTCTTCTCTGACTGATGTTAGTATTCTAGCATGCATCAAAGATGAAAGACACTCAGTGTGAGTCTACATTGGCCAACCCAAAATACTTACAGAATTCTCAGGCCTACTCCTAGCTGTGGAGGAAAATTTCCCATCACTCTTCATTACAGGGAGTAAAAATCCTCATGAACATGGTCATAGCTTTTCCCAAAAGACTAGAATGAATTTCACAACAGGAAAGAAGTGAATAAGAAAAGGAGGGGGGAAGGAAAGAAAAAGAAATGAAAATAGAGTTTTGTTTAAAAAGAGAGAGAGAAAAAAAAGATATTAAGGCTCCAGGCATTCTAAAGACTACCAAAATGTACAAATCTATCAACTGGTCTTTGCAAAGACCAAAAAAAAAAAAAAAAAAAAAAAAAAATCCCCAGTTTGGTTTGACCTGTTTTTGCTATCTCTAATGGAATGTAATTATTCCCAACATACTCCAAAAGGTAAAAACATTTTTTCATCCTTTCCCCTATGTAAAACAGGGATTCTCACAATGGCTTTAATCATGATGTTACATGTAATCATGCAATAATGGTGTTTGGTAACAGTATTTGGAAATAATCCATGCAGCCAAAAGCTCATAGGCAGAGAGGGAGTTTATCTGGAGGCAAAGACCACTTAAAAGATATTTCTTAGAGGTGTTTTTCTACATAACCTATGTGCTTAAAATGAGTACTTTATTGTTCTAGAGTTAGAAGTTAGGGCAAAACAGAAGGCAAGATATTAAGGTTTTTGATTTATATATATCTATATATACATATATATATATGGATACAGATATGTATCTTTGCTAATATTTTCAAGGGTTTAGCCAAATATTTATTCTCTACTTCTTCGCTTACTTTTAATACTGCCTATTTCTTTTTATTTTTTCTCTTATTTATAGTTACAGGCAAACAACTCTTCTAAATTTTAGTTCCTTATTTTATTTCCTAGATTTTTACCTTAAAGTATTCAGAAAGTTCAGACCAATTAGTCTGTTTTACTTAAGTGAGAATCCATATGCATTTATCTTGTTAATTTCCAATTCAAAGTACATTGTATTTTAAAAATACATTTTGATCTACTGTAATCTGTCATCTCTATGGCAACTTCTAAGTCACCTCTTATGAATAACTTTATTAATTTCTGCTAGGTTTTAGTTCTTTTAGTAAAGATACTGAGATGAAGAAAGACCTCAGTAACTGCTGATTGAGATGTCTCATTCTGGGAATCAGAGTACTTCACTTTGTCTTCAACAAATTCTCAAAATTTATAGACACTCTGGGCCTTTCTGGTATAGGAAGAAGCTATTCCTCCTTTTATGATGGATGAAAAATGAATGGAATATAGCTACAAGATGAATAAATAGTCCAATTATTTTCAGGTACCTACTAAAATAACAATCTGAATGATTTTTTTCCTTATTCAATGGATAGCAGTGAGTATATATTTAAATAATTTTATTTATTATCTTAGAATATAGATAGTATATTTACCTATTAAAAAATTTTAGTTTTGTTTCCCAACCGTATATAGAAATGAGAGTTTAGAAAACAGCTATTTACTTGTGAAATACTTAATACTTTTTAATTATGAAATTATGAACTAGCTAATGTCTCAAAGTCAGTCAGAACATTAAAAGATAAAATACCTTATTTTTACTAGCCTATTTGGTTAATATACTAGAACTGAGGAAGAGAAATACTATACAGAATTCACTAAGGTAGGCTAGGCTACAGTTACGTGTGAGGTCATTCATGATGAGCAAACAATGGATTAGGTAATAATCAGGAAAATTCTGGAAGTTTGAGTTTGTGTGCTTACTAGCAACCACTTTCAACATTTCTGCAAAGCTAGAGAAGGTATCTTCTAATTTAAATTTCTTTAAGAATTATCTATTGTGTAATATACTGTCAACAGGAGGTCAGTTTTAAAGGAATACTACTGATAGCCTGAAAGACTGTGGAAAAGAAATTCTTTTTCCCCCTTACACACTGATAGTTCTTATATTTGCATTCCTGCAATTCTTATATTAAAAAACATTGGATTAGCAGCAAGAGAGTTGAAAATGGCAGAAGTTGGGAATGACTGCTATTTCTTTTTTAATTCCACATGCATAAAGGTAAATATTGTACAATTTACAGTACTTCACATGCTTAAGCTTTTTAGTAGAATGAAGGAAGACATGGCAATAATTTGTATTGCTGAGTCAAAATTTACTATTTTCCTGAAAAATACTTTACATATTTAAAATCTGAAGTAAAAGCTTATCATGTATTTTTGACATGTTGACTTTCTCTGAGGAAATTAAAATTATGTTATAGTTTCAAACATATTGAAACATTATATGATACATCATATTGCTACAGTTAATGTGATTCCAATCATGTTAATTCAAAAAGTTAAATTCAGCTCACTATCAAACTTAGCTTAATAAATCTAATTGATTCCCTATTTGAAATTCATTAACCCAGTTACTGAATTTTCCCATCAACAGTTTAACAGCAAATATTTGATAACATAGAAAAAGGAAAAGAAGTATTATAAACAAATTAGACAAATATGAATTCAAGTTTATAAGTCTAAATGGGAAAAAGATATTAAAAAGATCAGGACTAACGGATCTAAACGAAACCAAATAAATGTAGAAATTTGGAGCTTCATGTTCATGCCTAAATGAAAGACACAATGTGTCTGATTTAAAGTATTTCATCTCTGCTAGGAAGCCTGAATGGAGTCAATCTCTTTGACCATTTGAATTCAATTCACTTTTTTTTTTTT
>CM052897.1:27532853-27599531 GCA_028534135.1 Potos flavus
TGATGTTTATGTTCTTTTCCCCAGGAAAAAGACTGACATAGAATTAAGGGTGATTAGGAGAAGTAGGTAATTACCAGTAAGTTCAATAAACTCACATGAGCTTTGGAGCCAGAAGGGCATTTTTTTAAGGCTTCTGGGTTTATCATTTGCTACTTGTTTGACCTAGGAGAAAATTCTTAGCCTCTGAGCACAAATTTCCTTATTTGTAATATTAGGGTTTCCTGACAGGGTTGTTAGGGGCATTAGAGATAGTAAATGAAGTGCCAAGAATTGTTTCTGGGATAAGGGTAGTTTTCCATAAATGATAAGCATTTATTACTATTGAACTAAATATAATACAATCTGGATGTTTCAGGTGGGGCATAGGCTAGAAGTGGTTTTGGAGAACAGATTGATAATTCTCAGACTCACTTATTTATTCCTCTTCTATGAGATCTCTGGGTGACTAAGGATGCATAAGTGTTTTTCTTCCTTAAGTTTTTGATTCAGAAACAAATCTATATCCAATATTTAGTAGAAATATATATATAAAACATAATAAAATAAATTTTATACATTATACCACCAAAATTTAAAATTTAAAAAATAAATCACACATTGTAGCAGAATTTAAAGTGCTTTTTCATTTTTCTTTTTAAAATTATGATTTAATAATTTATACTCCTCAGGCATGAGGTCCCGGGAAATTTCTAGCCCAGGGTATTGTAGCTCTGAATATTTTTCTAAATGATTTTCATGGGATTTTCCACAGGAAAATAATTTCAAATTTGCTTCCTTCTAACACCCAGAAGCTTCTCTTTTCCCTCCATAGATAGTTATTATGTTTAAAGTATATAAAATGCTTAATATCATACTAAATACATTCTTATTCAAAACATGAATTGTTTACTTAAAAGGCATATTTAATATTAAATAAGAAACATTTATTAGTTGGTTGATTTACTGGGTTATCCATATTCTGTTTCTTCCATGGGTCTGAATAATCAAGAGATAATTACTTATTATTGGGAGAAAACAATTCTATTTATACAAGTATATTTTTAAAATCATCTTCAGACTAACATTGTGTTAAATAATTTGTAAATTTTACTATCTGAAATATATTACTATATTAATGTGCTATTCTTTTAACATATGTTAATATATTCGTGTGATATACTAAGGGTTATTTATTTTCAGAAGTACATAAAATGCAGATTCCATACTTGCTCAGCCTCAATCAGGGAGTGTGCTGATAAATTTTTAACAACTGGGTCTCAGAAAAAACAGCTGCAGTTTGTAGCATTGCTGATTTTTGTAGTGTAAAAACTCTTCTACCAGGCTAATTTAAAGCTACAAAAGTTGGCACTGAACACAGAATTAGGAAGAAATGCACATAATCTGCTCTCCTAAGCTGGAAATAGCTCACTCTAGCATACCTCTACGTATTTTCCATGTTATAAAGACATATTAAAATAATCAAATTAAATTTAATTCGGATTAATTGAATGCCTATTATGAAACAGTTCCTATTCAGATACTTGGAGTATCCCCCTAAATATATATTATATATAGTATATTTATTTGTTTATTGCCAGATTTTACCCTAAAAAAAAAGCCTCATGAAGATAAGAACTTTTTCTTTTTAGTTAATTATTGATTTCTCTGAGCCTAGAATGATGGCTGACACATAGAGGGCAATAAATAAGATTTGCTGAATCAAATGAAGGAGACTCAATCTCTGTCTTCAATGAGCTTATAGTCTATCAGAAAAGGAAACAAAAAAACTATTTGAAAGAGAAAACTAAATTAGAGCATATTATAATTAATAAACTTTAGTATTTTTCTAAAGTTGAAAATTAAATTGCAATAAATTCTATAATACCATAATTATTAATAATTTATATCACTGGTGTAAATTATATTTTATTGAAGTGCTGTATGTTGATTGTGATTCTGCAAAACATATCAGCAATAACACCAAGAGTAATGGTAATTTCCAGAGTGCTTTTTCCATGATAGGCATATGCTCATTGAATTATATGTATTATTGAATTTAATTCTCATAATATTCTTCAAACAAAATTTATCTTCCAATATATGAAAAAAATTTCAGTTCCAAATAGTTCAGTAAGTTGTTCAAGTTAATATCCAATAAATGTCACGCTACATTTTGAACCTAAGTATTTCTGATTCTAGGTGCTATGTTCTTAACCTCTTTAAAGGTTAACACAAATTTCCCTCTTTATTTCAAAATAATCCTGGACAGTTCATATTTTCATTTTTATGTTTTGCAATCTGCAGCTGCAAGACCAGCAATTAGGATTATTTTTACAAATGAAAGATGCTTTACTATAGGCAATAGTGTCTCTACAAAATGTTTCAAATTGGCCACAGGATTTAAATGAGTTCATTATAGGTTGTGAAACGATGGAGTCATATATAATCTTCTTTTCTTAAGGGTCTGAGGAACCCACTGGCAAGCTGTGAATAGATATTAATGATGCAGTTCCCTTTAGATAGGTATTTTAGGGCCTTTGGTGGAAAGAAGGGTAATTATATATTTTTTATGCCAACTACTACTTATTCCCTTATGTAGTAGCTGTACAATTTTTATATGATAATTTATCCAATGTCTTCACCTGATTTTTGTAACTGTCCTGATTCTGCCACTTACTGGTGTATGTCTCTTGGCAGGTAAATAGGGACATTAATAATACAACCTCATACAGTTGAGAGGAGTAAATAAAATGATCCATGTAAAGTGTTTTAAATAGTTCCCGGCACATGATAAGCACTTTCATATGTTAGCTCTTATTATTGTTATTTTGAATAATACCGGAGAGATCTAAGCTAAGGGAGAATAACTTTTCAGCTTTTCACAAGTTAGGTGACAGATAGCTGACTATTGTTCTTTACTCTGAAGTATAGCGTTACTTTACAGGGCCTGGGTTGGGGTGATGAGTACAACGCAGGCCAGAGCACAGTAAAGGTCCTCTCTCCTGAAGGTATATATTCTATCAAATATTCCAGTTAATTGGCAATTCACAGTTTCTTTTTTTTTTAAGATTTATTTATTCATTTGAGAAAGAGAGCATTGCGTGTGTGTGTGTGTGTGTGTGTGTGTGTGTGTGTGTGTGTGTGTATGAGTGGGGGGGGTGTGGGAGGGTGGTGGAGAGGGGCAGAAGGAGAGGAGAGAGAGAATCTCAAGCTGACTCCCTGCGACATGGGGCTCAATCCAAGGACCCTGAGAAGCCAGGAAGCCCAACCAACTGAACCATCCAGGTGACCCAAAGGTTTCTTTTTAAAAATTTTAAAAATATATTCCCATTTTTCTTCAGATATCCAATTATCATTAGTAACATTCTTCCTAATTTCCATTTCAAAGTTGTTTTATTTCTTACTAGAATATAATTTTTTATAATAGGAACTACATTTTATTCATTGCTATGTCTTCTAAAATTCCATTTTGTAGATTATTCAATGGTCACTGAATTGGAAATACAGGAAAAGCAAAGAAGAGGTGATAAACCTATGAAGTGTGTGTTTTTTCTAATGGAATCTACTTTCAGTTATTACTTTTTCTTATTTTACCTCATATCTGTCTACATCCTAGGTAAAGTTCCATTGGAATGCATTCACATATTTATTTCACAGACTGTATCAATGTAGGTGCTTAGCCTGTTTATGTCAGAAATTGACAGGTTTTGGATAACTGAATTATTAAAGTTTGAACTTAGATTTTTGCCTCTCAAGACAAAAAAAGACACTGTACAGCCATTGATTTCTCAGTTCACTTTTCTTCTTTCATGCAACAAATACTTACTCGAACATATCCTCAATACCTTTATCAAAATGTCAAGGATACAGCAGTAAACAAACCTGAAAAAAGAAAAAAAATTCCTGCCCTCATGGAGCTTATAGTGTATTGGAAAGAGACAGAGAGAAAATGAATATATAGTAAGTTCAGATAATGATAAATTCTACGGAGAAGGATGAAGCAAATTAAAGTGTATAGAATATTTGAGGGAGTAGAATTTACCATTTTATGCAGCGTAGAGGAGTTTACGGATTGGGTGGAGTTCTGAACAAAGATCTGAAGGAAGTGGGCGCACAAGTCATGCAGACATGTAGGTATCCACATATGCCAGAGAGGGAACAACCAATATTCAGAGCCTAAGGAATTTGTGTACCTGGTGCTATTGAAGAAAAATTGCACCCTACAAAGTTAAACAGGCAAAGATTTTATTTAAGACTATTGTAACGGGGGTCAGAGATTGAACTCCACAAACAAAGGACTGGAGATTTTTAAGAGCTGAGTTGGTGGGGAAATCAGAGGCCATCTGTGTCTATGATTTGGCTTTACCCAAAGGAAAAGTAAATGTTTTCATATCCCCATGGACAGGAGGTAGTGTTAGAATGTAGAACATGGAAGTTAGTCTCTTACTCTCCCACAGAAACTTAGAGATGGGGCACTATCTTCCTTGATAGTCATATTTCAAAGACATGGCTCTCGGGCCCTTGAGAAAGACATTTCTGGGTTTTCTTTTCTTTTTCTGTTTTTTTCTTCTTAAAAATTTTATTTATTTAGTTGAGTGAGAGAGGGAGAGAGAGAAAGCATGAGAGAGGGCAGGGTCAGAGGGAGAAGCAGACTCCCCGCTGAGCAGGGAGCCTGACTCCGGGACTTGATCTTAAGACTCCAGGATCATGACCTGAGTCGAATGCAGACACTTAATCCAATGGGCCACCCAGGCACCCATACATGGATTTTAAACAAGGAAACGATTTGCAGCTCAAAAGGGAAGAGAAAGAATGTACAATTACAGGTTTTCTAAAGTAAAAACTCTAAGAAAAATGAAATCAGGGGCCTCAAGTCAAGAAAATCCAGTTTAAAGATTAATGAAGCTGAGAACCTTCAAGTCATGTTGGTCAGTGTCTTTGTTTAAGAAATAACCAAAAAAGTCTGTGTTGCTAGATAATATGTGTGGGGTGGAGGTGGTGTTGATGTATGAAGTGAAGTTAGGGAGGTGGGGTGTAGTTAGATAGGGATTTGTTGGTATCTCCAGACTTTAGCCTTTTCTCTGAGAGCCCTGGAAGCCTTTGAGGATTTCAAGGAGAGAAATGCCATAATCTGCTTTCCATTTCTAAAGGACCATGGTGGCTGCTAAAGAGAACTAACTCCATGTAGGAGGGAAGCTATATATAGCCTCTGAGAGACCAGTTAGAAAGTTAGCACCATAATCCCAGTGGGAGAGTATGTGATTTGGGACAGAGTGGTGGTGGCAAGATTGTAAAGAATGGCTTGATTCTGATGTGTTGAACAGTAGAAGTCACAGGATTTCTCATGGATTTTTGGTAGGGGAGAAATAGAGAAGTCAAGGCTAACTCCAAGGATTTCAGTATGAGTTGGAAGGCTGAAGGCTGTAAGAGAAATGAGGAGTTTGGTTTTGGACCGTGTTCAGTTTGAAATGTTTCAAAGGGAATGTCTATGATGATCACTGAAAAGGTCTGTATCTCTTCTAAAATTTCAGATTTTAAAAAGTTCCCAATCCCTAATTCTCAGATTCAGTTCTCTCATTAAAAGGCAATTATTTATTACTGAATGTAGGATTTTTATCAGATTTCCCTAATAAAAGAGCCAAACCCCAGAAGAAAGCTTGAAAATAATAAATATAACTGAAGTTAAAGAAAATATCAGTGTTCTGAACACCAGAGGTCAGCAGTATCACAGAAATAGAAGATGAATCTAGGAAGCATTCACAGTAAGACATTTTGTTTGGGCACATTTATTTCTAACTCCTGATGCTAGCAGTAGAAGTCTTCAGAAATGAAAATAAACAAAGCATAACCTTTTCGTCGAAGACATTTTATATAAAGAAAAAATAATATTTCAGATTATAAGGATCCAGAAAAACTATAATGTAGCTTGGAGGCTTCTGTAGTATTTGAAAATATAAGCATAAAAACAGATGGAGGCAGGGACACTGGGGCATATTTTTTTTTTTTTCTGGATGCTCTTGCTGAAATCATGCTGGCAGTGATAAATTGCATTAGGGTAGAGAGAAGAGCAACCCAGGTAGCCCCAGTTCAAATTTGGTATTCCTCTCAAGGGCCAGGCTGCAGCTTCGGTATATGTGCCTCCTAAGAAAGATGACATTGCAGCCTGGGCCCTACTTAAATCAGGTGTAGCTGTTGGGGCCAGTCAGTCATGAGTGCTTGAGTCAGGGATGGTAATCTTCCTTCCATCAGGGAATAGAGGAGGACGCAAGAAATAAAACAAGAAAAGAAATAGTGCATAAAGGAAGAAAGGCAGAGTTAAAGCCAAACTAATAAAACGTTAGTGTCTTCCAAAAAGGATGAGGAAAAAAGAAACATTTATTTATTTAATATGAACAAAAGGGATAAACACACTTGTGTAAAATAGGTAATATATTCATTTTTTTTGTTAGAAAATAGAGTAGATGTTGATATAGATAAGTAAATTGTTACAAGCTAATATACTAGGTTTAAATTCGGGGGAAGGGTGATTATCTAATTGGAGAAATTCCATTATTTTGATGAACAAATTAAAAGAGGTGTGTGTATAAGAGACAGAGAGAGAATCAGAGAGAGACAAATAAAGAGACCACATATCTGTTTCTCCATGGACTGCTTTACCCTCTGTTAAACTACTATGTGTAGATAGAAATACATTCAGTCAGGATATGTTTCTTTGCAATGGTATTTAAAAATACGATGCAAAGAATGACATTATTATTTGTCAAAATTGCTGCCTTGCTTTCTCTGTGGAATAGAGAAGGACAAATAGGTTTATATAATTTTCTAGGAATACAGGACAAATGCTCTATAATTTATTGCCCTGAAACCCTGAAGGACAATGGACTAAATGGACTGAACCACTATTAAGAGCAATTAGGCAAACATGCTTACAAAGCGCGATAAATACAACTCATTATTTGAACCCCTTGAAATTCCTCTTTTATCCTTACTTCATTCATCTGTCAGATCAATTACATAGCTTTGCTCCTTTCGGTCATAGTCTCTTATCTCTTCTAGACAAAGGACTTTGGGTTTTGATGAATTTGATTCCACTTTTTCTTTCTTGGATTGTTAAAGCCAGCATTCCTTCTTTACCTCATTCCTTCTCTTAATTCCTCCTTCCCTCCCTCCCACCTTCCTTTATTACTTCCCTTATTTTCTCCCTTCTTGGATCCCCCTTCCCTTTATTTTCTCTTTCCTTCTCTCCCTCTCTTTTTCCCATCTTCTTGTATTCAGTGAGTATGTATTAAGCTCACTGTATGGCAGACACTATGCTAAATGGTAAGATTAGAGAGGTGAAGAGGACACAAAGTCCCTGCCCTCTAGACTTTGTGAAGTGAACCACTGGGTTCACTTAGATGGATATGAGAACCAATAAAGTGCTGTTCACTAAATGCGATATTGAAAATGTGCATTTTCTCAGTTTTAAAAGCTCATAACCCAGGAAAATAGAATATCTATTATTTTCATTTCACATGTATGATAAAAGGATTAGAGGTATAAATGATACACATAAAAATTCATAATTATCAAATAAGTATGAAGTTGCTGTTTCCAAAATGATGAAGCTGCCACTTCATTCTCATCCTTCATTATGTCCTTTTTCATGGTTGGATAGGACATTCTCATTACTTCTTTTCTCTGTGACTCTGACTTCACTTCTAGCTCCTTTGTGTCTCCTTCGTTGCTAGACCTCTTTCCTGAAGCTAATGTAGCTTATTTCATTTTTTCAATGAAGAATTGAGTGACTGTCTTTTCCCTGATGATTTTCCAACTATTCAATGCAATATAGAATGCTTTTAGTGGCACAAATTAGTTGATTAGATTTGTACGCACCCCTCTGAAAGTTAGAGATCCTAGCTCTTGAAGGATGAGATATGGTTTATATCAATTTTTAAAAATTAATTTTTAGAGCAATTTTAGTCTCACAGCAAAATTGAACAGAAAGTACACTGTTCTCATATATTTCCTGTCCCCTTCACCCCTCCCCTCCCCCTCCTCATTATCCACATCCCACACTACAGTGGTACATTTGTTATAATAGATGAACCTATATTGAAACATTGTTGTCACCCAAAGTCCACAGTTTACATTAGGGTTCACGCTCAGTGTTGTATATTATGTGGGTTTTGACAAGTATGTAATGACATGTATCCAGTGTTGCAGTGCTCTGCCTATTCATCCCTCCCTCCTCTCAAACTCCTGATCTTTTTATTGTCCCCATAGTTTTGCATTTTCCAGAATGTCACATGGTTGGAATGATAAAGTGTGTGGCCTTTTCAAATTGGTTTCTTTCACTTAGTAATATGCATTTAAGGTTCCTCTGTGTCTCTTCATGGATTAATAGTTCATTTCTTTTTAGCCCTGAATAATATTCAATTGTCTGGATGTACCACTACTTCTTTATCCATTCACCAACTGAAGGACATTTTGGTCGTTTGGTTGCTTCAAAGTTTTGGCAATTTCTTCCCTTTTTTAGAATCAATTATTCTTCTTTTAAAACTTTTTTTTTAGTGGTGTCACTGAGTTTGCAATATATGTTTACAACTAATCGAAGTTCATTTCAAATAACACTATACCACTTCATGGGTAGTGCAAATAACTTATAAAAATAAAATAATCCTAACTCTTCCTCCCTGTCCCTTGTATCAGTGCTGTCATACATAAACACAGACACACACAGACACACACAGATGCATAAGTACATCGAATACATTGTTGCTATTATTATTCTGAACAAATGTTATCTGTTAAGTTAAAATAAGAAAAATAAATTTTTATTTTCCCTTCACTTATTCTTTATGTGGTTCTATTGTTTATGTAGATCCAAGTTTCTATTCTGCTTTATTTTCCTTCTCTCTGAAGAACTTTTAACATTTCTTGCAAGGTAGGTCCACTGGCAAAAAATTCCCTCAGTTTTTGTTTATCTGAGAAAGCCTTTATTTCTCCTTCGCCTTTGAAGGATAATTTCTCAGGATTCTAGTCTGGTGTTTTTCTTCTCTCAACCCTTTAAATATTCCACCCCATTCTCTTCTTCCTTGTATGGTTTCTGAGAAGTTAAATGTAATTCCTTTTTCCCTTTTCCAGATGTAATTCTTATCTTTGCTTCTTTTATATAAGGCGCTTTTTTTTTCCCTCTGACTTCTTTCAAGATTTTTTTACCTTTGATTTTCTCAAGTTTGAATATGACATTCGTAAGTGTAATTTTTGGGGGCACCTGGGTGGCTTCGTTGGTTAAGTGTCTGACTCTTGATTTGGCTCAGATCATGATCTAGGTATCTCAGGATCATGAGATTTAACCCTGTGTTGGGCTCTGTGCTCAGCGGGGAGTCTGCTTGATATTCTCCTTCTCCCTCTCCCTCTGCCCCTCTGCTGCCTCTCTCTCTCCCTCTCTCTCTCTCAAATAAATAAATAAATCTTAAAAAAAAATAAGTGTAGTTTTTTGTTTTGCATTTACTCTGCTTGATGTTCTCTGAGCTTCCTGGATCTGTGGTTTGGTGCCTGACATTAATTTGAGGGGAATCTTCAGTCATCATTTCTTCAAATATTGCTTCCGTTCATTTTTCTCTTTCTTCACATTTTGGTGTTCCTGTTATGCATATGTTACACATTTTTAGTTGCCCTATAATTCTTGGATATTCTATTTTTTTTCAGTTTTTTTTTCTTTTGCGTTCCAGTTTTAGAAGTTTCTCTTGTCCTATCATCAAGCACACAGATTCTTTTTTTAAAATCAAGGTATAATTGACATAACACTATATTAGTTTTAGGTGTACAACATAATGATTCAATATTTGTATTGTGAAAATGATCATCACAATAAGTACAGTTAACATCCATCATTATACATAGCTATAATTTTTTTCTTTTGATTAGAGCTTTCTTTTTTTAAAAGATCTATTTATTTATTTTAGAGAAAGAGAATGCATGTGGAGGGGCAGGGAGAGAGGGAGGGAGGGAGAGAGAGAACCCCAAGTAGACTCCCTGGTGAGCACAAACTCCAATGTGGGGCTTGATCTCAGGACCCTGAGATCATGAATGGAGTGGAAATCAAGAGTAGGCCGCTCAACTGACTGAACCACCCAGGTGCCCCTTGATAAGAACTTTCATGATCGACTCTAGCTACTTTCAAATACAGTGTTATTAAGTATAGTCACCATGCTATATGTTACATCCTCATGACTTATTTTATAAGTGGAATTTTATAACTTTTGATTCTCTTGATCTATTTCACCTATTCTTCATCCTCTGCCTCAAGTAACCATGAATCTGTTCTCTATATCCATGAGCTTGGCTTGTGTGTGTGTGTGTGTGTGTGTGTGTGTGTGTGTGTGTACCTGGTTTATTTGTTTTTAAGATTCCATGTATAAATGCGATTATACAGTATTTATCTTTTTTCCTGTCACATAGAGATTTTTTTTCAGCCATTTCCAGTCTGTTAATGAGCCCATCCAAAGTATTCTTGATTTCTGCTGTTTTTGAATTCTAGCATTTCTTTCTGATTTTTTCTTAGAATTTCCATCTCTCCGCTTACGTTATCCACCTGTTTCTTGCTGCTATCTACTTTTTCCATGAAAACCCTTAGCATATTAATCATAGTTTTTAAAATTCCTGGTCTGACCATTTCTGTCCTATCTGACATGCTTGTTCAGCCTTTTCAAATGGTGTTTTTGCCTTTTAGTGTGAATTGTAACTTTTGTTGAAAAGTGGACATGAGGTACTATGTAAGAGCAACTGCAGAAAAAAGGCCTTTTGTAATGTAGTGGTAAGATGTGGGGAAAGGGAAGCTATGATTAGGTCCCAGGTTTTTGTAAGCCTGTGCCTCTGGCCTGCGAGTCTCATCAGGGTTTCTCAGCTTTTTCACCCCTTAGATGGGATAGAATTTCTGGCGGAGGCTGGAGTTTGTGATTTCCCTCTTTCCAGATTTTTAGGCTCTAGTTAAATAGTTTTGTCTGAGGGAAGGCCTGTTAAGAACAGAATGCTCTGCTGTATTTAAAGAAGTTACTTTTCCTCTTTCCCTGCTGGAAGCATTTTCTCTAATGTTCACTCTGAGGGCCTAGTAGGACTTCTGAAGGTAAAACTCCTGCGTGAGTGTTTAACTTTCAGAGTTGCCCACACTGAGCCTCCAGCAATTAATCAATTATATGGAGTTTAGGCCCTTCCCTCCACCAGCCCCCTACTGGTTACTGATTCTTAAGGAGGTTTCTGCCAGAGGGTTTCTGCTCTGGTGAGTTGTGATTCTTTGTTTCTGCCTGTGGTCTTTCCAATTTTGGGGCCAGTGGTTTGCCTTGTGATTTCACTTCTAAGGAGAGTTGTTGCTATTTTCAGTTTGTTCAGCTTTACCTGTGGTTAGGATAGAATGTCAATTTCTAGATTCCTTACATGCTAGACTGGAAACCTGAAGCCATTTTATATTTATTTTAACAATGATGGAATAGAGAAGCAAAATGTCAATGGTGGGGAGATAGGTAACAACAGGAGGTATTTTATACCAGATTCACTTCTTGGTTATGACGGTTCAGATTTACCATCAGAGTGAGTAAATTACAGGATATTTCCTTTAACATGCTTATGTAATTTGTCTTTTGAAAATATTTATTCTTGGTAAATTCTAACTTCAGGTGATTTTTAAATATTGCTGTTTTACTTTAAATGTATTCAGAAGTATTGAAAATGTATTCCCAAACTGAAACAAAAGTCTAGAAAATTATTATAGTGAAAATTTTGTGTGAAATAATTTTAGGAAATTCCACATATTATGACTGACTTCCTTTTAGAGCAGAAAGTTTCAGTGTAGTCCATTAAAGACTGAGGAGCTTGAAAGAAACTTGTTTATTTTGATTTACCCAGAGTGAAATGAAAATTAGTTAACAACTGATTCCCCTATTTTCCTGAATAACATATGTTAATGTCTTATGGAAATATATTCCCTGAACATCCTTTGAGATCCTGGATAGTTTTTTTATTGGTCTAGTCATTCAGTAAATATTTATTGAGCAACTTGGCTTGTTGGAAGAGGGAAAGGGTCATGAATTCAGGCCAGTACTCTATTCAGGAATTTCTGTATCACACACACATGCTTATCCCTTCTCCTAGGAAAAAGGCTATTAGCACATTTGTCTCACAGAGAGAAGACCTCACCCATGAATATTTATAAATACAATGAGAAAATAAATAAATTCTGGGGTGTAATGTGCAGCATGGCGATTATTATCAACGATACAATATTATATATTTGAACAATACAATTATATGTATTTGAAAGTTGCTGAGAGAGTGTATTTTATTATTTATTTATTTACTTTTTTAGAAAGGGAAGGGAGAGAGAAGAGTGAGAGAGAGAGAATATTAAGCAGGCTCTATTCCTAGCACAGAGCCCGACATGGGGCTTGATCTCATAATCTTGAGCTCATTACCTGAGCTGAAATCAACACTTGGATGCTTAACTGACTGAACCACCCAGGTACCCCTAATAGAGTGGATTTTAGAAGTTCTCATTATAGGAAGAAAAATTGTACCCATGTGATTTGATGGATGTTAGTTTATTGTGGTAATCATTTCATAATATATATACATATCAAATCATTATGTGGTACAACTTAAACTAACAGTGTTGTATGTTAATTCTATCTCAATAAAACTGGAAAGAAAAGAAGTAGGTGGTACTGATCTCTAGAGCTACTGTTGAGTATTCTTCAGATAGACCTTGCATCAGATGGAAGGAAGACTGATAACTGTCACAGACTCAAAGTTTAGTTGTATCTTTTCTGATTTTGTGGGGAAAAAAAATAAAAAAATAAAAATTTCGCAAGGGCACTTGTTCTCAACCAGAAGTAATTTCGCCCCCAGGGGATATTTGGCAATACCTGGAGACATTCTGGTGGTCATAAGGGATGTTAGTGGCATCTAGCGGGCAGAGGATATTGCTAAATGCATCCTACAATGCATAAGACAGCCCCTCACAACATACTTCTCTCATCCTAAATGTCAATAATGCTGATGTTGAAGAGCCCTATGGTAAACTGTTATTTACACAAGAACAGATAAGCCACAATGTGAGTATTGTTAGGCCTGGGATGACTATAATTTTATGAACACTGAACCTAGTGAACAAAATACAGGAAAGAGTAGAACTTCCAAATATTCCACCTTTATAAGCGCAAATTATACGAATTTTGGGATAGTACCTGAATTTTGCTTTTATTCTTTATTTTTAAGTTAGTGACACACTCAGATTTCCTTTTTATGTAAAAAATTTCCTTGTGCCGGTGTTCTCCAACTGTGTTTATGGCCTCAGGTTTTCAGAGAGAATGTCAGGTGTATGGAGCTCTTTTCCTCACTCTTCAGGGTTTGACTCATAGAACAGTTAGCTAAGAAAGAACCTGCAGCTTGAAATCACTTTTCTCAATGTGAGAGCTATGTAGGAAATCTGACCATTAGTTCTTTCTTCACTGCACTATTACAGTAGAAAAGGGGATGTTTAAAAGATTAAAAGAAAAATAAGAACAAAGAAGAGAATAGATAGAATGTGAGTCGGGAGTAATCCAGTCCAACTTATGAACTTCAGTGGCTATGCACCTTTCCAGCTGCGTGACCTTGTGCAAATAACCCAACCTCTCTAAGCCTCTATTTCATCACTATGTAAGGGACATAATGAGGCATCTATCTGCAGGGCATTGGTAGGCAGACTGCTCAGCATTGTCTGGCATATAGGTAAGTTTCAGTAAATATTAACCACCATTATCTCTTTTTTTGCTCTTTACCAAATATTATTGAGCTCCAGTTACATGATAAGTTCTATGTCAGGCAATGGGGATTATATAGTGAGCCAAACAAACAAACACCAAACCAGATCTCTGCTTTCATGAAGCTTATCCTTGAGGGGATGTGAAAGACATAAATCAAATAACCACATAAATAAATCATATTTTTGTGGGTGTCCTAAAGAGAGCTAAGTGGATCTATAACATATAACTGAGGAATTTGACTCCCTCTGGATCCCAAGGGGCCCTTTGAAGCTCCTACTCATGGGTTAAGAAACCTTTTGGATCTTTGTTTTGTGACAGCTCTTTCTTTACCCTCATCATTGAAAAATGGTCACTAGTGTTCCTAAGGTGAAGGGCTATAGATTCTGACTCTTCCATCTGAGGAAATAATTTGTACATGTTACAAGGAGAGAAAATAGGAATGAGCAAATTTTTTTTAAATTCTTTTATCTCCCTCTTTTTGGAATTTGTGTCTGCTAATTGCTAGTTTTTGATTTTTCTGTAGGGAATGGAAACAGCGCCACTGCCTCTCAGTAACTTGAGTTTAAGAAAAGAGAGGTTGTTCTCTTCCCACCCCTAATTGATCAGTTTATAAAAGACAGAGTTGGGCATTGCTGGGATTGAGAATACACTGTCTTTGGATGCAGCTGCTGGATATCTCTGTGGAATGTGACAACTTCTGTAGTTCTCTTTTTGTCTAAGATGGTAGTGGGTGGGGGAGAGCTCCTACTCCTCAGCTATTTAAGCAAATGAAGAAACTTAATGGTCAGAAATAAGAAATCAGTGAAGAAAACATTTATTATTTGATGTTATCTTGTTTAGAAAAATAAAAGACTTGTCAAAAAACCCTTTGCCTGACCCCTTTTAGTGACCTATTTATCTTACAAGTTTAGAAAAGGATCAGTCCATCTGTGAGGCCTGTGGTAGAGACTTAGCTGTCCAAAATCCATGCTCCTTTTCACTCTCTTTCTTTCCTAGCATAAGGCTACATTGGTTGAACAGCCCTTTTTCCAGTTAGGTGAGGCCAAGTAACCGAGCTCCAAGTAACCGGGCCAAGGGAGTGACTGGAGTGATGAATGCACTGAAAATACCCCCAAGTTGCTCTTCCTTGCTTTCTCTCTTTTCTGGCTGTCCAGGGTCACAAGCCTCAGGGTGAATCTCGAAGCCACATACCGTGAAAATGGCAGAGCCTCCAAAAGTCTGGGTCCTTGAACAGTTCTATGAAGCAGCATTCCCACCCCATCCCACCCCAACAGGAAACACCAACCTGGGACTTTTACAAAAGAAATAACTATATTTCCTGAGCCTCAAACCACTGAATTTTGGAAGCATTTGTTATTATAATGTAATTGAGTTAACTCACATAGGGCCTGGTGAAAAGAAGGGACACGCCCATGATTATGGGATGATGTCAAAATGTTTGTGAGATCAGAGAGTTCTCTCAGAGGAAATGATGATTGAGTGGTTATTATCACTGACATAGTAGTTCTGAAATATTGCTGTACTCACAAATAGGACTGGATTGTCCACAAAGATTCACAGGAATAAGAGATCTTACTAGATATCAATGTTTAGCTACATGATACTGAGGATGAAGGTATCAAAAGGCTCAGATGCAGCAGAGGAAGATCTGGGACATAATGCATGGTTTGCAAAGTGCTTCCCACATCAGATATGGCCCTCTGGTCCAGAAGAGAGGAAGTACCTGAGTGTGGTTTGCTAGCTTTTCATACCATACCATAGTGCACCAGTTGTGAAATATCTTTAATTTATACCCCAGAGAACTGCGTAGCTTACATGACATCCCTCAGGGAGCTATGCCTCCTAGATCCTGGGTCTTATTCATTGCAGGTAATCCTTAGCCAGAGGCATCAGGGAAATCTATGAAATAGAAGGATATTTCAGAGACAAATATACAAATATATTGGCATATACTAATAATCTTTTACGCAGAAATCTCAACGACAAGAATTTTAAACCTAGTGGGTTACCTGCTCTTTTTCTTTTTCCCAGTGGCATTCCCCCATGAAGGAGGTGAATGGATCCCAATTCAATCTTTTAACCACTTCATGATTTTTTAAAACTCCATTATAAAATAAATAGATCATTTTTGTCTTTTATGTACAGTGCCAAAGGCTGCTTTGGATAAGACTGAAAGAAAGAGGATAAGCCCATTTGTGCTTTGTAACAGCTCTGTGCTTATTAAGCTTTCCACTTAGCACTAGGAAATTGATGAGGATTGGAAACAATGTAGAAACTACTTAGTTCATGTAGCTAGTGAGTGGTCAAGGTGAGACCACTGCACTAGGGCCTAGATCTGTGACTATATCCAAAATGAGTTCCTCTAACTAGAGCTACAGCCCCAGACAGTGAAGTGCAGCTCTCTGACCACACTTTGACCATACTTTTCTGAGATCCACCTACTTCTGATGATCATGTGTTTGTGACAAAAAATGGTGTGATGATTAGTAAAACAAACACAGAACAACTGTTCTTTTAATCCCTCCTTGAATTCCAAGTCAAATTTCATTGTATTAGTCTCAACAATTGCCTTTGGGGAGAAGGGAAAGACAAAAATAGGAGAATCCTTTGAAGAGTTTAGAAAATGAGAGAAGGAATTGAGAACTTCATTTTATTCAGCTCACTCTTAGGAACAGCTTTCCAGACTCACCATCTTATTAAACAAACTGGTGTCCATAAGAGCTGAAAACTGAACAATGAATCAGAGCGTGTTTCCTGATCTGTCTGCCAGCTTTAACAATCAAAAGGATAGGGATATGTGTGTGTGTATGTATGTGTGTGTGTGTGCGAACAACATCCAAGTCAATCTTTAAAATTTATGAAAAGCAACAGGAACTACAATAATCAAGACACATTCCACAAGGATTTAAAATATGTGAGTTTCTGAGATTAAGGTAGAATAAAAATGCATGTAATTGTCTCCAAATTTTCTATACTGTGAAACTTTATTGGATAATGATCTATCTTATTCATTTTTTCATCCCTAATAAGTAGGCTCCTATCAGACTTCCAATGTTTATAGCCCTGAAATCTTCTTAGCACTCTTGATGTGTTCACGTGGGTTTTCTCTTGTAAGCAGGTACACCAGCCAGCCACTGTCTCTTGTAACCACGCACAAATAAAGTGAAGGAACAGTGGTTTAAAAGCTTTTAAATCACTTTCTTAGCTGGAATTTTTATTCACTTTTCCCCTAATGGCCTGAGTATAAATGAACATCTAGAGTTTCTGAGAATATTACCTTATATGCCTTTTTAAACCTAATAATACAATCAATGAAATTTCTTACATTTGTATATAGCACATTACATTATAAATGTGATTTCCTTATGTGATTTCTCCTTTAATTCCTACAACCAACTGAAGTAGGGATATTATTCCTCTTTTAGTTACCAGCAAACCAAAGTTTGGACATGCCAGTTGACTAATGGTTATGCCTCTACCATATGAAGTTCTAGCACTCAAATATAAGTTTTATACATTATTTTAAAAATAAGCTACACAAAGACAGTTTTATTGTTAAAATTAAAAGTTACACATGCTTACTGTATTGGGAAATATAAAAATATATAAAGGAGAGATTTAACATAATCAATAATCGCATAGTCTTAAGATAACTGTCAGTATTTTGACATGTGTTCCTTGCAGTATGTTTTCTATGCCTATGTATATCTTTTTACAGTTAAAGATTATACAATATATTCAGCTTGTATTTAGCTTTTTTATTTCTGTATCAGCCTAGTTTGGAACTTCTGACTAAACCTACTTGGGCAATTAAGTTTTATTACTATGGGGCCTAGAATAATAATACCTACATTACTATACAAAGGCAAGGAAGGCTTTGCATTTCAGGGTTAATTGCTATCACTCTGTAATGTAGCTTACTACGTGTCAGGCATTATTCCAATCACTTTACATGCATTAATTAATTTAATCCTTACATCAACCCTATAAAGTAGGTATTATTATCACCATTTTGCACAGGCAAAACAGGCACAGATTAGCTAAGCATCTTACCAAATTTCACACAGCTAGCGAATAAGAGACCTGGAAATTGAATTTGAGCTGTCTGAATCCAGAGTTCATATTCTTAATAACCTATATCCTTTCAGGGTCTTGACTCTCCTCTAGGACAGTGTTCCGAGGAAGTAAATAGCTGTGTGAATGCCTATTGGGACCTTAAATGAGGCTCACCTGTGGCCTCTCCTAAACTAGAGAGTGGAGTTGCTGGCAGAGTGGGCCTCCTTTAATGGATCATGCTTAGGGAGCTCGGCCAGAGTGACCTGGACAGACCTGGGAGAGACTTGACTGTGGAATGGACTGGCAGGGCTGGGGTAAAACATTTTGCACAGCACATCTGTGAGGTTGGGAGGACAAGCTGCAGATGGGTAGACATCAGATCTCTTTCCAGCCTGGGAAAAAAGGCTGGCCCACCCCTCTTGTACCACATAAGCCCTTATGGCACTTGGATGATGGGTAAGGGGCACAGGGTGATACAAAGGAAAGGAATCCCAAGTAGGTGATCATAACCCTTTTGCCAGTATGTTAGATGGGAGCTCAAGTCAATTCTAATATAATTTGAGTTATAAATAAATACACTGGGCACAAAAAATCTATACTTACATAACTGTTGCATTATCACTAAAAAATTTAGTTAATTGACATAAATAATGCTGTAATAAGTGTGTTTGAAATTTCACATTTTAGAGCAAGATTTTATAAAATGATATGCAATTTCTCATTCATAATGTTGAGCAACAGAAATCTCACACAAGTTATAAATTATTTATGTGACATTCAAAAATAGGCAGTATTAATTTATACTGATAAAGTAAGAATGAAAGTTACCTCTATGGGTAACTGATTCAGAAAGGAGACAACGGAGCCTTCTGGGGGGTGTTGAAAATGTTTTATATCATGATCTGGGTGGTGGTATCTACATATACATATATGTAAAAATATATGAAGCTGTACACTTAAGATATCTGCCCTTAACTGCTGGAATATTATATCTAAAAATGTGAAAAGATGAATAATCAAATAGAGGTCTGATATTCTGCATCTCTTTTGTTTCCCAGCTTAAATGAGTTTCCTCTGTTTTCCTTTTCCATCTCATGCTTGATAGTCTAGATCAAGGGTTGCAAATTTTGATCTGTGGGCCAAATACGGCCACTGTCTGTATTTGTAAATAAAGTTTTATTGAAACACAGCCATGCTCATTTGTTTATGTATTATACACATTGCTTTCATGCTATAATGGCAGAGATGAGTGGTGTGACAGAGACTATATGGGTTACAAAATCTAAAACATTCATTATATGGCCTTTTACAGGAAAAGTTTGTGATCTTGGTGTAGATGACCTCTTGGTTCCTTTATAATACAGAGATTTTTGACTGTATGATTCTAGAGTCTAGGACATTTTCCTCTGGAAATTTTTCTAGAACTAATGCCAAAATCTCTTAAGATTTATTATTTGTAAAGAGAAACTAAGAGGACCATAGCTCTTTTTGTCTTGATTTTGAGTCTCTACATTGTACTTCATTAAAAAAAAAAAAAAAGGAACAGGAGTGTTTTGAGTGTAAACATGTCCAAAGCACTTACCATGGGTTTGGACTGAAACCATGACTCATATGGAAAGAGTTCTTCTCTTTTCTATATAGCAAAGATTGCAATGAAATCCACAACAGAGGGATATGGAATTGGAATTTTATTTCTATCAGTTTTTAGGATATGAAGGTAAAAAAAGAAGAAAAAATTGGGAGAGAAACCACCCTGAGAAATCTTCCAGCTCTACCTCTGCAACATTTCAAGTCTGAAAGTTGGCTAATGCTTAATATTTCTTACATTGAAGCTGTAGATACCTGCTGTTTGATTTAAGGCATTAGAAAAGCCATCAGCTTGCTCTGGATAAAATTGCTGCAGAATAAAGAGCCTCATAAGCCTAGCACTTCTGTGTTTTCACTATATTATTCACCCCTTCAGTTTCTCTTCACTGTCTGGTAGCTTCTTAGGGTTTCACAGCATCTATTCCTAGCCTATGATATTAATGATGCCAATAGGCAGGCCTCAGATACAGCTGTTTTAAGAAAGCTTTACTGGAGCAATCTTAATATAACTGTCCTGAGTTCCTTGGGGTTTTTAAAATTTTGGGGTTTGGCTCTTTTCCCCCTTTGCCCTGTAGAAGCTACAATTTGCCATTTCTTGTGGCTACTTACATTTTCTCTCCTGCTGATTATCTGAATTAAGGTAGTTATTAAGTTACCATTCTATTCTTTGGGACAACCCTATCTCCATACACTTCAGCAACCTGCTGTTCACAAATCAAACTATAGGAGAAGTCAAGCAATTTCCTTGTTGTCATTTCAGACATATTGAGCACTGTCAACGAACTGAGCATACAACACAGAAGGCTCCTACCTTCTACAAGCTTACAGTATGATATATAAACTCTTAGGGAAGACGGAGCAGCTAAAATTAGTGAAGGCGGTGATATTAACAGGTTCTAAAAACAGAGTCCAAAAATGCTCAGTGAAGAGCATCTGAAAAATTAATTCTTAAGCTTTAAAGCCATGGCCTCAGGGCACCTGGGTGGCTCAGTCCGTTAAGCATCTGCCTTTGGCTCAGGTTATGATCCCAGAGTCCTGGGATCCAGTCCCATATTGAGTTCCTTGCTCAGCAGGGAGCCTGCTTCTCCCTCTGCTTTCCCTCCCCCTGCTTACGCACACGCGCACGCCCTCTCTTTCTCTGTGTCAAATGAATACATAAAATCTTAAAAAAATAAATAAATAAAGCCACGGCCTCGATCTCCCATTTGCTCTATTAGAATGTTCCACAAAGCCTGATGTTCTTTAGAGCTCACAGAGAGTCTGAGAATTTGTCATTAAGCCATATTTCTCCTGGGCCTTGGCAAGAGAGAACCTAGCATGCCACACTTCTCTGAAGAGGGGGTGCCACTCAGTTGGTGCTGCCATCTCTGAGCTCAGAGGAGGGGTCCTGGGGCTGTAAGCCAGACTTCTGAGGAGGGCACGTCAGTCAAATGGAGCCGATATTAATGGAGCTGGTTCTGCAAGTCATGGGGAAACTGAAAACTGGACTCACTTGCTGTTTTAGAATAGAACTGCCACTGCCAAGGTGAAGACACCTTGCTGACAGGATCCTCACAGGCAACAGATCAGTCAGGAAGCTCGCTGGAAACCAGGCAAGAAGAGGGAAGTGTAAGCCCTTTCCTCCTCCCCCACCTAGCAGGCTCCTTCTAGCTCCCCTCATTGTCAGAGCTTAGCAGGCAGCAATGCATGTACAAGAAAAGTGGTTTGCAGAGCCCCATCACAAAGGGGAGGGGAAGGCGGGTTTGGAGGTGAGACAGCACCTTAATAAGGCATAATTGTTTTCCCCATAAAGCTCTGTTCCATCTTCATTGATGGTATGGGAATGATGGTGGGTATTAAGAAGTGCACAATATTTCTCAGCTGGGCTGTGGACCATTTAGACTATCCAGGAGTGAAAAGAGAAAGAAAGGTTTTGAGGAGGGAGCTGTAGATAACGTGCTAGACACTGACTTCACTTTCAGTGTGAGACACTATTATTAGCCAGTAAGGCACTTTCTCAATGTGTAGGGGACAGTAAAAAAAAAAAAAAAAAAAAAAAAGAAAAAGTGAGCAAAAAGAGAGGCAATCATTTCATAGAGAAGTTGTCCCCACCTTTCAAACACCATACAATTTCTCTATGCTATTTATCCTGATCCTCTCATACTCTGTAATGCTCTGGGTGGTACATGATACATAAAGTACCTAGAATAAGCTGAGCGCCTTCCATTAAGAAAGGCATGGTGAGCATATGCTTGCAATTCTCCTCCACGCATGGAAGCCTCAACATGGTTTCTGTTTGTTTTACTGGATAAATGCTATGCAGTTGGCTGTCAATCTGGTATGTCAGTTGGTATAGCACACAAATGGCTTTACTTCCTCATTTCCCACAGGCGGTATTTGTAATGGCATAATTATGTGTCCAGAATTCAAACCGAGAAAAAAAGAAAAAAAAATCATGAGCTGAGTGCTATTGCCTCGGACTTTGTTGCGATTAGAAGGTAACGGTTTCACTGGCCATCACTGTTTGCTATAGATAATAAAGAGATCCTTGCATGCTATTTACCAGGGGTGAAAATAAAGAGGAGCAAGGTGCAATCAACCCAATAGGCCAAACTTATTTAAACCCTGTGAAATACACGATCTCAAACATTTAAAGGAAATAATGTACCTCGAGAAAATAAAAGGAATAAATAACCAAATCAAAGTTAGAGAACACCAGATTTGTTTGTCAGCATTAAAGAGTAAGGGGATTGTACTCTTGTTTTAATTATGATTTCTAGGAAACAATGCTATATTTTTCTGACAGCATAATGTATTTTGAGATATGGACAGTAGGTAGGAATTCTTCAATATATTTTTCTTCTAAATTTTTCTATTTTTTTTTTATCAACCAGCAGTTTTTTCAGATTGTTGTTGTTTTATTTTACTTTTTCATATCCTTGGAATGGAATTGGCTACTGTATATCTTTAAGAACTGCAAAGAACTTTAAGGGAGATACAATTGAGTGTGAATCTTGCCTCTGGGTAATTTAGATAAAACAAAACTCTGGGACAGGCCCAGAGTTTGGTTTCCTTCCTAAAATGGGGATAAGAATAAGCTTAGGGTGGTTAACTACTTCAACACCCTGATTTGCCCTTATGTGCACCACAATATTAGCTATTATTAGTATTTTTAGCTAGCATTATGTAATTATAACTATCATACTGTATCACAATATTACAGTTAATAATATCAAGCATTGTTATGGTTATTAGCTATGTTTGTTATTTCTCTACAATCTAATTTACACTTGTAGACTAAAAGCATCACTTGCTTTCCTTGCCCATGTGTTTTGCCCGAAGGGCAGCAAGCTGGAGAAAATAAAACACTATTAAGGGAAGTGAGCACGATGCTATTCCACAGCTGTTCCGTATAATGCCAGCTCATCAGTGGGCAACATTCTCTCTCTAGTTTGAACTTACCTGCTGGGGTGATGATTACTGGGGACAAATTTAGTTTGCATGAAGGATGTAACACCTTGGTGATCAAGAAGGCATTTCAAATTCAAACTGACATCATTTAGCAGCACCAATACTAATGAAACAGCCATTTGCCTTCCTACTACTGACAATTGTATGGGAAGTCAGTTAAAAGTAACACTTGATCTGTATAACTGTTGTGGAATACTTTGTAATCATAAGTTGTTGTTAGATCAACACTTGAGAATTTGAACTTGCAGCACTGAAGATAACAGATTTCTAATTTAGTCCTATTAACTACCCAGGATACTCCAGAGCTGATGGGATTTCTGTGAATGAACAGGCTTTGATCGTCTCTACATTTGGGACATATATTGGAAAAATAGAATTTGGAGACACATATGGCAAAGCTACAAGGTGGAAATAATTTGGAAAATTTTCCTAAGGTCTTGGCTAAAGTAGTTAAACTAATTGGTAGTCTTTTTCCTGAAATGTCAAAGAACTGTGACATGTTGAAATGATGTGCTTGGTTTTAACCACTTGCGGGTGAAATTCCAGGACTCTAGCATCTACTCATGTGCCAAGACTGTGACTAATGCCTGCTGTTAGTATTGCTGGGAAAGGATGTCATTCTGTGGGCATCTTTTCTTGGTAATGAAAGAATGTCTTCAAACTCACTGTCCATGGTGGGGGGGACTTTTCTTCTCAAGTCTATCTCTCTACTTAGAGAAACACCTAATTTATAATCATTACATGGTGGTGAAGCCAGTTATTCTATAATCCTAGCACTTGCATCTAACAGAGTAAAATATTCCTCAAAGGGGAAGATTTAGATGTTTTTTGGTTTTAGGTTTAATAATGATGCAGGTTAATGAGTGACTCAGTTGTAATGATAATTAATATAAGCAATGTGATCTTATTCAAGATGATGTCATATAGCTTGAACTTATCCACTTCTTTCCATCCTTAATGACTTTTTCTTAACTAAGGTGTGGTAGACAGACGTTAAGATGCCTCTACCACCCAAGCCATATTGGGGAACTACACATGGCAAGGAACTTGTGGGAGCCAAACATGATCTCTGGCCAAGAGTCAGCAAAAATATAAGCTCTTGATTCTATAACCATAAGGACTTAAAGGTTGCCAACAACCACGAAAGAAGCAGATCCTTCCCTAGTCTCCAAATGAGAACATAGCCCTGGCTGACACATTGCAACCATATAAAACCTTGAACCAGGGAAGCCATGTGGAAGCTCCTGATCCATAGAGACAGGTGGGTGTTGTTTTAAGCCATTAATATGTCATATTATGTGGCCAAAGAAAATTAATACAATAGGTGACTATCAGCAAAGGCTAAATTACTGCCCCAGCTTTCTTATTAACCTGACTATAAACTTGGTCCTACTCTAATTTATTCTCTACAGTCACGGTTCTTTCTAAAACACAAATCTGATCATGTCACTCCCTTGCTTAAATCTCTCTCGTGACTGTACATATTTTCTGAAGTCATTTCACCATCTCTTGTGTGTGTACCTCTCCTGACAACTTCTGTCTTCTTTGCTCCCACTTCACATAAGACTTTACTCCATGGAAGAACTTCAGTCTTTGCACATGCTCCATTTATCCCACATTTGCCTTTCCATTCTCAATTTAGATATGGTTTCCTAAACTTGGGTTACAAGCTTCTATTTGTTACTGTAAAACATTATACTTAACTCTAACATTAAATTTATCAAAGTAAATTATAATTGCCTATTGACTTATGTATTTCTCCTATTGACTAAATGCTTCTGGGGAGAGAAGCCACAACCTAATCATCACAAATTTCCACTTCAAGCACAATGACGAGCGTGGAGCATGTGGTCAGTAATTATCTCAAGAATGAAGATTACATACATTTCTAAACTAAAAGGAGTATGACACAAATCTCCACTCAACTGATTTATGCTGCATCACTCATTTTATAGTTACAGCCATTGTCTTCCTTCTTCGGTTGGATTAGTCTAAAATCAGTGGTTTCTAAATTTGCTAGATTTCAAGACCCATCATTATGGATACTTGTTTAAAATGCAAAGGTTGGTTTCTATCTGATACTGACTGTGTAAAGCTCTATAGAAGACCTAGGGATGTGTTATTTAGCCAGTACTCTTTGCAACTCCTATGATTTAACAAGTTTGGAAACACTGGTTTAAAACGATTATGTGTTATTGACCACTGCATCCCTGAGTCCCACCTATTGCCTTTAGTCTGCCTATGGAGTTGATGAAGTCAAGCCACATTAATTACCTACTATTGCTAGACTTGTTCAGAACTGAGCTCCCATGGCTTATTCCTGGTTCAGTACTTGGTTTCTTTGTTTTCCCACAGCTCTTTTCCCAGAACCCTTTCATATACTCACCTGTACTGACTACCGCCTGGGCCCACTCCATCACCATTTTGGAGGGGGCCATTGCTTGGTATTGACTCATTCTTTTTCCCTTGCTACTATTTTACACCAAAACGAAACCTTAACTCAATGTAGCCCCTTACTTCTCAGACTGCAACTTTCTAATTTAAATTCTACCTAGGTGTTCCTGAGTCACAAAACAGCAATTTCTGTGGGAATGTAGATGTTGTAACCATATAAAAACATTTATCATATTTTAAGTAAATGAAAGATTTTTTTTCAATTATTGTCTCTTCTCAGAGGATTTCAATGCATAAGTATAATAGAAACACAGCTAAATATTCCCTATGTTTTAATGGAACATTATGGTAAGTTCCTTAAGAAGTAGAAATTTTATATTAATATTATTATTGTCTTTCTTATAGACTACAATACTACTTTATTTCAGCTATAGCATTAACCATCTTGGGTGGACAACAGGGGGCTACATATCTAATGTAGATCCCAAGTCTTCAGGCAGTTTCATATCCTAATTCCATTCATTACTAACTGGACCACTCTGGGCAAGTGACTTAACTGCCCTACACCTTGATTCTCTCTTCTGTATAAATAGGGATAATAATAGGGTTTTGTGAGGAAGATAGGATTCGTAAATAAATTATTTAGGGAAGTATCTGGCACATGGCAAATGCTCTGTTAATACTGAATTTAAAAATGCAAGTGAAATGATGCTAATGAATTTTGTCAGTGATTTTAAACCAGGTCACAAATGGCTTAAAAACAAGGTAGAATTACTAGGGACTATAACATTAACTGATAACTGGGAATTTAAAAGTGGAGTTGGGTCAGCACCAGTCACAATTTGTTCAGAGAACAGGTTCCTTTCCTCTTTTTTCTCTTGGTTCTACCTCTGTTTATATGTAGGTTTGTCTTAAGGATGGCTCGCATCATAATTGAAAGATGGCTACCAGAAAAACTCTATAGTCACTTTGGTGGAAGAGACGATGGCATCCCACTTCTCTTATTTAAGAAAAAAGGTAGAATTTTCTCACAAAACTTTAGTATTCCTCATCACTGAAGTGGGCACTAGCCCACTCTGGAAGAATCCTTTAAGCAGCCAGATGTGAAGTCAGTTGTAAAACACTTCATTGCTACTTCTCACGAGGGTAGAGGAATTAGTAAGTTAACCACAGTGTTCACTACACAGAATTATTTTCAATTACAAAAAAAAGAAGATGGACTAGATGATTGGTAACATCCTTTCTACCTCTAATATTCTGTGGTTTTCTATCCGAGTACTGATGATCTTTTTAACCATTTTTTGACACCTCAGAATAATTAGGAAAAAGGCTACAAGTAGTTAATAAAACACCAAAATGTTATATATAGCAATATTTGTGCTTTTTAGTAACACATTATATAACAATAATTACGTTAACGTTGAAGTAGTGATAAAAGTAAACAATAGTTTAAGATCTCTGTTGTGATTTCCAACATTGCTAATACCACTGTGAATTTCTGCTTACATCCATAATTGCAGAAAATTACAAATTTCAGTTAGAATTTAATGTAAATAGGGATTATTTTCCTTATCTTAGTCTATAAACCTTCTATCCATGGACCTTTTGGAACTTCATGGATCCCAGATTAAGAACCCCTGTTACAAAGCATTATTTTAGGAAATCAAGAGAAGTCCATAATACAAAGAATCATAAGCTTGGAAGTTCAGTTCCAATTCTCTTATAGCACTAATTACATATTACATATTACATAATTACCCCATAATCTGATTATGAGAGTACATCAGGCTCCCTGCTGGGCAAGGAATCTGCTTCTGCCCCTCTCTCTGCCCCTCCCACTGCTCGTGCTCTCACTCCCCTTCTCAAATAGATAAATAAATAAAATCTTAAAAAAAGAAAAAAGAAACCACCTAAGAAAATCCACACACACACAAATAAAAACCTCTCACTGAACTGTGACATATAAATGTCCACAAGAAATAATTTCATTCTTGTTATTATTATTATTTTTTACATTTAAAGATTCAGTGGTTTTATTCAATGATTCATGAATTGGGCAACATCCCATCTAGCAACAGAAAGTAGCTCCAACAGTGTATTACCTCGTAGTGCTCATCAGGTAATTCCAAGTTGACTGGTTATAGGTTATATTCCTGGGGGTAGGAGGGTGGGGCGTGACTATAATTAGGTATTAAGTCATGGTTTGCTGATGCGGGGTTTAGCACAAGTGACTCTATATTGGACCTGCTGTTTCCTTTTTAACAGAAGTAATTTCAGCCATTTGTGGACAAGACATCCAATAAGATTCTCAAGGAAACTTTATCTTCTCAGGGAAGATTCTCAGGTCTCACATCAGGGAAGATTCTCAGGGAAGATTGTTATTTGGTGTTTCTGGTGTGGTGGGCACAGACAGCATGGCACAGACCCCCTTGGGAATGGACTTGGTTGTCCCAGCTGCTGCAAGGGGTATTTCAGGGTTTTCCTTCCCTGAAGAAAGTCACTTTGCTGAAGTCATGCTTTTCTTGAGCAGCCTACCTCCAGTGACTGAAATGGTAATCTAAAGGCCAGGCACTTTTGTCCAGCTGGGGAAAACACCGAGGGGCTGAGACTTTGTCATAGATGACCTCTCCCTCTTTCCAATACAATTCCTTCCAATCTTCCATAGATGTTGGTCCTAATAAATATCGGGTGGGCCAAGCTTTTATTACATGGTTTGATTGCTTTATTTCCTATAGCACATGTATTTTAAAGTGACAGTGTGATTTGTCCTGATGCTTGTGTTCAGTGTCCATTGGAGGTGGTCTTCATACATCCCTCTGGTACCTTCTCTGTGACAGTGTCATGGAAGGACTTTCCTGTGATGTTCCAGGACTCCATGCTGAAATCATGGAGTTACTATCTAGTTCATAGAAAGCGTTGTATGTGGAATTATGCTTGGAATTTGGGTTGAATTTTGAATGGAACCTGACTTACAGTCATTCCTGTTATTTTTAATAACAAAATTACATTTGAAGACATAGTCCATGGCTCTTATATAAAAATTCTTAATATAAATTGTTCCTAGAATTCAGTGCTAGAGAAATTTTAACTCCTCAGATGAACAACTATGATTCTATTTAGTATACTATAAAAAGCCAGGTAGCTTTGACCTTATTGAATAGAATTGACTAGACACCCAAAATACAGGTTAGGGTTCCTTGATCACAAACAATAACGACTAAGTTTGGCTAATATAAGCACAACAGAATTTATGGGATGACTATTGGGATTCTCAGGACAGATCATTAGGGAAAATATAGTGGATGCTAGGGAAGCAAGAAATTTGGCAACAACCTTGTTGCAGGAATCGTTTACTTTGAGTGCCTCAGTGGGAACGAATAATGAGTTTCAATGTTTCTTCTATATTTGTGATACTCAAGATGCTCTGGGAAAGAGCAGCTGATTAGCTAAGCTAAGGTAATACACACATACTCTGAATTAATTGGGTTGTGAAAAGAAAGAACTTGAACATTTTCATTTCTGTAGTACGAATCAGACATTTACCTGTCTACCGATACTCAACAGAAAGATAATTCTCCCAAAGGAAATCCAGAAGCTTTAGGAAGAGAGACTGAAGTGAGAGTCTTCAAACATACAAATGCCCACTATATTGTGGCTTCTAATTGCTCCCATGATACTCTGTTTCTCTCCTCATGGCATTTGCCATGTTTCTTGCCTATTTTCTAAATTCTTACTGGGTTCCAAATTCTGGGAGGGTAAAGACCATGCTTGACTTGTTTTTCATATCATGCATCTTCTGGACTTAGGACAGGATTTGGTACATATAATAAATGCTGGATAAATAAAAAGATATATTTTGATAAACTTGATTAACATTGTTATATTGCTAGTACCTCACTACACTTCAGTGGCAATAGCAAAAATGTTACCTCAAATATACTTAATCAATAAAAATTTATTGAGTCATATAACTGAAAAGACCAGAAGTAAGGCATTTTCAGGTATCACCAAGGACCAGTTTCTTTCCCTCAGCCCAGCCTTGTTTATGGTCAACATTTCATTAATAATGGTTCCCCTGCACTCTTAACATGGTTGCCAATAGCTACCACAACTGTGGACATCCTTTTTCTTTTCTTTTTTTTAAAGTCCTGAAGCAAGAGACAGGTTTGGATCCAAAACTCCTGGAATAGAACTGAGGAGAATGAATGACTCCTTTACATACCAGGTTTGATCATATGCCTATTCCTGAGCTAAATCTTTTGCCCAGTAGGAGGCAATAAGCTTATTTTTTAAACCCGAAACTAGGGTTGGAATACATTTTACTGGGTCTACTTCACTTCCTTAAATGATTTGGGAAGTGATAGGAAGGGAATGTTTCTGGTGAGATTACCAACAAATGTCTGTATCACCAGTCAAGCTTTATAGCCAGTAATAGCTATAAACTCATCTCTTTTGGGTACGACCCTATCCTATAGACTGTGGTGTCATTCTATTTAATCTGCTATTCTTCTCTTTTAGGATCCTAGAAAAGGTTATGAATCTGGCTTCTGCAGTTGAAGTGGAAAACAAAACAAAACAGAAATACCTCTGTATAGTCAAGAAGACTTTTACTTTAGAAAAACATATTTTTTGTAGTTATTTTCTATTTTCCCCTGTTGTAGTTAATGTAGAGCATGAAATCAGTCATAATACTTGGCTTGCTAAAATGTAACAAGGAGGCCAGTGAGGGCAGGGAAGGTTTCAGAGAAGGGCATAGGCCTCTGGAATACTGAGGCCAGCATGGCCACTCTGTCCTTGGAATGCTGCTGGTGGTTACCTTCCCCAAATCTTTTGTAGCCCAAACAGCCGCCTTGTGATCTAAGAGACATGCATTGTCCCTTACGCCACGTTTAGCAGAACTCATAGAACATGCAGATTAGCATATCCTATCTTTCCTGTAAACACATCTTCGAGTTTCAGTAAGGCCCCTTGTCACACATCACGTGCTTGAGAAACAGTGATAAGGATTTGTGATTATCCTAAGGACCAATAAAAGCAGGAGCAAAGAAGAGCAAAGGGTCTTTGTCTCTGAGGGTTAACCCCCTTGCCTTCTCCTTTTTTCACAGCAAAGTTTGGAGTAATTTTTCATCTGTTAGGTACAGGGATTGCTGGTCATTCCCAGCATTCCCCTTTCATTCCTTCTTCTTTGTCATGTCTGGCTGATGGAAATGGCAAGCAAGGCTCTGCTCCCATCAAAGGCTGTCCAGAGACAGAAAGTCCCTTAGTCTTAGTCCTTTGTAAAATCCTATATATCCTTCCTTAATTTCCATAACTATAATTTGGTTTTGCTGACACTGTGGAGAGTGATATGCTAAGTCAGGGAAAAGAGATGGCTGAAATAGCTTTCTGTTTAATCCTCAGAAGACTTTATGTATTCCTCTTCAAATACAAAAAGAAATACAGAGGGAAGCTTTCTAAAGGATGTTCCAGTAGCTGGATTTATCAAAGTACCATATAATGTTTTGGTCTTTCAACAGTGTTAATGGAGTGCTGCATTTAACTAATTCACCATCTTACTCTTCCCTTGTTAGCATTTTATCTACTGTCTATTATGTGTTATTATTGTGCTCTTGTTGTAAAAAAAAACATTAAGCTAGGCACTTGCCCATCATTGGTAAAGCATTCGCTCCTTGCTATTCTCTGGGAATATCTAGGAAGTGATTTCTTATAAATAAAGGTATCATGTGTAAGAGATACATAATATTAGTATAAATTATTCTAATTAAATATAAAGTACTAGAGAGCCCAAGTCATGACCAAAATAAGGTACTGTAAATAACTTTCATGCTGTAGTGTGAGTGAAATACCACCATATACAAGCCTGTTAGTTCTTGGAATCCTCCAGTTGTACAGAATGAAAATTTGGGGGGAGATAAATTATTTCTGTTGCTTTCTGTCATCCAAACCTAGTATTATATCTTGCCATAAACTTAAAGATGCTTTTAACTAATGGTCTATTTTTAAATGACTCTTAAAGTTGTTTTATCCTAGAATTGATACTTTATCAAATCTGAATTCAGTTGCAAAGGTTAGAGTGAATTTTACCTTGCTACTTATTCAGACACCTATTTTAACGTTTAAATAATTAAAGTTCAAAACCATGTCAGAACTTTAAAATAGTCAATATAATTCAGAATGTAGCCTATGGCAAGCAGAATTCTGGATTTGGGGTCTGTGAGAAACTAAGAATTTACCCAAAATCAGTGACATTTTAGCCTCAAGATGTTGATTTTCTGAGTATCAACAAGGATTTTCTACATGGAAACAATGTTAAACACCTGTTTTCAGGTTTTAATTTTCTTTCACCCTCTCAATTTCTTTCTTTTTTTGTTTTCTTGTTTTTCACCTAAAAATCAATGATCCCAAAGGATTTGTCAATGGAGTTCTCTCTTCCCTTAGGCAGGAAGCCTTTAATCAGATTTGCTTTTTCACCATCCATATTCTTTTCTCCATAGAGGCAGCAAAATTTCTGCAACAATTGTCAGCTGGCATAGATAGATTATGATCACATGCAAGGAGTCTGTGAACATTTTCAGAAATCAGAGAGTTTTGTGTTGAATAGCATGGGACAAATAATTACATGCTGGAGATGAGAGGGAAATGCTTCTTGAGGCAATAAAATGTCTTTGCCATGAGTTCATGTCATTATATATTTAAAATATATATCATGAACACTGATGGCATCTGAGTGAAAATATCCTGTGCATTCTGAAGGATGTCTCCTGTCTTTATAGTGGCTTACTGGAAACATTTCTAAAGGTTTATCTGTAACACTAATAAGTAAGGTGCAACTTAAGAAAATATCCTTAAGAAGTGATAAGAAATTGACCATTATATTCCACTTTCTCCTAAACGTTTTCTATTTTCTTTCAATTTCTTTGTAATTTCTCTCTTCTTTCTAGATACTACGTTTTATAGTGCTTTTTATTACCCTCTATCATAATACTGTTGTTTGTTGTTGCCCATAAAAAACGGGTATGAGATCAGTAACCCCCTACCCAGAATTGTATTTTATGTGGAGACTAAGGACTCCACACATGCACTCAAAGAGTATGAAAAAATTTATAACACACTTAATGAGACCATTTGGGCAAAATAGGGCAGGCACTCAAGCTAATCTGGAAAATATGGAATGGCTTGAGCAAAGGGATGGATGATGGCTTTGGGTTTTATTGTGGTTAGGAGGTGAGGCTGTGGCGAGGGTTCCTATGCACGGCTCTGAGTCTGTGTGGTTTGAACATCCCACTAACACCAAGAGAAGGAGGATCTGGGCATTTTTATTGGCTTGCCTAGATAGAGTGCAAGAGGAGAAGGGGTAAGTGTGGGCCTGAAATCTTCCAGTGTTCAAACATCAAACGTGGAGGGAGAATCTTTATTACCATTGTTTTAAATGAAAGTCTTCTGCACAGAGAAGGAAACAATCAACAGAACTAAAAGGTAACCTATGGAGTGGGAAAGGATATTTGCAAATGACATATGTGATAAAGGTTTAGTATCCAAAATATATAAAGAACTTATAAAATTCAACACCTCAAAAATGAATAATAAAATTTAAAAAATGGGCAGAAGGCATGAATACACATCTTTCCAAAGAAGACATACAGATGACCACAGACACATGAAAAGATGCTCAATATCACTGATTCATCAGAGTAATACAAATCAAAAACACAATGAGATGTCATCTCACACCTGTTGGAATGACTAAAATCAGTAACACAAGAAACAATAGGTATTGTTGAGGATGTGGAGAAAGGGGATGTGGAGAAAGGGGAACCCTCTTGAACTGTTGGTGGGAATGCAAACTGGTACAGCCACTCTGGAAAAACAATATGGAGGTTCCTCAAAAAGTTAAAAATAGAACTACCCTCTAATCCAGCATTTGCACTGTTAGGTATGTATGCAAAGAATACAAAAATATGAATTCAAAGGGATACATGCACCCATGTGTTTATTGCAGCATTATCTAGAATAGCCAAATTATGGAAACAACCCAAGTGTCCATCAACTCAATAAATGGATAAAGAAGATGTGGTATGTAAGTATATATATATGTATGTATGTATATATATATATATATATATATATATGTATGTATGTATATATATATATATATATGTATGTATGTATATATATATATACACACACACACACACGCACACGCACAAATATATACATATGTACATACAGACATATACATATACGGATATATTACATATATAACATTTGTAATGACATGGATGGAGCTAGAGTGTGTAATGCTAAGTGAAGTAAATCAGAGAAAGACAAATACTGCATGATTTCACTCATATATGGAATTCAAGAAACAAAACAAATGAGTTAAGGGGGAGAAAAAAAGCAGGGCAGAAAGGCAAACCAAGAAACAGACTCTCAACTATAGAGAACGAACTGATGGTTACCAGATGGAGGTGGGTTGGGGGATGGGTGAAATAGGTGATGGGGATTAAGGAGTGCACTTATTGATGAGCGCCAGGTGTTGAGTCACTATAGTGTACACCAATATTATACAATATTGAAACTAATATTATACTGCATGTTAACTAACTGGAATTTAAATTTAAATTTAAAAAAATTTAAGAGGTTAAAAATCAAATCAAATGTACTATGGGAATTTTGTTTGGATTTTTAAAAAACATTTTGACAATTTCAGACTTATAGAAAGGCTAACAAGAAGCCCAGGTTCTATCTCATATTGTTCTCCTCAACTCTTCCCTTTAGGAGTCCTCAGATAAAGTGGTGCATGAGAATCAGAGCTAGTACGCCTTGCTCTGTCATTCCTCCATCTACTGTCCATCTCTCTAGCTCCTCCTCTATTCCGCTGAAAGCTGCAGCCTTCTCTCCTACTGTGGCTGCCTATATTGCTATCTTGGTGTTACCAACCTCCTCCAAATCCCTGACATCAGTGGACTTTTGGCAAGAAAGCTCCTCGAGGCTTGCTCCCTTTATTTAGAGGGTTTCCCTATTGGCAGAATGACTGAGCCTTTAGTTACACTTTTATCTTCCCTTACACTCAAGCTCTTTTCTTCCTTATTGAGGTTGTACAGTAGAGGGAGTGCTATGGGAGGGTGCTGAATCAGGTCATAGCTAGCTAGTACCTCATATTGGATATGGAATCACTTTTCCTTGGCTTTCCATTCCTTACTACATAGTCCTACCTATATTGCCAGACTTCTTCCTTTTGGTACTTTTTTCTTTCCAAGCTCTGCTTTTTTCTCTCCTTCCAAAGCAGGTTCCATTGGGGTCCCTGGACCATTGGATAGGTGTCAACCTACCTATACCTCATTTATAAGCTGAGTTCAAGTTTCTCACCCACGGGACTTCTGGGCCCTAGGCAAGTCAAAGACGTGGCTGAACATTTATTTTCATATCCCTGATCATTCTGGTGGCATGAAAAGGAAAAACTGCCAAAACAGACTAAAAGATGGGAAAATAACCAAGAGTGTGGTATTAGAGAAGTCAAATGACATGAAACAATTGTGGGTGAGGATGTGGAGAAAAAGGAACCCTCATGTACTGTTGGTGGGAATGCAAACTGGGGCAGTTACTGTGGAAAACAGTATAGAGGTTCCTCAGAAAGTTCAAAATAGAACTATGTTATGATCCAGTAATTGCACTACTGGGTATTTACCTAAAAGATACACAAACACAATTCAAAACAATATATGCACCCCTATGATTACTGCAGCATTATTTACAATAGTCAAACTATGGAAACAGCAGACATGTCATCAATTGATGAATGGATAAAGAAAATGTGATTATATATATAATGGAATATTATTCAGCCATAAAAAATGATAAAATCTTGCCATTTGCAACAACATAGATGGAGCTAGAGAGTATAATGCTAAGTAAAATAAGTCAAAGATAAATACCATGATTTCACTCATATGTGGGATTTAAGAAATAAAACAAACAAACCAAGGGGGAAAAAGACAAACTAAAAAATAGACTCTTAACTATAGAGAACAAACTGATGGTTATCAGAGGGCAGTGGGTGGGGGGATGGGTGAAATGGGCTCTGGGGATTAAAGAATACACTTACTATGAGCATTGAGTAATTTACAGAATTCTTGAATCACTATATTGTATATCTGAAACTAATATAATACTGAAACTAATGAACACAATATATAGTGAAACTATGAAACTAATATAACACAATATATAGTATGTTAACTATACTAGAATCAAAATTTTAAAAATTTAATAGTAAAAAAAAAGAAGTCAAGTGAAAATATGTTTAAAAACAGAGTGACGAAGGAAGGGTACCTGGTTAGTGGCTCAGTCCGTTAAGCAGCCGACTCTGGATTTCAGCTCAGGTCACGATCTCAGGGTCTTAGGATGGAGCCGTGCATCAGGCTCTGTGATCAGCACGGAGTTGGCTTGTCTTTCTCCCTCTGTTCTTCCTCCCATGTCCCCCAGCTCTCTAAAATAAAAAATAAAATAAATAAAATCTTTAAAAAAAAGAGAGAGCAATGAACTATGTCACATCTTGATAGATGAAACAAAATGAGGCCTGAGAATTGATAAAGCTTGGCGAAGTGAGTTTGTTGCTGATCTTGGATATTAGCATTTTCAGTGAGTTTTGGACATAAAATCCTTAAAAGTGTGTTCAAGTGAGACAGAAAAAGTGAGAACAGTGCTGTGCGGGGAGAGAGGGAGTGGAAGAGGGAGAAACAGAGATCACTGTCTTGCAAAGGCAATGGCTTTAAGTAGTAAAAGGGGACATGATTGATGACACAAGTGGAGCAGTTGGCCTTAGAGAGGAACATGAATTGTTCATCCACTGTAACAGAAGAGGGAAAGCGGAGGAAACAGGGAAATAAGGACAGATGTTGGCCGTTTTGTTTTAAGTACTACAGGGATTCTCTACTGATTACTTCCCCTTTTACAGTAAAATAAAAAGCAAGTCACTAGTGTATACTTATGCTTAGGTTGAAGGTATGTAGTTTATGACATCAATTGGGTTAAAGTCTTCACAATTTTTTCCTTTTATGGTCAGAAGTCTTAGTATAAGAAACTACTTCTTATAATGTGATAGTTGCCCTTGAATCAGGTGAGCCCAAATCAGATTGCAAATTGGTGACTCACTACCTGCCATTTAAACATTTTAGCAGTTTAAACAGATATTTAAACATTTTAAAATTGGCTTTTCATTTTTTAAATATCAGGAGATTTTATATTAAAACCAAATTTTTAATTCAAGTATAATTAACACAGGGTTGTATTAGTTTTAGGTAAACAATATAATGGTTCAACAATTCTATACATTACTCAGTGCTAATTACCATAAGCGTATTCTTAATCCTCTTCACCTATTTCACATGTCTCCCCATCCACCTACTTTTATTTCTCTTTTAAAAAATGGATCACCTAGTAGCACTCAACCTATATTCCTGCATGATAATAGTAGGATGGAGGTGAATAATACTGACCCTTTAGATAGGGCACTCAAGTTTTCCCCAGCATCCAACACTCTCCATTATTACTTTATAATGGACTTGATTGATTCCTTTATTTTAACTTCCTGTTTCCTGTAAAGGATTTGAGATTGAGGCATAAACTGCAGGGTACAACTCCAGGGACACCATTCACATTGTAGCCTCTATGAGTGGTACCTTAAGATTCTTTAAGTGGAAATTAAGATATGTTAAGCTTTTTATTTTGATGTGGTTCTAACAGTTTACTTTTGTGTTTGTTTCCCTTGCCTTAGGAGACATATCTAGAAAAATGTTGCTATGGCCAACGTCAGAGAAATTACTGTGTGTTCTCTCTTCTAAGATTTTTATGGTTTCAGGTCTCACATTCAGGTCCTTAGTCTGTTTTGAGTTTATTTTTGTGTATGGTGTAAGAAAGTGGTCTAGTTTCATTCTTTTGCATATAGCTGTCCAGTTTTACTAGCACCATTCGTTGAAGAGACTCTCTTTTTCCCACTGCATATTCTTTCCTCTGTAAAAGATTAACTGACCATATAAGCACGGGTTTACTTCGAGGGTCTTTATTCTGTTCCATTGATCTCTGTGGCCATTTTTGTTTCAGTAATATACTGTTTTGTTTACTATAGTTTTGTAGTATATCTTGAAATCTGGGATCATGATACCTCCAGTTTTGTTTTTTCTTTTCGAGATAGCTTTGGCTATTCAGGCTATTTGGCTATGAATTTTAGGATTGTTTGTTCTAGTTCTATGAAAAATGCTGTTGGTATTTTGATAGGGATTGGATTAAATCCGTAGATTGCTTTGGGATGTACAGACATTTTAGACAACCTACTAGATGGGAGAAGATATTTACAAATACCATATTTGATAAGGGGTTAGTATTTAAAATATATAAGGAACTATATCACTCAACACCCAAAAAATAATCCAATTTAAAAATGGGCAAAAGACAAGAACAAATATTTTTCCAAAGAAGATACACAGATGGCCAATAGACACATGAAAAGATGCTTGACATCACTCATCATCAGGGAAATGGAAATCAAAACCACAATGAGATTTCACCTTACACCTATCAGAATGTCTAAAATCAAAACCATAAGAAACAACAAATATTGGCAAGGATTTGGAGAAAAAGGAACATTTGTGCATTTTTGGTGGGAATGCAAACTAGTGCAGCTACTGTGGAAAACAGTATAGCGGTTTCTCAAAAAGGTAAAGGTAGATTTACCATATGATCCAATAATTCCACTACTGGGTAATTACCTAAAGAACACAAAAACACTAATTCAAAAGGATATATGCACCCCTATGTTTATTGCAGCAGTATTTATAATAGCCAATTTACAGAAGCAACACAAGTGTTCACTGATAGATGGATGAGTGGATAAGAAGATGTGGTACATACATACAATGGAATATTAGCCATAAAAAAGAATGAAATCTTGCCATTTGCAACACATGGATAGATCTAGAGGTTCTGTCACTGCTAAGCAAGATAAGTCAGAGAAAGACAAATACCATATGATTTCACTCATATGTGGAATTTAAGAAACAAAGGAAACAAGAAACAAACCAAGAAACACTATTAACTATAGAGAACAAACTGATGATTACTAGAGGGGAGGTAGATGGGGGAATGGGTAAAATAGATAAAGGGGATTAAGAGTACACTTATCATGATGAGCTCTGAGTAATGTACAGAATTGTTGAATCACTCCATTGTACACCTGAAACTAATATAACACTGTATGTTAACCATACTCTAATTAAAATTTTTAAAAAAGATATAAGATGAAATCATATGGGAATATATCCAATCACTGATGTCCTTATAAGAAAAAAAACATAGTGAATGAGAGAAACAGGCACAGATATACTCAGGGAGAAAAGGCCATAATGAAAACAGAGTTGGAGATATGCCGCCAAAGATTACTGGCAACCACCAGAAACTAGGAAAAGGCAAGGAAGTGTTCTTCTCAATAGCTTCAAGGGGCAACAAGACCTAATGACACACTGATTTTGGACTTTTCAGCTCCCAGAACTGTGAGAGAATAAATTTCTGTTTTGTAAGCTACCAATTTGTGGTAATTTGTTATGACAGGCCTAGGAAACTAATACACATCCTATACTTTTAGCATTTTCTGCATTACTTTTCCTCTAAGACTCTTTGAACTTTCTTTGGTATTCAATATGCATACTCTATTTTCTTATTTGAAAGAGCTTTGGTTCGTAGGATTAAATAGGGATCATGCATTTGAATTATGCTTATTGTCTTTTATCAATGCTCAAGTCATTTAAACTCCATAGGCAATCCATTTTCACTTATTTTTCTCCAATGAAATCTATACCTATTTTTAGGTTCCACATTATATACTTGTAAATTCCTGAAAATATGAGGTACCCTGATGTGTTCTTTAACTTTTGGACCATAGAGTGTATAATGATACAGTTAAGCCATTCAATAATTAAGAGTAGAGCTTCATTCATTTAGTACATTTACGAAAGACTAGGCAGGACATTATTTATTATTTTTAGTGGATATAGATGTGGACTATCAGAATTACCTATATTGTAAAAATCTAACACTTAAAAGGTAACCTAAGAGCATTTTACCAGATGTAGAATTTATACTAGAATAAAGGATACTATTCTACTCGGGGGAAAGAAATGCAAAGAGATATTCATAAAATGTTTATCAAAAACCTTTATGTGCCAGTTATTTTTTTGGCTTCAAACTATGGAAGTATCAGGTAGTAGCAATATTTTCTTTCAAATAGTTTGTAGTATCACTCACAAAGACAGCAATAGATGAGGTAAAGAGTGAACATAAATATTGTAACAGATGACTTGCTGTAAGTCAAGAAGTGAACAGTGTTTCCTTGTATTACTTGAAACTATACATTCAGAATCAGAAAGTAACTGTACATTCCTGGTGCAATCAGAAAGTAAGCCATGCAAAAACAAATGCATTAGACATCGAGCTTTGTGACTTTCATTTACATCATTAATTACATGAAAAAGACATGAACATTTTATTAATTTAACATATTAGTAACTGGAAAATTAATTGTAAGATGAAAGTCTCTCTTTCAAATGAATGACTCCATTAAAACATTTAATAATCTCTATCTCACTGAAATAAATTCCACTGTTAAAAATTAAAGTGTTCTAATGGTTACAAAGTTAGATATTTTCTATTATTTTTCTAAATAGATATATTAACTTAAATACTATAGTTTTAAGTGTATGAATATCTAACCTTAATGGAGAAATGATTTTCCAGAATCTAGTCCGCTTTCTTAAGAAAGGCAATCAAATTATAGACATATCTTTGGTAATGACATGTACAGTTACTTTTCAGAGATGTGTTAATATTCAGTCTAAAGTAATAAATTATTAGTATAGTACAAAGTTCAATTCTTTTATATTTAAAAGCTATTAATATTTCTTTACTATCATAGGGAGAGTTTTTTTTTTTTAAAGCTACATAGACTCTTTTTGCTACTGACTTTCCACAGAGGAAGCAACAATTGAAGAGCTGTAGAAAAATATTTTTCTGCATATAGTCTTACCTATATTATTAATAACCTATAACAATTATAATACAATTATATTTGATAAAATTACAATACAGAACTAACTCTCTTTCTATGGTATGACCGTACGAATCAAAACCAGTCTAATCCATTTAGTCAATTTACTCTAAGTAATTGTGATATGCTATAACTCTAATATGCCACAAACACAAAAGCGATGTTTAATGAGAAATTATTTATTCTCTTTTATCAAATATTAACTGAATGCTTACTGTGTTCTCAATACCAGGGATATAGTTGTGACAAGATCTGCAGCTTTAAAAAGCTTATTATCTATGGGAAAATAAATGGATGTGTCAACCTAAGAGCTTTTGTTTTTCTGAGTTTTTACTGTATATATTAAGTGGGTGCTATAGACTGAATGTTTGTGTCCTCTGAAAATTCATATGCTGAAACCTAATCCTCAATGTGATGGTATTTGGAGGCGGGCTCTTGGGAGGTGATTATGAGGGGGGAGCCCTCATGAATGGCATTAGTGCCCTTAAAAAGAGGTCCCAGAGAGATCCCTCATCCCTTCCTCTACGTAAAGTTAATGTGAGATGATGGGCATCAATGAGGAAACTGTTTTTCACCAGACACCTAATCTGTGGGTCCTTGATCTTACACTTTTCAGCTTCAGAACTGTGAAAAATACATTTCTGTTGTTTATAAGCCAACCAGTCTATGGTATTCTTTTCTAGCAACCTGAATGGACTAAGACAGTGGGGCAGATGTAAGAGCCAGGCCCAGTAAAGACATTTTATGTTCCTTGCTTCTACTAGATCTACTAGATCCCTTGTGTCAAAAACGTTCTTTGCAAAGTCACACTATTATTTAGTGCCTGCCCCACTCTCCCATCTCTGGTACTGACGATGATAGTGCAGTCAGTTTCTGCAGACTCTTTGTCTACTTCCTCACCCCCATGTTAACATTTTATATAAACATAGTACATTTGTCAAAACAAAAGAAGTCAACATCGGTACATTACTATTAACTAATATGACCTTACTAGGATTTTACCAATTTTCCACTCATTTCTTTTTTTTTTTTTTCCTAGGATTCAATCCAGAATACCACACTGCCTTTAGTGGTACATCCATTTTGTGATTTTCTTAGTTTTAAACCATATATCTTGACTAGAGATAATACAATTTTGTTACTTTTCTTCTTTCTATTCATTTCCTGTTTCCTATTCATTTCAATAAAATTGCTGTGATTTTAAAAAGATTTTTAATATCTGTCAAAGAAGTCATAAATTTACAGTTCTGCTGAGTTTCAGGAGGCAGTTTAAAGGCAAAGTCAGAAAGAAAACATTGGGAAGGGTGAATATGATCAACTCTTCTAAAGTTCATAAGAGAACTGAACATCGTAAGACCCAGTAGAAGAAATTACTTTTCTAAAATTCCAGAAAAATGTTTTATACTTCGAAGTTAGAAATAAATTAATCTGATTGCTGCCCGACCTATATATTCATAGTCTTCACAGAGATTGAATTCTTATTTGTAGAAAAATCAACTGAAATTACTTAAGAACTGCAAGATCAGAGTTAGAGAAGGTCATGGTAAAAAAGGTCAGCAAGAGCATTAACTTTTATATAGGACACCTTGCATTGCCTTAGTCTTTTGACATCTGTCAGCACCATAAAGATTAGAAAGATGTTGAGTGGCACTGTCTCTCCTATTTTTCCAAACTTCCTTGTGCATCACACAATTTTTGTAGCTCATAGATGAGCTTCTCCTTGATTTTACCTTAACTATGAAGATTTATTTATGATCTATAAAAAATATCTTACTCCACTGAATTTCATTTTCCTACTGATGAACATTTTATATTGTTTTGTTTTATACTTAATTTTCCTTTCTTCATTTTAGTATTATTTTTAAAAATAAGGAAGTAATGGATATGGTGAAAAACTAAATTTTACAATGGAGCTTGTAAGGAAAATAGCAGATATCCTCTCCCTTTTCCAGGCCCATACTCCAGAGATAAACGCTTTTAATCATTTCTGTTTTGCTTCTTCTGGTGGCTACATTCGAAAATCTAAACAATATGTTTACACTGTATTACTAGCAAATTATCAACTTAACTTTGGAAAATATGAAAATTTACTCTGTACTCAGGCATCTGGCTCTTCTCCAACCTAGTGTTTGCTATCCTTCCAGGTTTGATAGTCATTATCTCTACTTTTCCCACAAGTCACTTCTATAATTTAATACTATATTAAGTACCCCAATTCTTGTTCCACTTCTTTTATTTTTATTTTTTAAGATTTATTTATTTTAGAGAGAGAGAGAGTGTACCTGACACAACTCAGGGTTCGATCTCATGACCCATGAGATCATGACCTGAGCCGAAATCAACAGTCAGAGGCTTAACCGACTGAGCCACCCAGGAACCCCAGTTTCACTGCTTTTAGACAATGCTTTTGTTTTCCTTTTCCCATTATGCACAATAAGGTTATTATACCCCTATTTCTTTCCCATTTCATCTTCTAATTTCTATTAGTGAGGCTTTTTTTTTATGTTGTTGAGGTTACTGACGTTACATTTTATAATTGTTTTTTATAATTTATATATAGGTTAATTAAAAATATAAAAACCAGTATATAACATTCACATTATATTCATAAAGTAAATCTCATTCCTTGTTGATCTTTGTAGGGGATGCTAGGACTGCATTCCATCTTCTTAGGTCCAAAGTAAGGATCCCTGTTTCACTTAAAGGTGAATGTGGAATTTAAGAATCGAAACAGAGGATCATAGAGGAAGAGAGGAAAAATAAAACAAGACAAAATCAGAGAGGGAGACAAACAATAAAAGACTCTTAATCATAGGAAACAAACTGAGGGTTTCTGGAGGGGAGGGAGTTGGGGGGATGGGGTAACTGGGTGATGGACATTAAGGAGGGCACATGATGTCATGAGCACTGGGTAGTATATAAGAATGATGAATCACAGACTTGCACCTCTGAAACCAATAACACATTATATGTTAATTAAATGAATTTAAATTAAAAAAATGAAAAAATAAAGAGGAAAAAGGTGAATGTGCTTAGAATTGATATTTTACTACTTATATCCCATGAATCCATTCATAAATTTATTTAACTAATATTTATTGTCCACTCTGTGACAGGTATAGTTAAAAGCACTAAGGAAACAGTATTGAATGAAACAAATAGAAATCTCTGTTTCTCATGAAGTAGGAGAGGAAGTGTGAGAGAATGGTGGTGATTGGGTTTATAATTTAAAATAGAGTGGATAGAAAAGACCTCACTGAGTAGGGGGTATTTGAGCAAGTAATAAAGGAGGTGAGGGAAGGAGTGGTGAGTTCATGAACAGGGCATGCCTACTGGCAAACTTCAATTTGCAGTGTGCAGGACACCGAGATTCGTTGGAGTTGTGTTACAGTTAACCTTTTTGACACACAAAACACTCCGGACTCAGAGGCTAACGGCCACCACCACCACATAGTACTCTGCATACTGTTCTGCTCATGTCATGGGATCACTCCTGTGAATTCATTCAGTTGGCAGTTCAGCGGGGATGGATGGTCTCTCGTTTTGCGACTCAGCTGGCAGGCCTGGCAAGTTGGGAAGCTTGAGCCCCTCTCTTCACGTAGTCTTCCATGCGGGCTTCTGCACCAGATGCCAGAAGATTCCACGATAAGGAGCACAGGAATTTCAAGAACTTGTACAGCATCACTTTTGCCATATACTATAGGTCAAAATAGGTCACAAGAAGTCCAGATTCAAGAGATGGGAAAAGAGATTCTACTCTGTATGGGAGGAGCTAAAAATAGAGTATAGTCATTTTTGTTCAATGTACTAAAAGTTGGTTGTCTCTAAATGAAAGATATGCACTGGGTATTAACAGTCATGTGAGTTCCCCTAATTTACTGTCACATAGCTCAATTTATTTAGAGAAAAGAAATTAATTGTGACCAATTTAACAGTTTCTGATTGATGCTATACATGAGAATGTATATAGGAGGACAACTGACTCAGTAATTAGCAAAAAAAAACCCTTCTGTTAATTTCTATTTCTGTATCTTTACCCTTTATCCTCTGTATGTGTTCACTCTGAGGCTAATTCCATTCTAATGCTAGAATGGGCTACCTCATCCACTGTCAATTGTTTGGATATTCTAGATGGCTGCCTCTTCCACTTTGTTTCGTTTACTAGAACATTTCCATCTGATTTACATCTTCTAGAAAGAGGTTGAAATTTCTAGTTATTGTTGACTTCTCTCCCAATCTCTTTTCTGGTTGTGTTATTCATTTCCACTATTTCCTAACTTTGTACTCTGTCTCAAGGGGCTGAAAGCCTGGGAACTACATTTCTAGAATATCTTGGTTCAAAGTTTTTGATGCCATTTCTGGAAGAACTATAAAGAAAAAGAGAAGCAGAAATCATTCTTTGCCCTGCAATTGCATTAAACTCTAGCAGATGTGTGCTTCTGCAGCAGCAGCTGGATTCCATGTTCCATGGCCAGCCATTGGCTTGGATGCTGGGAGCTATAGCTACTCTGTGAACTTATGTGGTAGTTTCCTGACTTCTTGATTACTGTTTATTGCTGTGTGACTTAAAGAACTAGTAGCTGTTTATTCCTGATGTTTGCTTTTTGAGACTTTCGAATTATTTTATAAACCTTTATTTTTCTGTATCAATTTCCCTTGTGCTTGAAATAAAACATAGAGTTGTTTCTAATTTCCTTATGGTACTTGGAGTTAGTTCTTTAAGTACTCCTTTATTGTAATTTTAATCCAGGCGAGAGGAAAGGAAAGCAAATGTGTGCACTCAGTCTGTTGCCTTGAATTGGAAACCATTTATATATCTTTCTCACCTGTTTGCTCAGTTGTTTGAGGTTTTTATCCTACATACTTTCCCAAGAAAAAAGCCAGGACATATGGAAGGGTATGGAAAGAGAATTTCTTAATTTTTAAAAAATAAGCTTAGTTTGATGTCTCAGGGACATTCTGATAACAGCTCTTGAGGAGGACCTTGTTTCTTCCTCTACCATGGACAGTTTCTTATGTCAGCTTGGCTAGGTTTTAGTCTCCAGTTGTTCAGTCAAACACAATCTAGGTGTTGCTCTGAAGATATTTTGTAGATGTGAAAAAAGTCCATAATCAGTTGACTTTAAATAGAGATTATTTTCAGGAATCTGGGTGGGCCTGAAATAATTAGTTGAAAGACCTTAATGAAATCTCCCTGAGGAAGAAATTCCACTTGTGAACTGCAGCTTTAGCTTCTGCATGAGAATTTCCAGCCCACCCTTCCTGATGGATTGTCCTCCAGATTTTGATCTCGCCTAGTCAGGCCCTATACTCCTATACCCCATAATTCTGTAAACCAATTCCTTGCATTAAATCTATCTTTCTATCTATCTAGCCAGCTATCTAGCTATCTAGGTTCTTCTTTCCTGATGGTACCCTGACTATTCCAACCTTCAAGTCCCAAATTGGAAAGTCATTTTTTTCCCCATATCCCAACCAAACAATGGGATTTTGTCAAGTTTTAGTCTTTTTGCCCATTGGTTCTCTAGATATATTATAGTTCTATTTTTATTCTTAAATCTTTCATCTATTTAGAGTTTATTATGGAGTACAGAGTGAGGAAAGTGTCAAGTTTATCTTTTTAAGATGAGTAGTCAAATGCTCAATGACATTCATTAACATCTTAAATCCCTGTATAGATGTGAGAATACTTCTGGAGTTTCTATTGTTACACTGCTTTAAATTTTGAGGCTTTATATTTTAATATCCAATGGGGCTGTTGCAACCTTGTTGCTCTCCTTTCTTCAGACTTGCTATTTTCGTTTTTCAGCTTGTTCTACATAAACTTTAAGTTATACAGCTTCATTAAAATGTACTGGTGTTTTTATTGGACCATACTGAATTTATAAACTTAGGTAGAATTGATATCATTATGAAGTTGAGTTTTCCTAATTATGAATATGGAAAATCTCACTATTTGTTTAAATCTACCTCTATATAGCTTTTTAGTTTTTCTCATTTAGGTTTTGTGCATTTCTTGTTAAGTTCATTTCTAAGTATTTTATCATTTTGCTGCTATTGTAATTGCAATCTTTGCTTCTTTTACAGCTTTGCTTCATAATGTTTATTTTTTTTATATAATAAAGGCAATCGCCTTTTGAACACCCAGGTACTAAACTAAATTCTCTTACTTTTGTAGAACTTTTATAATGGATTCTTTTCAGTTTCTAGGTACATGATAATTTTAGCTAAAAGTAGTTATAATTTAATCTTTTCTATTTTTATTTTTTAACATCTTTAATTTTTCTTATATCAATGCATTGGGTAACACCTTTAGTAGACAGAATGTTACATTAAAATCCTGTTAGAGAACCTGTTCAACATTTCAATTTCTCCAGTATGTCCATATTCACTATAACACTGGCATACCATTGTAGGGAATTATCTATCAGTTCTTATTTTAATGACGCCTTTTTGAAAATAAAAATGAGTGTTAAATTTTTGTCAGATGCTCATTCAATAGAATGTCTATAGAATCGTCTATAGAATTGATCATACTTTTTACTAGGTGTATTAAATAAATTTTATTAATAAATTTTCTACTGTTAAATTATCTCTGAATACATGAAATTGTTTATGAAATCATAAACTTTCATTAATCTTTCAATTGTTTTGCTTCAATATTCATAAATGAGGTACAACTACTATATATTTCTTTTTAGATCAGGTTTGTTATTAGTGTTACAAATAATTCAGGTAGTAGATTTTGTTGTTGTACTAATTTTTCACTACCCATCCCTGTGAAGGATTATAATTCCTCATTTCATTGGCATCAGCTTTGTTACTTGCTTTGGCCATCTGGGCAGTTGTGACATATGGTACTCACCAACAGAAAGCTTAGGAACCATTAGTCTTTTCCTTCTTCAATGAGGCCAACATATCCTTGAGAGCCAATGCTCCTTTCAGATTAAAGGACAGATTAGTCCCCAAATGAAGAAAACGTTGTACATATAAAAAGTCAACTCTCTAAGGACATGGAATATGAATGAAGAATAAACATTTGTTCTTGTAAGCCAGTGATATTTGGGACATTTATTACTGGAGCATAACCTTCTCATTAAAGTTATTCTTTGGTATATTTAATCATGTTTGCTACTATTTTAATTGCAGCCATTTCTCCCATCATTTATTCCTAATGGTTGCTCTTTGTATACATGAAGGAAACTGATTTCTTTTTTTTTTAAAGATTTCATTTATTTATTTGTCAGAGAGAGAGAACACAGGCAGGCAGAGTGGCAGGCAGAGAGAGAAGAGGCTCCCCACTGAGCAGAGCCCTATGCGGAACTCGATCCCAGGACCCTGGGATCATGACCTGGGCCGAAGGCAGCCGTTCAACTGACTGAGCCGCCCAGGCATCCCAGGAAACTAATTTCTGATATAACTCAGGAAAAACAAAATTCTTCCTTTTCTTGCCATCTTGACTAGATTAAATTACATGATAATTTTCCTTGTGAAGTCATCTGAAACCAAAACATTTTTTGGAAGGTGGAATATCTCTTTAATAGTTTTAAAATTACTTTTCATGAGGGGGGATTTTTCTTTTTAGACTTTTTATCTTCTATCATCAGTTTTGGTAAGCTACATTTTCCCAGAAAATTATCAATTTAGTTCAGATTTTTATGTTTACTAATAAAACATAGTTCAAATTAGTTACTTTTGATTTAAATAATTTCCTCTGTATTTTGTTTTTAAGCTATAAAAACTTTTATTTCCACAGAAAAATATGTGAGTGATTTAAAATTAGCATCTAAATTTGAAAGGTTAACATTTAAAAATAAAAATCAGTACTTATTTGGGTAGGATGGAGTTAATTTTATTTTTATAGTTACATATGACAGGAAATATACTTTCAAGTTTTAAAAATCTATTGTCATTTATGTTGTTAAGAATATGTTTCAACTTGCTCGGTTTCTATCTTTTCTATCAATTACAAAACATCCACCTTGAAACAAGTTGAGAAAACCTCATTAAGAAATTGATGCTGGTGATATGTGAAAAAGATGACAAAATCTCTTTCATTATCATTGTAGAAAAATAGATATAGCAGTCAAATCAAAGACCAATTTGGAGCAGGTTTAGCAGCAAAGAAATATTGATTAACTATCCATGTTTTAATCAGTAACTTGGAGGGTGACAGAGAAACTATGCTATTAAAGTTTGTTGCTGACAAAAACCTAGGTGAGAAATAGTTATGATGGGTTAAAAAATGAACATTTAAAATGACTTCAAATGAATGGATGAAGGGGGTCAAAAGGTACAAAGATTCAGTTACAAGATAAATAAGTCCTGGGGATATAATCTACAGCATTGTGATAATAGTTAATACTGTATTGTATTTTTGGAAGTTACTAAGAGGGTAGATATTAAAAGTTCTCATCACAGGAAAAAAATTTGTAACCATGTGTGGTGATGAGGGTTAACTAATCAACTAATCTTACTGTGGTAATCATATTGTAATATATACACATATCAGATCAATATGTTATACATCGAAAACTGATACAATTATACGACAATTATACCTCAATAAAAAATGATCTGAATAGTTTAGAATACAAGGCTGAGACAAATAAGATGTAATTTAATGGATGAAAGTAAACATCAGTATTTTGGTATATATAGATATGAACTGTCACTCTATGGAATGAGGCTTAGCACCAGTACAGTGATGCAAGTTTAATTCACCATTACCTGAATTTGAGCCAATGTTTTTTGTTGCTTTATGCTATTTAAGTTAGCCTGTTTTTAGAATGAACTAATAGAAATGCAAGAAATATATCATAAGAGGTATATATCTGACTAGACTTTTGTACCAGACAGACTCTTTGGGGATTACTGAATTCAGTTTTGAGTCATATTTTATTTATTTGTTTGTTTGTTTGTTTGTTTATTTATTTATTTAAAGATTTTATTTGTTTATTTGACAGAGAGAGAGTGCGTGCGTGCACAAGCAGGGGGAGCAGGAGGCTTTTGGAGAGGGAGAAGCAAGCTTCCCGCTGAGCAAGGAGCCCCATTTGGGGCTGGATCCCAGGATCCTGGGATCATGATCTGAGCCCAAGGCAGACACTTAACCAACTGAGCCACCCAGGCGCTCCTTGAATCATTTTTAAGAGAGGGACTTAAACTAGAATTTGTCAAATAGAATTTGTCAAATGAAAAGTATTCCAAGTGTCTGAATTTTTGACTGCGAAGAGTAAGACTGAAGGGAATTTCTCTTCTAGGAAGTCCTACATGAATCTCTGTGTTTGTCAAAGATCCCTCTCTCCGCCTGTCCCACATACGTTCGTTCATTCATTCCACTAAGAATTTTATAGAATGTCTACTATATGCCAGTATAGGCATATATACTACTATATGCCCATATCTAGGGCACATAGTGGTGAGGAAAACAGACAAGATTCCTGCCCTTATGGAACTGCCTCTGTGGGAGTCATGGACATTAAACAAGTACACGTTAGTGATTAAGTGACATGAGAAAGTAAAACAGAGCATGATAATAAAGAGCAACTAAAAAGGGGGTGCTTTTTTTATACCTTGGTTATGAAATGCTTCTCCAAGGAGGTGACATTTGACATGAAATGAATTACAGGAAGAAATCAGCCAAGATCAAGGATTGGCATCTTCCTTGCACAAGGATTTGGGAGGGCAAAAGTCTTCTCTTGTAGGAATGAGCTTGGCATGTGGCAGGAGCAAGGGATAGAATGGTAGGAGATGAAATTGAAAACATAAGTAGGGCTGTTTTTTTGTAGAAAGTTTAGACTGTAGTTGTGAATTTAAATTTTATTCTTAGTTCATGAGAAGTTTATGGAAGGTTTAAAGAGGGAAATTCCATGATCAGATTTGTAAGCTACGAGGCTGCTATAAAGTATACTGATTGTAAGGGCAAGTATGAAAGAAAAGAAACACTTAGGAAGCACTTTATTTTTAGTATTTTCTCTATTATGTAGATGTTGTTCGCTTATTCATATTCATTTTTTTTTCCCTAAACTGTTCTTCCTCAAGAGCAGGAATCATATCTTGTTTATTTTTGTGTGATCAGCACCTAGAAAAATACCTGGGACCCAAGAGATACTCAATAAATTCTTTCTTGAAGATTTTAATTTTATGCTCTCTTAAATCAAATAAAATAGTATTTGGAACCTGATGAGGTCTATTTCTGCCATAGAAAAGGAAGCAAAGAAAGCTAGTTTGTAACAACAGCACAGTGAAGCAGACATACAGAGAGAAGCAAAGAATGAGGTATGTCTTTGTCCCTTTTTACTTCATTAGCTTGTTCCAGCTTATTCCTGGTTGTCTTCTGGGACTTGGAGTGTTAAGAGTCAATACTTGAATCCTTATAATTAACTACTTTTCACCTTTTTAAGTTTCATTAACTGGTATTGATATCTGTTACTTTCAAAAGAAAAGAGTTATAGGATTAATTTTTAATTTCTATTTATTTGCTGAATGATTTGGGCAAGTTATTTGACTTAAGTTTTAGTTTTATATTTCCTTAAAACAAGCTTGATAAAATTATAATATCTAACGATAATACCGATCCAGATAATGCAATTAGCATTGGATTCTTCTCTGTCTAGCTTCTATTAATCATATTACACATGGAGGATGGCCATGATGATATTTGGATTGGAATGAAATGCCAGGTGAGTGAATGACAGGCTAGCCCATTTGGATTTCTTCTTCCAAGAAGGAGAGCGAGTACCCAAGTCCCTAGCATTTTTTTCAGCCCAATGACCCCGTATCTGTTTTCCCAAATGAGCTGTGCAAGATTTCTGGAACTGATGCTTATGACCTAGAAGTCCAAACCATCATTGTGAGACATATGGAAACATTTAAGCCAGAGTTGATAGCTCTTACCAGGTGATACCAAGCTATAACTGGAACCAGCATGGCTATATCTTGCATCTCAATCCCTTCCTCTACCTTGCCTCTGCCCCTGCATCAAAAATCTTGTGCAGGCTCAACCTAGTCATTTAATTACACTTGTAACAATATTACTTCATATATTATGCAGTTTAAATTTTTATACATCACTTATTACAGGATTCTGCCATCATAAAATCTACCATTAAATTATCGAGAGAATTAAATGAGATTGTATATGTGAATTCTTGGCATAGGGATTGCATGCCCAATAACTGTGAAACTAATATCAATCATTATTATTATAATGCTCAAAATTACAGTTATTAAAATTGGAGGATGAGCATAAAAAGGAGCCGAAACTCAATATGGTTAATTCTAATATTTCGTATATAGAGATTAGAGTTAATACAAATGGCTGAAGTGAAATTTGTGAATTTCATTTGTGTAAGTTATTCTTTTCCTCTTCTATTCAGACTAATTGTGAGTTGGATGCATACTTAATATTTTCAAAAGAGGAACTGGCAGTGAGTTTTTTCTGTTGGCATTTCTGCTCATACATATGCTCTATCTATGCCTAGAGATGGTATTATTTTTACTTTCCTGTCATCACACTGATCTCTTTTATAAGAGCAAACATTTCAAAATATGAACTTTTGGGATTTAGTTTATTCATTTTAAAGGAGTCATCTTTTTAACTTGTATTCATTTCCCTTGATATATGAAGTCTGTAGATTCCATGCTACTTAGGATTTGTAAAGCAATTATTAAAAGTCTTTGATATTTATAAAGGATCTGAAGCTTTCAGAGTGATTAATTATTGATTACCCAAATGAATCAACCTATCAGGCCGTAATAAATATTTAATATTTTCTTGAAATGAAGTAATGCATTTCATGAAGTTTTTTATTATATTGTTATTCTGTGCTTTAAACTTTCTTGCATGCTGTTTTGCAATTATATGTAATCTACTTTTTGAAAAAAGACATTTTGGGTCCTTACAGCATGTTTAATTTATTATTTCAAATAAACCAAGAATACAACATAGATAATAACCCTACATTTCTCAGTCAAATCTAAATGGTTTTACTTATATCTTGGGGATTTTTTGAAGTCTGATATTTATTAGCAAGCAAAATCTTTCTTTCTTTCTTCCTTCCTTCCTTCCTTCCTTCCTTCCTTCCTTCCTTCCTTCCTTCCTTCCTTTCTTTCTTTCTTTCTTTCTTTCTTTCTTTCTTTCTTTCTTTCTTTCACACAAAAACAGGTTTGGATGTTTTCACTGTTCTGACTAAAAATGTCAATCACTACAAAGTTACTTCTCAAAAATTGATTGGTTCAGATTAAGATTTGTAAAAAATTTGGTAAGTGCTAACTACAAAGTGCTGTTGCCTGTCTTCACGGAACTGATGTCTCCATAAACAAACTGCTGTTTCATTATGGAAAATACCAACCTAGTCGACAATGAAAACCTTTGCAATAGCAACTTCATTCAAACAGTAAAACACTTATGATATACTCTTTGTGTAAACATGTTTGAGAATCTTTGAAGAATGTCGTCATGTTAGCATTACCCATTTATTCAATAATTAAATATTGTATAAATATTCTATGCACTATGATAGATGCATAGGATGTAAAAGCAAAAAGGACAGTTTCTCTATCTCAGAGCTGGTAGAATGAGAGATAAATGCAAGGCCAGTTAACAAAGAAGTACCATGATAATGAAAACATCCAGAACTAAGGCAGTGCATAGTGAATATACAACACCCTATATGTTTATATCTACTTGTGTGGAAAGGGGATAAGAAGGAATTTGCAAAGTGAAGAAGTTTGGGGAAAAACATTTGTAGTAAAAAGGAGGGTCCATAAAAATGCTCAGGGTTTTGAAAAAGGTAGAAGAGTGGAATAGGAGTAATGAGAAATATGTTAAAGAAAACTAGTAAGCAGTGTAGGTGTTTTAAATACACATTAATGACTAAATAAATAAACAAAATAGTTATGGGTGTTAGAACAAGTTAGAGGAATGAGAACTATGAAAAAATGCAAAAAGTTAAAAAAAGAATGGGAGGGAAACTCAGAAAAATGTAACATTGAAAATTAAAACACAAATTTAATGTCTAAAGGTAAGTGTGATAATAAAAGATAGTGACTGGAAAATGTGCTTCTTTGGGTACTGTTGAATAGTACCTTAAAAAACATTTCATTGCAATATAAAGTTTGGGACAAATTGGGCAGATTTATTTATCAGAGTCTTTGATATGTGAGTAAACCCTGTGATTCTTGCAGAAAGTGATATTCTATGCAGCTTTCCCCATATTTCTTGACTATATATTCTTATTACTAGTATTTAGTAAGTATTTAGGATTGATATTCTGATGACCACAATGGGAAATATTATATTAACAGAGATGTATCAAAAATGGCAGGGAGATGGGGAATAAGAAACCAACTTTATTTGTTTTTTCTGAATTTGACATTAATTCTCCCTGAGCAAACCCCTTTCTGTTTTTGTCATATCTCTTCCTACCCAGTTTCCAGTCTGCTGTAATTTATTTTTCAAGCATAAAATCCCATGATGTCCTTTATGTGTGCATGCATGTATGTATATGTACATGTGTATGTACATACATGCATATATATGTGTGTACACACATACATGCATATGTGAGATATATATAAAATCTTTGGTTCTCCTTAAAAATCAGTTTCCTAGGTTCGAAGGTAAATAGCACATACTTAGCAAAGATATCCAACAAGTCTGACAGCAGTTAAGAGTAGTATATGATACAAAAAGTAGTAATGAAGACCTCCTATAATTTAAAGTAAAAATGAAAAAATATATATAATAATAGGGAAAAAATGTAATAACATGGAAAATGCTATAGGAATATTCCCCCAGTCTTCAAACATATTACAGCACAGAAACTCTTAAGGGATCAATAATCAGAGTGTTTATGCATGCCATATGGAAATATTCCTCTGCAGTGTGCCTGCATTGATATTTAAGTGGAGAATAAATGTTATGTTAGCAATATTTTTATATAGCCTAGAATTTTTATTTTTTAATTTTTTTCTCCATTGCATCTGGATGGTGAATAAAAGATAAAGTTCAGCTAGAGAAATAGTTATTTATATAATCTTACAGAATAATATGATTTTAAATGAAACTTTTACAATTTTATTCTTGAAAGAATAAGCAGCTTTTTCTTTTTCAAAAATAATAAGTTAGGTCGGTAGGAAATATGCTCCAACAACAAGATAAAAGACTTTATGGACTGTTATTCTATAACTTTAAGCCAATGCTGGACATAACAATGAATCCTATATACTAAAATGCTAATTCAAATAGGAAAATTCAGTAACTTTGGAATTTCTAAAGCTATTGTGCTTGGATGTCTATCCAGAGGATTTTGATAATGCACCAATTTCTTTTTATGACTTTTATCTACCAAGTAAGAGTAAAGATGAAAATCATCTTAACATTGTTAACTTTTCATATTATAAAGCATTCTTCTCAATCATAGAAAAATTGGAAAACAAGATTATGGAAAAGAATATTAAAACTGTACACATCCAGTTACCCAGTGTTAACCACTCTTACCATATTTGTCTACACATGGATTCGGATATGCACTGCTCTATTTATGATGCCTTCTAGATACACAGTTTTACTTTTCAACATGGCATCACTGTGTATCTACTCCAAGCCACATAATGTTGTTTTTTTCCCTCAGTGGCAAGGAGATTCTCATGTTTACTCGGACATGAATCCCACAGTCTACTACATGGTATCCACAGCTTGTTTCCTTTCCTGACTCTCGCAGATCTTCTGTGCTGTCTGTGACTATAACTTCTCTTAGATAATGTTATTGCAAATTGTGCTGTATTCACACAACAAACCCTACTCCCAACTCTATGAGGCCCCATCAGCACTGATTTCTCTGAAACTCCTGAAGCGTGAGCATCCTTCTATACTCTAGGCAGTAGGAAAGAAAAGACCTTTCTCTAAATCCTTAAAATTATGCTTTCCTCAGTGTATTAAAGTTCTGAGGTCTGGGTTTCGATGTTACACAGAATTTTTTTCTTTTTAGAAAAAAGGTTTTTAATTATGTTTGCAGCTTCTTTTCTCTATGAAATGAGAGGGTAGGACAGGAGTTACATGTAACTGACAATTGTCACTGTATTAAGTATTGAGAATGGCCTCTCCTCTCGCACACTAAACACTTTGTGACTTGCCCAAACCTAGGACTCTCTGGTGCCACAGTATACCTTTGTCAGTTCCAAACCTCTAGGATCTAATATCATGCTTGGCATATAATATGTCTTAAAAATGTGTTTTGTTTGTGTGTATGTATGTGTGCGTTGGGGGTGGTTAGCATTTGTGTATATGTATATCTATGTATGTGTGTGTTATTTTATTATTGGTGATGATGGGTGGCTATTTTTTTTCCTGAATAAATGTTGGTTATATTGGCAAAGAATGTAGAGAGAAAGGTATATCTCATTTTACTATAGAGAAGCACTGACTTGCTAGATGTTGCACTAAATTTTTCTCCAGGTAATTTCCATATATATTAAGACACCAAGGCACTCATATCATGGAGAGAAACTGAGTTCCTATTGTGTATCTGAAGACAGAGGTATAGTACAGTGCAGGTGCAAAGCTATGCCATGATAAGAAATATTATATAATAAGAATGTACAGCTCCTGCTCAGAGTGAATTACCTTTAGGAAAATCCCCAAAGATGCTTTTAGTGATGTTGTCCCATTCATCTCCTGTCTTGAGAGTTTAGAAAAGGGGACATTTATGGAAACCTTAGGAAATGGCCAATTTATTTCTTGGAAGATAGTAAAAGAGCTCTTAGGAGAACTCTGTTTTTTTTTCTGAAATTTCTACTTCTCTTCAATTTACTTGCATTCTTTCTGTTGAATAAGTTACACTTCACAGAAATCTTGGAAATTCTTTTAATGACTTTGGGATATGTGGCTGGGTTCCAACTCATTAAATAGTTCTGTCAACTTTTACCAAGTAACTACTTGCAGTCCTTGCCCAACGAGTGTTGGAAAGTTCTAGAACTATCCTACTTTTGTGGGCGTACAAATGAAATATGCTTGTTTTCATCCCTAGAGCCACCCCAGAGCTACACCAACCAGGGACTTCCAATGCTATGCCAAACTCATCTGCTGATTGTTTAAAAAGAAAAAAAAAAAAAAAATCAAGCAAATTTCCCTTAACAGCAGACACTGGTCAACTTATTATCTACCATATTTTGATTTCCTAAAAGCTACCATGTAAGTATAAATATAGATTTTGTTAGCCATGATAAAATAAAGTAAAATATATAATTCACATTTACAAAATATTCAGTTTTCCATTTTTCCATATTTAATTAATATTAAATTTCTTCTCTATATTTATTTCTAAGATGGCAAATGTTAATATTTCTAAGTATCACCATCAGTACTCCAGTTAATCTATTATTGCAAAAATTAAATAAAAGTAGAAAAGATAAAAAGATGTAATACTAAAATTTGTTTCAAAATACTCTTTAGAATAACTTTCAGTCAATCAAGTCTTGATTACTGAGTTCATACTTAATAAGGATGAACATCATTCACTTAAGCTGTTCAGTTATGTAGTGGCTACCCCTGAATCATTAGACATCCTTTTGATTTCTCATCAAGTCATCTTTTCCAAAGGACATTTAATTTTTGTCCCCCATTATAATCCTTGAATTATCTGTAGGTGAACCTGAAACTCAGCTTTTTGAGGTCAATCCTGTTAGTGTTAGTGCTATTTGTAAACATTAATAAATATATGAACATATATTATTGTCTAAGTCTAATAAATAGAATATTGGTGGAGAACCCTTAACTCCAAGAAACAACTGGATATAGGATGGTCAAAGAAAAAGGAAGAAGTGGTCTTGCTTTGATTCTGGGCTCATGAATGAATTGGCGTTAGAAAATGAAATAAGTCAGTCAGAAAAAGACAATTATCATATGGTTTCTCTCATATATGGAGTATAAGGAATAGCACAGAAGATCACAGGGACAGGGAAGGAAAACTGGGAAGAAATCAAAAAGAGAGATAAACCATGAGAGACTCTTGACTCCAGGGAAAAAACTGAGGGTTGCCAAAAGGGAGGTGGGTGGGGGGATGGGGTAACTGGGTGATGGACATTCAGAAGGGCATGTGATGTGATAAGCACTGGTCGACGACTAATGAATCATTGAACTCCACACCAAAAACTAAGGACGTACTGTATGTTGGCTAACTGAATGAAAAAAAAAAGTCCTTGTCTGCACCATGCCAAGGACCCCCCAGATGGCAACAGTCTGTAGGACCCTAGCCCCAAATGGGATGCAACACACATTTCTGTCTGGCTATATTTTTCCGGCCCCCAATCTGAGGGTCACCAAGCCAAGTTCTCAGAATATAAAAGGAGACAAGGCAATAGCTGTCCCTGGGAGATAAAGAATAAACAACGAATAGGTACTCTAAAGCTAATTCAGGAGTCACAGTTCAAAGATCTAATTCTTGCAAATATGTTTTGCCTAACAATCTGAATTTGGAAAGGAAGTGACAATGTGAAATTTTACCTTCCTCTGTCAACCAGGCACCACTATTAGAAATCTAGCAGAGCTGACTTTGGTAATTCTTACCTTTTGTGAGCTTCCGCCTGTTTTTCCAGGATCCTGTCCACAGGCTCTGGAGTGAGTGCAATGTCCCAGCAGGTGTTATCCCGGTCAGGAGAAATGTAGGGTAGGAAAAATAATTTTCCCTCTCCCCTTTATGGCGAGTGCTTGGCTGAGATCCCTTTTTTGTCTAGGGCACCTCGTAGGTAAACGGATAAAACTATGAAGGTTAAAGTTCTCCACCGTGGCCTCTGTAATTCCAAATTATCTTTGGTCAAGTTAACCTGCTTGCTCGGCCTTTAAACAAAATTTCATCCACTGGAGGCTTTCACCCCTGGACCCGGCCCAGCTTAGGTTCTACCGGGTCCGACCGGAACTAGTCTGGTTTCCGGTTTCCAAGCCGGAGCGGTCAGACGGTGCACCCAGTCCGGTTTCCAAGTCAGACCCAATCGGGCCCTAAACCCGGTCCGATTTTTAAGTCGGACCCAGTTTTTAAGCGGGACCCAGCTTGTGTGGTGCCAGTTCTCAGAACCGGTCTGGAAAAAGAAATGGCTAAATAAAGTCTAAAGCTCCTAAAGCAAAAGCTGTGGCGGATGGAAAAGGACTTACCCACCACCTCAGAAGGCAGCGAGCAAGCAGCAAGCTCCAGGGGCCCAGCAGGTACCCGCAGTTGGTTCGTTGTTGTTCTCCGGGGACTGGCGGGGGTTTTGTTAGGTTCCTTCTTCCTGTTACTAACAGAACTGTTAAATGATCAACTGAGGCCTATTAAAATTTTTAAGAGTTTATCTGAGCAAAAATTGGGCAACATCCAATCTAGCAGGTGGAAAGGAGCTCTGAGGAGCTGTACAAAATGAAAGATTTTTACAGACAGAAGGGAGCGGGAACAAGGAGGTATATTAGGCAAAAAAAAAAAAAAAAAAAAAAGTGCAGACTGGTTATTGCAAAGTTATTTTCCTTTAGGCATTGGCAGGGGTCTATGAGACGGATTACATAAATGACACTGTTGAGGTGAATCCTGATTGGTTTAGGTTTGCATTTCTGGGAAAGCCAAACTATAATTAAGTTAGGTCTCCGTTTGGTGACCTGGGCTTAGTTAGCATAAGCGGCTCCGTTTGGGGCCTGTTGTCTTGTTTTTAACACCTGTAGGCTTATACATACTGTCATGCTTCAAAGATCTTCCGAATTACAATCGCATTAAAATTTTAGTGCTTTTTTGGTACATTTCTGACTTTTATTAGTGTATTTGTTTTTCTTTTTCAAATTTACTGTTTTGTGAGAATACAAAAAAGATCCATGTGTATTTTTCTGTAAGACTAAATTGATTTTCTCAACACCCTTTATTGATTGATCTGTCTCTTCCCCGTCTATTTGGAATACATATTTTTCAAATTTCCTATTTAACTCGTTCATCTCTGAACACTATTCATTTTCATTCATCTATTTGTCTATTATAGTGTTTCTCAAATTGTGTTTTTTTATTAGAGATGTCTCCTTAGTCAGCATGATTAGAAATAGTATTTTCTCTGTTAATGATAATTTTAAAAACTAGTTAAAGCAGAAAAGCATACAAAATACATAGTATCCTAAATTTTTTAAATTAAAACTTGAATGCATATTTATTTTCAGTCTCTTAAATTAGGTCTTAGGCATTTTCTTTGATTATGGTTTTCTTAATTTTTGTGTCATCAGTTTTGCATTAATAATGTTTGTATCTTTCTCTGAGGTGGGGTCAAGATCTTAAAGACATTTGTGAATAATCTGGTAACAATCCTTTTGCTTTTTATTATTTATATCCTAGTCAGTTAAGTTTTCTCATCCACACAAGTTAAAAAGATTTTTTCCAACAATTTACTTCTATTATGTTTTTCTAAGACATTTCTTTTTTTTTTATTAAAGATTTTATTTTTTTATTTGACAGAGAGGAGAGAGATCACAAGTAGGCAGATGGGCAGGCAGAGAGAGAGGGGGAAGCAGGCTCCCCGCTGAGCAGAGAGCCCCATGCGGGGCTCCATCCCAGGATCCTGAGATCATGACCTGAGCAGAAGGCAGAGGCTTTAACCCACTGAGCCACCCAGGCGCCCCATCTAAGACATTTATTTTCATAGAAATAGTCTTCTTTTTGAACACACATTTCATGAGTTTATACAGTATTTAAGTGACTTAGGTAATTATTTGGTGTAAATAGGCATAAACAGTTTTGAACACAACTTGTTGGTTGTGTTTTCAGTATGCAGAAGGCATCAGATGGTATGTTTCATGGTGAAATAGAATTCCTTAGTTAAGTTGGTAGATTAGGGGACGCCTGGGTGGCTCAGTCGGTTAAGCAGCTGCCTTCGGTTCAGGTCATGATCCCAGGGTCCTGGAATCGAGTCCTGCATCAGGCTCCTTGCTCAGCGGAGAGCCTGCTTCTCTCTCTGCCTCTGTCTGCCACTCTGCCTGCTTGTGCGCTCTCTCTCTCTCTCTGACGAATAAACGAATCTTTAAAAAAATAATAATAAAAGTTGGTAGATTAGTTAAGGAAGGATATTTGTACTTGTGTTATAATCATCTGGGACTCCTGTCATAAAAAGTACATATTTCCATGCTCTAGTCCTGACCTAGAAAATCAGAATTTTTAATGTTTGACTCACAGGGAAATTTCAGACTTAACATGCATCCTAGGTGATTCTTCTGCATTATTTGAGAGGCATGGGTATATTACTTTACTTATACCAAGCTAATTTTAATAGATCAAAGTTAAAATTTTACTTTCAGATATTTTGTTTCTGATCATAACTACTTTAATAGATTAATTTAGAGACAATATCTTTTTAATGTGAAATTTTGGTTTCCACAAACAAGTTATGTGTTTCTGTTTATTCTTTTAAATATGACTCAGTAGGGTTTTAAAGTTTTCTTTATTTAAGCCCTCTACAATTCTTGTTAAGTTTCTTCCTAAGTGTTTTATCTTCTTTTGTTATTTCTAGTGAAAATAAGATCTATTTATCCATTAAATATTCTAACTCACTTCGGTTTATATATGAAAAGCTGTTGCTTTTATATTTTGATTTTGTAATCCATCTGCTGATTCAGGTTTTTTTCCCATTGTTTCTAATATATTTTTCAGTTTGTTCTCTTATGTTTCCCAGATATATAGTCGTATCTACTGCAAAGAATAATTATTTTGTTTTTTTTCCTTCTCACTATGTTTCTTATTTTTCATTTTAAGTGTACTGACTTCAGAATGGCACTCTGTTGTTCCTCATAGGGGCCTTGTTTGCTCCTCCTGTCTCTGGCACATGACTATGACTCTTATTAGGCCAAATAAAGGATGCTGGGACCTTACAGAGCTGCATCATTTACTTCTTGAATATTCTTCCCTGAACTATGGAAGGTTATATCCTCCCTCATTTGCTCCAAAGAGCTTCATGTTTGGCAAATATTTTTCTTAGTTTTAAATTTGTAGCTGTTTATCTTATTTAATTGAAGATGCTGTATTTTTTATTTTTGTTGAGATTCACGTAGAGTATAATTACTTTTATCTGGCTAATTTCCACAGGAAATCTTCTCCATCAGGTTTTTAAAGACCTTCTAAAAAATATATTGGATCTTAATTTCTTTTTTCTTTTAACATAAGTTTACACAGTCAAATATGTAGCATTTTTCGTGTACAGCTTGGTTTGTGAGTGTCACAGAAGGTTGCAGAATATAGTTGATTGCTGAAGCTGGATAATGGAAACCCTGGAATTCAGGCTATTCTCACTCCTTTTTGTGTTTATAAATTTTCAAAATTAAAAAAAATAAGGGTATTAACTAAAAAAGGCATTTCTCTGCTTTGAGCTCTGTCAAAGCTTTACTAAATGTATTCTCGTTTTATGATTTTATTTTCAGTTAATACTTTCGTCAATTTAGAATTAATCTTTTTCTGTATTGTTAGGTGATTGTGTGATATTCTCCCCTCCAAAGAAGTAACCAAGAAGCATTATATATTGAATACACTTCCCTCTCTCTCTCTCTGTCCTCCTTTTCCCCAACAGATTTATGATGCTACTTTCACTGTTGTCTAACATCATCACGAAAGTCTGTTTCTGGAAATTTTATTTCATTACATTTACTACTTTTCTGTCAATTCTTACATAATAATCTACTTGTAACTCTTGCAGTTTTAATTATTTTTAGTATTGGTCATAGCAAATCTCCCTCCTTAGTTTCTTTTTAAAAGTATTCTTCTATCTTTTAATTCATTCTTCTTAATAATTTTTGGAACCATCTTGTCAATTTCTGAAAAACAGCCACTTTGGCATATGATTTAAATAGCATTAAACCTACTTAATAATTAGAGAAAACTCTTAAAGTCTTTTCTTCTCAGCTGGGTGCATAGTGTAGTTTTCCAATTACTCCAGTCTTGTTTTCAGATGCTTAGTGAAATTTTATAGGTCTTTTTTCATATATGTCCAGAATGTTTCTTAAGTTTACTTTTTATGTATTTTATGCTTTTTGTTAGCAATTGTGAATTAGATATATATCTTTCTTTGTTAGCAATTGTGAACTAGATATATAGTTTTTCAAATTAAAATTTCTACTTCGTTCTTCTTGGGTTATATAGCACCAGTGATTTTTGTAGGCTTCTTTAGTGTATACCTCTTTATTGACTTTTCTGTCAATTTTCCTTTTGTTTCTGAAGTGTTTTTTTTTTTTTTTTTAATTTACTGGGAAGATAACCATTTTCGAGGAATAATTGACTTTTCATTTCTTCTTAATATTATTCATTGGGGAAGGGTCCCAGAATAATGTCATATTACAGTGGTGATACTGGGTAAACTTTTACTACCTCTAGTTTTAATGGGCATTTATCTAGTGTTTTACTGTTAATTATGAGGTCATAGGTTGATTTCATGTTAAAAAATATTAGAATTTTGTTCCCTAAGATCTTTGTTTCTTGCTTTGAAATTTTAATATTTCAACTTTGTCACATGTCAAAATGTCTCTTATTTATAATTTCTTACTTTCTCATCAATTTAACATTTATTTTCTCATTATTAATTTTATATCTTTATATTTGCCCTTTATCTTGATTAGACATTAGAAATTTGACTGTTTAATGCTTTTTTAATCTGGTTCTTAGATTCACTCTTTATTCTGTTGCTGTTTTTAAATTTATTAATATTTGTGTTCATCTTTATTATTTCTTCTTATATTTCTTTTTTTTTTTTTTTTAAGATTTTATTTATTTATTTATTTGAGAAGGAGAGAGAGAGCAGGAGCCGGGGCAGGGGATGGAGCAGGAGGAGAGGGAGAAGCAGGCACCCTGCTGAGCATGGGCTAAAGGGGACTCTAGGATCATGACCTGAACCAAAGGCAGTTACTTAACTGACTGAGCCACCCAGGCACCCCTCTCTTCTATTCCTTAGACTTTTTTTATGATCCTCTTTTCACCTTTTTGAGTTGAGCATTTTGATACCTGCTTTCATTTTCATTTATAATGAAAATATTTACTACTATAAATTTTCCTTTTAGTATAATTTTGGCCATAAACCATACATTCTGACAGATTATCAGTTACTATTATATTCAGCCAATAATTAAAGATAACTTGGCAATTATTACTTTATTTAAGAAATTCTTATTTGGACTCTTTATTGTTAGATTTTTCTCCTGAATGTGATCATTTACGTGCATCTGATATTGAGTTCTCTGCCCACCTTTTAGGGAGAGGACCCTCTCTCCTTCCATACCCGTAGTTAGAAAAACTAGTTATTGTTCTGATAACACCCTGGACGTTAATCAACTGCAAACTACTATGATTTTTCAATACAGAGATTTTTTTCCCCCACTCAGGGCCTAGAATTTCAGCCAGGCAGCTTTGCTTCAGGCCCTAGGTCAGGATCAGCTCTCTGCTCATAGCTGCACACTATCACTTTTACTCAAATTCCACCTGTCAGAGCAGGTTTATGGCCAAGCCCAAATGGGATGGGTAATTATACTCTATCCACAGGGAAATTATGGCAAGAACAGAGAAGAAGGAGGAATTGTGAAACAGTAACATAGTTGACCCCAAGCATGATGATGAAACAAATGTGTTACTTTCCTGGTCCTTAGCAGAGCCCAATGAGGTACCTGCTTAATATAGAATTAAAGACTAGAGTAATTCTTACCATAGATATGGTTTATCAGGGGAAGAGAATTAATAAGGAATTCATGCCAGAACCGTAGATAAGGTAACCAGAATGAATGTTAGTTTATAAACTCAGGTGTGAAAGAAATATCACATTTCTTTAGTTCCATAAATTAAACTGTATTAGGCTCTGAGTTACTATGCCACTTTGGGATTTACATCACAATTATATTCCATGTTTTCCCCATTCCCTCACTGAAGATTACAAACAATCTGGAAAATTTATGTGGTTCCCAGAAAGTATGGTGAGGGTCTTTGATTACTAAGCCATCAAAATTGCTCCATATATTCTTATTCTTCCACAAGCACAGCAAAGAGTCAGGAGGAAAGTACAACAAAAGATTAATAATAGTTACATATAGGGTGTGGGTCCACAGGTGGAAGATGAGATTGGAGGGAGAGAGGGGAGATCTTTTTTCTTTTCTACGTATTTATAAATAATGAGTTTATGGGTAGTTTTATTACATTTTTGTGTTTCCAATATTTTTCAAGTAAAAAATAAATATAATATTACACTAATTTCATAATGTTGCTATGAAGTTTAAATAAATAATACATATAAAAGGTTTAGTACAGTGTATGCCTCTTAATAAACTCCTTAACCCAATGCGTGGGATTTTGCTACTGTTAACATGGTTATATCAGAAACTGTATTTACTAGACCTAGAGTCTCCTTCCTTGTGTTCTACCAGATTAGTTGGCTAAAAGTGAATTTGCATGATATTTGAAAGGCAAACTCTGCAGCTATGCTCTGAAGGTCATTGGGTTAGAGATTATGAGAGATTGATGCACTTGTGTGGATCCATTTTTGTCCTTGCTCCTACCTATTCCATGTCTAGAATCTCCCCAACTCTCCACCACTCTCCTAACCGAGAGCAGCTAGGCTCACTATAATATGTTTGAGTATGAACTCACAAAGATGGTGGCTACCGAAAGTCCCAGCTCCTTTGATAGGCTTGTACTAGTTTCTCTTTTTGGTACTTCTCCAGGAACCAGATATTTCAGGCTTTCGTCCATCTCTTCGAGGTTCAGCTTGTTCAACTGTGTCAGAATTAGTTAGCGAACACATTCGTTGATTCCTTAATTTCTTTTCAGACTTTTCCTTCCCCAGCTCCTCCCACAATTGTGTAAAGTATAATGTTTATAATAATTTCCTAGTTACATAATATTCATTGTGGACCTGTATCTCTAATTAAACTGTTACTAATATAGTTATTGGTATCAGAAATGGTTTTAGGGTTATAGAACTTTAAGACTGAGAGGAATTGCTTCTCTGATATAATCAGATTGAAGGCATTGATGAACCCTTTCCCCATTGTGAAGGATCGCTGATGTTCCATGACATGTGGTAAAAAAATGATTACTTAAGTTATCACCTGTGGACACCTATAACCTAGTGCCTATAGAAGTTTTGTCTTTGAACATGTAGTTGTTGCAATAGAACATTTTAGTATAAATAAGGAATATAATGGGGGTAGTTGATTTCCCCTAGGTATGCAGGAGAATTTATGAAAAAAATGGTGACTTCAGGGCTTTAAGTTTCCAAGCCAAGGATATAGGACAAAAAAGTTTGTATAGTTTCACTAAAACAATCTCTTATTAGGGCACCTGGGTGGTTCAGTCAGTTAAGCATCTGACTCATTTCGGCTCAGGTCAAGATCTCAGGGTCATGAGATCAAGCCCTCAGTTGGGCTTGCACTCAACGGGGTGTCTGTTTGAGATTCTCTCTCTCCCTCTGCCCTCTCCACCCTCTTAAATAAATAAATAAATCTTTAAAAAAAATGAAAAAAAAAAAGACTTTTTTATCTCCTGTAGCTGTAGGATTGTTTTTTTTTTGAAAAGAAAAGCCAAAGTCTAATCCTGTGTGTGGTCGGATTACGACACAAATTTAATTCATGTTCTCACAAAAAATATTTCATTGTATTTAGGGGACCAGTTGGGAAGGAGTGGGACACTGAAAATTAAGTCTAACAGATTACAGTGAAATGGGTTACCTTGATTGAACCTGTAAAGTCTGGGAAGCCCTCTTCTCCAGTAAAAGTAGCCTTTCCTCTCTGGTCTGAAGAGTTTATTCTTCCTTTCCTTATAAAACTAAAATGGTTTTCCCTATTATGGTTGCCCGGTAGGAGATTGTTGATCCTTTTCAGGATCTACCTCTACCCTCCCATTGCTTCCAGACCTATCACTGGGCTCAAGTTCTGACAGGTTCCTGTGAATAATGTGAATCAGGAGAAGGTGCCATAAATACCAAAAGATGTGCTAGATTTTGCCAATTTACATCAACAAAAGCCTGAGAAATATATGTGAGAATGGAAGGAATGTACTGTTTAATTTGGCATAAGTTGATATGGGCGCACTAAGCAGAGATTCTGGATTCAGTGTGTTAGCTTGAGTATCTGGGAGTGGCTTTAACAGCTTTTTTTGTTGACTGATATCTGGACTGCCGCTTCCTGACGGCGCACGGGAGAAGAATGAGGCACAAACAAGTCAGCTGCAATAGAGATTGGGAGCAGGGGTCGGCAGTTGAGAAGACTGCCGCCCCGAACAACTCCTTAATCCCATATTTATTGGATACGAGATGATAATCAATAAAGAAGATTATACATTGTTTGTAGGTAAACAAGAAGGAATGTGA
>CM052897.1:27600031-27626789 GCA_028534135.1 Potos flavus
CGGGTGTTCCCAGCTGCTCGGCTTCAAGATCGTGTATCTTCCCCTCCACCTGAGGCCTGCTGGACTACCATGTTTTTCTCAAGGTTATCTTTAAGCATGCTTGCATGACCAGCACAACTCCTCCTGGTTATATTTTCAAGAGTATATTATTTTGAGGGATGGTTACACTGGACCTCAAATTGGACTAGACTGAAATGTACTTAAAATACCAGAATTTTCTAGGAGTAATATAGAGGAAGGTATGAAAAGGCTGAGAGAGATCAGAGTGCTACAGTGGATTTCTGTAAGATATGCTCACCAGCTCCTTAAATGTATTTTTTGGGAAGGTCGGTTGGACCTCCATTCTCCTAGATGAAGGGACACTGACATCCTTAATAACCCTTGGTACTTTGTCTGTAACCTTGATCTACTAATGCTTCTTTCTCTATACCTGTTAGCAAAGAACAGTAGTTTACTTTCAGCTGTCAAGGACAGTAAACACTTTCACTCTCCTACCTCAGGACTATTTCAATTATTTAGCCCTCTGTCATAATCTAGTACACAGGGAACTTGATCGCTTCTCTGTTCAACTGTACATTACTTTGGTCGACTGAATTGATGATATTCTGTTTGAACCTGGTAGGCAGGAAGTTGCGACTATTCTATACACCTTGTAAAACAAAATGTGACAGTGAAGTGGGAAGTAAATCTCATAGGAATTCATAGGCCTGAAGCTTTAGTGAAATTTTTAGAGGTCTAGGGTTTAGGGCATATCAAAATACTCCATTTAAGATAAAGGACAAATGTTACATCTAGCTCTTGCTACCACTAAGAGGTACAATGCATACAGTGTTCAATATATTAGTTTTTAAATTTGCCATTATATCAACAGAATTTCTTCATATTCCTCAGAGTATGGTAGTGATGCTGCATTGTATAAGTGTACTACAGTTGCTTAATGACTTATTTAATGAACTACTTATGCTGTTTTTGCCTATTATAAAATAACTGAACCCACATGTAAGTATTAAATTAAAAAAAATCAATTGTCACTTTTCAAAATCACTCTTCATTAGGCCAGATAACCCCTACATAAATTCTCAGAGTGTCACATGTCTCATTTCCGTTCTTGACCTTTGCTTTTCTAAGCTTGGTAGGACATTTTTTTAAGATTTTATTTTTAAGTAATATCTAAACTTGGTGTGGGGCTTGAACTCCCAACCTGGAGGTCAGGAGTCATATGCTCTACCAACTGAGCCAGCCAGGCACCCCTTGGTAGGTTGTCCTAATTCTAAATGTTAAGGGTATTTTTCATCTGTTACTGCTAAAATTTTATTTCAAGAGTGTATTGTAGAAAATATAGAGATTTTATATTGATATTGTCAATAATGTGATATGAAACACTGTGGGATGTGATTGGATTATCATTCCAGATCAAAATTTATTGAAGTGTGGAACATCTTTATAATTTATCACATTTGTGTCATCTTTTGTGTATTCAGGATAGTGGAATAATAAACATTCCTAAATTAGTGATGGAATAAATACTGTGGTTAGTTATTATAGCTACATTATAAAGTAATAATAGAGCTTAATTACCCATTTCCTAAAATCATTGTATTTTCTGCTTGCAACTGCTTGGCATAGAGCAAAAAGATTATTCCTGTCTTTGAAAAGAAATCAAAGCATTCACATCAGGCATTCAAAACTTGAGAACCTGCAGTGAGAGAATCACATCAACTTAATAAGAAAATATCCTCTGACAAGTAAGATTTCACCACACAATTGAATGATCATGACAAGCTGTGATCAATAATACCAAATGTCCCTGAGATTGTTTCTTATCCATTGTTCTATTTCTGAAAAATGATTTATATTTCAGAATTCACTGACTTCAAAAGCAGATTTGAGGATTTTGAAGAAGCAAAAGATGGACTTATTTATATCTCTAGGGCACTAATACGTAAATATAGTCCTTATAGAATTTAGCATTTCTGTGGACATTAATATGTATTTAATTAGCAGATACTAGATAGGTAATTAATATAGATTTTCTATAATCTATAATTTTCAAATCTATTCATTTAATGAATACTCTAAATTTATATGAAAAAAATCAAGAAAAAAACCTTAGAATCTGAAACACACTGGTTTGTAAACCATGCTCCTTCAGTCCTAACATTAAAAAAAATATCATTGGCATAAGATAAACTTACATCACCACCTGTAAAAAATATTAAACTGCACCAGTATTAATGATCTGTAATAGCTCTATAAATGGAGAAGAGCAGGGAAAATACAATAAAAATATATAGTATCATAATAAAATATATTATGGCACATCAAGAGTTCAGTCACCAAGATATTGGTTTCATATGGAGTCATAATTAATTCATGTTCTGTCTCTTGTGCACAGAGGAAAGTACATAAACAAAGAGGAGTTTTCATTCACAACTCCTCTTCTGCCAAATTCCAAATGAAACCAAAGCAAGCACACTACAAAATTTGATTCAAAGGAAACCTCAGACACTAAAGCCATTAAGCACACATTTCCTAAATAAAAAATGAGTTGTCTGCAAGCTGTCTTGACACGGTCTGCAAAGTCTCACTGCATAAAACAGCAGCTCAGCAGACTGTCAGAGAGCTCCTGAGATAAACAAAAACCAAATCAAACTTCCCCCTTCCTGTCTCTTCACCATTTCAGCTTCATCTTGACAGAAGAAAAATGCTCCTCCACTCTCTAAGAGATCCCCAAATATCGCTACACAGCATATGGGCATTGCTTTTGATTTGGAATAGGTTTTCAAAAACTGGGAAATAATGCACTGACTGTTTGCAAAAGATGCATGATTAATGAATCATATAGGAGTTTAAAAATTAATTACTTTTATTAGATTTATCAACTCCTGACAGTGAGAACTCAAATTTCAGAAAAGACTTGAGAGTGATTGGAGTTGTTAAGAGCAAAGAATTTGGAATTGAGCAGTTGAGTTTGAATACTTACATATATTTTCTTCATCTTTAGACAATATACTTGACCTGTCTAGGTCTCAGCTTCTTTATCTTCAGTGGGAATAATGATGATCTTTACCTCACTGAATTGTCTTAAGAGTTAAATTAGTCAGTACATATTATTTTAGAACAATGGTTCATGACATGTAGTAAATTTTATATGTGCTAACTCGAACAGGTAATTATATTATTATTCTAATTTTGCCTTTTTAAAAATTCCTAAGTGTTTTCAGTAACCTGTAACCCCTGCCACTGTACAGCCATCTGAGTATCATTTAGCCATGCTGTATTATTAACGTATTTTATAAATCTCTCTGGATTTCTAGGCCTATGATCAATAATTGTGTATATTCAGAGAGAAGACATGGGATGAAAAGTGAACAGCAGTTGATGCCCTTAGCTTTTAAAGAATGCTAGAAATAAAACCTCTATGTTTCTCTTTCTTAAGACTACTCATAGGAAAAACTGTGAAGTTAGCAGATTGTGTCAGATTTTCTTCTGTGGCTGCTGCTCATTACCCCTGCAATGAAGGTCTGAGAGGTGCTCCTGTCTTCATGGAACCTGTTATGGGTTCAGCATCTTGACACAATGATTCTGCATCTTTCTCTTATTTTTCAGTTCATTTGCTTATCCCCTTCCCAATGGAACATGCTCATGTTCCATGTGTCTCATAATCTTGCCCTCTCAGAGAATGCTGGAATATAATGTGTTTGTCAAAAAAAAGTGAATCTGTACCAGAACATTAGCTAACTAATATGTTACCTTTTCCAAATATTGCCTCAAACTCTCTCTTTTTGCTTTGGATGTCTCTTATACATAAGTAACACACATTCTCTAAAATATTTTAATATTTTTGCAGCAATTTTAAGGCTGAATTTGAAGGTTCATATGTAAAAAATAATGCTTTATCATATACCTTTTGCATAAATATATGAGTTTAGTTTAGATGTTGCTTGGAATATTTTATTAATTCTTGAACCTGTAATTTTATTGTCTGTTGCAAAAATGGAAGAGATCGTGCCCATTTTTATATATTTTAAGATGAAATTGTCTTACTTGGATCAGCATTTCCCAGTTCATGATTGGTGGTCCTTGAAAAGATTAATGATAAAAAGAGGATATTGTTGCCAAATTAAGTTGAGAAACACTTCTCACTCCGCAGTACTTTTAAAGATTCATAATACACATTATCATATTAAGTGTTATGGGAATTTTCATTAAAAAGAAGCACATTTAACTTTATTTTAATCTAACATTTCCATTGTGCTTTGTATAGTATCCACCAACATATTATGAGACAAGTGTTCCATAGAGTATCCTTTGGAAAAAGACTGTTTCAGATGATAAGTAGTGGAGTATATTCAGATTATATAAGTGATTATATTTACAGAAGAACTTGCTATGAATGAATAACAGACATGAAATTAGAATTAGCTTATCCTATAAATTGTTTAAAAATATTTGAACTAACCATTTATTAAACTTCCCTTCTAATTTGCACACTCGACTCTATAAATAAGCAGATTTTGAATTTAGTAAGTGATAAATGAGACTGAATTAAGATCCACACACTAAGAGAATGGCAAATGGCTCATGGCACAGCCTCTATGTAGCTAACTGCATGAAGTGAGAAAATTAGGTTGTCTTATTCTGTGGACTGTACAGTAGCTCATGCTGTGCTGGGAATTAGCCTAAATTAAATCTAGATCACAAAAAGCTTTATATGCTATTAGCAAAACTGTAGTTATCAATCCTTTCTCTAATGAGAAGTCAGAATAATTAAAACTGAACTGGACTAACATATCTCCAACTCTTAGTGCAGTTGGTGAACACAGAAGCAGAAAGTCTACAGTGACTATTATTTTTATTAGCAACTCTGCCAATTGTGCATTATATTGAGAAAAAATTGGATTCTGTTAAATCCTTTAGTTCCCCATTAGAGGCTGAAAGAATGTTAATTTACCTTCTTTTTATGCAGGGTCTCAATTACTCTGAGCCTGAATCAAGTGGAAACAAGTTCTCCCCACATACCAATACCTACGGGAAAACTCCTCATGCTTCCTCTCATTCCCCTCCCAGAATATTTAGGGGCACCACATGCTTAAATGGGATAACATAATCATATCAACTAAACATGTTTTTGCATTTCCCCAAGTAATCATTTCCCAGTATTTACATGTCTCCTAATGTTGGAAGTGCCAGGTAGAATTGTGCCTCTAATGTCTTCTCTAATTTGCTCATCTTGGAATGCTTATCTATCTCAACTACTAGTCTAAATGACTAATTTGTAGCAAATTAGCCTGGTGTTAAGATTCATCCCAGACCCCCAAGAGTTGAAACCATATTTTCCTTTATTGCTCCTGAATATATTCTCAGGAGAGACTAGAAAACATAAATTTATTGGTTAAAGAGCTTTCTGTTAACCCTTATTTACTCACTTTCTTTTTCCTTTCTATGATCTTTGTTAAAAGTGAGTGTTGGAATATTGAAAGCTTGAGAAATTTATAGTGAGATTAAAAAGAGGGACATGATGGGTGTGGGGAGTATGTAGAAACAAGGAAGACAATGATGAGTAGGACATTTCCTCAGTTATAAATGTGCTTCCAGGAGCTTTTCCAGCATATAACAAATATCTGATTGAAGTCAATAATTCAAAAACAAAAGCAGTGAGATAGAATAAACTGTGAAGAAAATCTTTGTCTAAAAATTGTGGGGAAAAAATGATAGTAAAATAGACACAAGTGGATACAAGAATAAAATGAATACAAATGAGAAAGGAATGGATGCAACAGTAAGGAGTACCAATGGGGAAGGTTGAAAATATACTCACATTTTTTGGACATGAAAACTTTTATAAAGGTATTTGCGAGTTGATAGTTTTAGAGTTTTGAGGAACATGATTTCATTTGAAGTTCAAAAATACTAGAGATGAAGGAGATGTCCATGTGTAAGACATATAAGGAGAAGGATTATTATTCAAGGTCTAGAAATTCATACAAACTTTCCATTTTACCTTGAAATAACCAATTAACATCTAAGCATATTTCTTCTAAGATAAAGCAGGTTAATGATAAAATATCATCCCCTTCCCTTTAAAAAGCACTTTGACTTTAAAAGCCTTCATATAATATCAACTCATTTTCTTAAGCTTCCAAGCAATACAGAGGGGTGAGAAGTGGTGTAGAAGTGTATAGACTTTCCCAAGCAATTAGATGGGTGAACTGAGTGACAAAACTTTAAGAACAAATGATCTTTTTTTCATTTTAAGATCATGATGGAAAGATATATTAATTAAGATCATAATGGAAAGATATATTCAGGAGAAAATGCCAAAGGAACACTTGGAATTAAAGGGCTGAAGAAATGGGCCAAGAAATCAGTAACGAATTAGCTTTGAGCCAATGCACACCAGATGGGAACCATACAGCATGTTATACTTACAGATACTTTCTTGAGGAAAAACTAGATCTGTAGACTTCTGAATCCGTTATTTTCCTTAATGCTATTACATCTGTCATATCAAATAGTTACAAGGTATGAGAACGATGATTATGACTTCCAGCTTCCTATAGGTAATGGCAGTTGTCTAAATTAAAATTTCTAAAAAAAAGAAAAATCCCCAAATTTCCCCCAAAACCATGCATACAGGTCGAAGAGAAGAGCAATTAAGGTATCCATAATTGATACTTAAAGCATAATTAGAACACCGAGACTATTACAAACTTCAAATTATCTATAGGTAGTAAAGTAAACCTAAAAATTCAATGGCTTTAGTCTCAAAACACCTAACTGTGTAGGAATCAGTTAAAGATTAAGTGAAAAGTAGATATGGACCTAAAAGTGATAAACACTGATAAAATCACAAACAGTAAGAGAGTCAACACCCTGAGTAGAGAAATACGGAGAACAGGTCAGAGACCTTATTGATCAGAGCTCTGGCTACTGGAGAATAAAAAGGAAAAGAAATGGAAGTGCAAAGAACCCATAGTGGAAGTTTTAGAAAAGTGCCAGTTTCTGGGTTAAAGTGGGAGAGACTTGGAGTAGGGAAGCATCCTTTGGAGTCTTGGTGAAAGAAAAGAAGGGTGCCAGCAGTGAGAGTTGAAGGTTCTACAGAAATGAAAAGACCTACAGAAACAAAACAAAGCAAAACAAAAAAACAAAACAGCCATTCTGACTGTTGGTACCTGCCAAAATAAATGGCACTGTCAATTAAAGAAACTTCATTATAATAACAAAGGATGATGATCTTGAACTAAAAATTCTAGTAAACAGCCCAAACTTTCGACATTGGCCCAGATAAACCTATTACTTTTGAGTATGAAAATATGAACAGAGCTGAGCAAAACAGAACACTGCATACAATATCCATATAAAGCTACTATAAAAAGAAAATTGAAAATGAAAATGGTGTATTTAGTTCTGGCTGTCAGAATAAAATACCATAGACTGGTGACTGAAACAACAGAAATTTGCTTATCACAGTTCTGAAGGCTGGAAGTCTGAGATCAGTGTGTCAGCATGATCAGGTAGTGGGTAGACTCTTTTCCTGGCTTGCATATGAGGCCACGAGTCCTATTGGATTAGACCCCACTTTTATGAACTCATTTAACCTTAATAATCTCCTGAAATCTCCAAATACAGTCACATTGGAGATTAGACATCAACATATGAATTCGGTCCCTAATAAGTAGAAATCTTTTTAACTGCTGCATAGTCTTTCCTCAAAACGAACAATGCAGTGAGAGTCAGTAACCTAACACTCAATCTTAATTAAATAGCCTAAGCAAGTATTTGCAGGTATGATCACATCAGAAAGCACATCACATTAGAAATACAAAATATTGAAATAAAGTGGACAGAAAACAGGATTATATGAAATGAGAGTCAATTAGAAATAAATAGAAGAAGGTAAAATCTCAGAAGTAAAACAAGAGAAATCATTTCAGAATAATTTATGAAAAGCTCAAGGAAAAATTGATTTGACTGAAAATTTTATAAGGTTTGATGAGGAATTAAATAAAAATTGAACACTGAATACATTTAATTGCAGCTTTAAGACTAAAAGATGGGGACAAAGATAGAAGAAGCACATGTAATCACAAAGTAGAGATAAGCTAACAAAAAAATGGGAGAAGGGTGAAATAAAAAGTTGAATAAGCTTATTGCTTGTCACCTCAGTAGTAGGGGTATAATTACATTTGACAAATCAAATAGTTGAAGCCTAAGTAAGGAAACAAAGTAATAAGAACATTTAGAAAGTATTAGCATATTAGAAATTTGCTGAGAGTAAATCTTAAAAGTTCTCATCATAAGAACAAAATTTGTAATTATATGTGGTGAAGGATACTAACAAGACTTATTGTGGTGATCATTCCACAATATATGAAACTATGGAATTATTATGTTGTACAAGTGCAATTAACATAATGTGTGCAGTGATATCTTGATTTTAAAATAGTATTAGCATAAAGATAACCAGGAAGGATAAAAATACAAACCTTCCTGTACATCACAGGAAATACAAAAGAAGAGCAAAATAGACTACTACCTAGAGACAAAAAAAATAGTAAATATTACATAATGCACTATAACGTAGTAATATGAAGCTATATAATATAAATGGTCTTAGGTCACATAGTAAAAGAAAGATTTTTCAAAATAGCTTATTATGAAAATCCAACTGTTTCCTGAATGTAAAAGATGGCTGCAACAAGTGATTGAAAACAATTACAATAAAAAAAATAGATAAAGTTTTATCAGACAAATGCAAATAATGAGAATATAATGGTTTTAATCCTTATATTGGAAAAGTATATATCAGGTCAAAAGCCATAAAATAATGATAAAGAAGGTACTTAAGGTTGAAGGCCAAAATTCACAATGAAGCTATAACAGTAGTGAATCTATATCAAATAATAGAGCATTTGCCTTTAAAAACAGATATGGAATCATTTCTAGGATACATTATTAAGTGAGGAAAATGGTACAAAATAGCAAATACAGCATGTTGTCTTTTATATGAAATAAGGGGAAAAAAGATGTGTATGTGCATGCGTGTCTGTGTGTATCTGTATGTATATGCTTGTTTTTAAAAAAAATCTCTGAGAAAGGAAAGAATAAAGGAGAAACTATGAACAATATGTGAGAATTAATTGAAAGGTATAATAGAAATGGGATTTATCTTGTATACATTTGTATATAATATATTTAATATATTTACATTTTTTATGTGTAATATGTATTTATATATTTTGTATATTTTGACTTTGAAATATGTAATGGTTTATATTTTCAAAAATTGAAAAAATGAGAATAAAAGAAAAATTATATAATTAATTATAGCAGATGTAAATAAAGCCAAGTGTGTATCAAACTGATAACATAGCCACATAGGAAAAGAGGTTATTCAAGGAATTTTTGAATGGAGTTCTGTGAATACCCTTTGTGAGTGATAGATGTGGGTAAAAAAGGAATTAAAAACAACAACTGCGTACTTCATTTAGTAGGTTTGTTCCTAGTGATATTGGTTCAGTAGTTCTGAAATTATTCTGTGTGTCCTGAAGGATAAAACAGATGAGTAAATATATTGATGCTATTGGGAAACAGGGTTCTCATTGTGGGAAAAATATAAGTAAAATTCAGAGATAAAGAAAAACCTGTGGATTATAAATATATGTATATTTCTTATCACTGTCCATGGAACTGATCCAGAATCAAAGACCAGTCATTGGTAATGGAAGCATATAGTTCTAGATCTTGGTTTCTAAACAATATTTCACATTCAAATAAACCAGGGTTCTATGGAGAAATGGGTGAATCTAGGTTTCCAATCAGGATAATGATGATGTGAACCCAGAATGTTATGATATACCAGAAAGCTAGAAATAATACAGTTTTGCTGAAAAAAATACCATGGGAACAAAATTCTGTTTAAATTAAAGTAGGAGCAGGTTTGAAGGACCTCATGTGGCTTAACTTGGGACAATTATAATACCAAAAATGATGGCATTAATGTATTATTAAAAATTTATTTTAAAAAAGTTCATGTACTTTTAGTGATGAAAAAGGGACAAAAATATTTTAAGAACTTTTACAAATAAATCATGCTAACTATATGCTAATCATAGTTGAAAAATAAGATATGTGTCACTTTCTTTAAGATCAAAATTTTAGAAAACTCAATAATCAAATCAGGTCATTTATTAATTTTTAAAACTAACAGTGAGGCTTAGAATGCACTTTCAGCACTGTTCTAAGCACTTCTACATGTTTTATCTTATTTAATTTTCTTAATGTCCCTGAGAGGTTAGCTTTATTTTATAGATGGCAAAATATATTTGGAGAGTTAAAAAGTTAAAAAAACAAAACAAATCTAGCCCAGGGTCACGAGAAAGAACCAGTATTTTAACACAAATCAATGTATTTCTGAAGTTTACGTCACTGTTCTATGACCTGTCATTTGTCCCACTTAATAGTTTTAAAGGAACTTTTAAGTCACCAACTCATTTGGTTATTACATATTGTGAGCTAGTCAAATTGTAGACTATTTATTACACTTTTTGTTTTACAACTGAAGACATTGAGATTTACAAATGTCTTGATCTAATTCATGGTATAGCCAGAACTTGGATTTAAACATTTTGAAACCTACTCGATATTTTTTTCATAGTAGCATGCTGCCAAGAAGCTACTATCTGGGGAAGTTTTGAAAAAATCAACTCTTTCCTGATGAATAAAGATTGCTTTTATATGAGTTTTCAGGAAGAAGTACTGAAGAACTTTTAGATACTATAGAATGGTCCCCAAAAGATGATCATACACATTTGAATTCCCAGAACCTTTGAGTATGTTAGGTTGCATGGCAAAGGGCAATTAAAGTTGAAGATGGAATTAAGATGGCTACTCAGCTGATATTAAAATAGAGAGATTTTCCCAGTGAGCTAAATGAAATCACAAGGGTCCTTAAAAATGGAAGAGAGAGACATAGGAGTCAGAGTCAGAGATTGTTATGGGATGATGAAAACAAGGTCCAGGTGAGAGGGACTTGCTGGCTTTAAAGATGTTCAAAATGGGCCATGAGCCAAGGCATATGGGTCTCTAGAAGCTAGAAAAGACAAGGAAAGAGATTGTTCTCCAGAGCTTTCAGAAGGATTCCTTCCAACAGTTTGGTTTTAGGGAGATCCTGCATTAGTATTCAAACCTCCAGAATTGTAAGATAATACATTGGTATTGTTTTTAGCCACTAAGTTTGTAGTGATTTGTTATAGCAGCAATAGAAAACTAATACAGAAACAAAGGATTTGAACAGGAAGAAATTAAGTTGATAAATAGTAGTGGGTTATTTTTGAGTCAGTCCTCATGAGATGGAAATGGATGGATATACTGATACCATCAATTCTGGGAAGCCTAGAAAGTTATAACATGTTTGAGGTTAGAAGTTACAATATCTGACTGGGGAATAATAAAACATATCTAGGCTAGGAAGATCATAACTCTTCCTCAGTTTCAATAACTTTCTCATTTGCTCTCTCATCTTTGGAGAAGAATCAAAGCCTTTGTAAAGAAATGTTATTGTGTTGAGAAAAGAACATGGGAACAAAATTCTGTTTAAATTAAAATGAACTGAGAGAAATTTTAAAAAGGTGCATAGAAGAGCAAGGGACTTTGTCTGATCTCACTATTTCTTCTCAGCCCATCTGACCTGCTGTGCCTACCGGGTCAAAGAAGACTGTTTAGCATTCTCTTTTGTGAATCCGTTTGAAAGAGAGTAAGAACAAATGCGTGCTGTGCCCAAAATTTCACTAAATCTTTTTAGGGAAATTTCAGAGACCTATGTGCAAGTAAAATGGAGAAACTTTATGATCGTTTCTTTGCACATTGCCAATAAGATTACATTAGGCTGACCTGCATGGTTTCAATATAACTGAAGAGAATTACTTGAAAATGAGTAGGTGATTGATTCAAGTCTCTCATTTCACTTTCATGTTACATCCTTCAACGTATATATTTTCCTACTGTACTGTAAAATCTTTCTGTTAAGGGGCTATAGTTCTGCAGAAAATTGACATTTTGGATACAATCATTTTTAATATTGACAAGTGGTCATAATTTATTTGCATTTTCCATTTGGAAATATTTATCAAGCATTAGTTTCTCTAAAGTTGGAAAAATTACAGCATTTTAGTCATGCTTACATCAAGACATTATTCTCTTTGGGAAATCTCATAGACTACTAAACTCTAATTATGGCAATGATTGAATCTATAATGATGCAGCATTGCTATAATGTGGATCCAACAGAGACATTAAGGCAAATGAAACATTTAGCCCATCATTATTATGGAAAAAGAACAACTGCCCCATACCAGGCAGAATGAGCCGGAAAACAATTGACTTGCCAAATAGATAAGACCATAGTGGATAGTCTTGAGTTTTCACTAATTGTATTTACATATTCAAGCCCTGTTTTGGATGATCTTGATATTAGACTGAGAAGTTTCATTCTAAGTATAGAGTAGTAACAAACCATCTAGTATGTGTGCTTTTATTTGGAGGAGTGTGGGTGATACACCAAACCCATCAGGAATTTAGTTTATAGCATTTGCAGATTCTAGCTCACTTTTAGAATCACACCACTGTCAACAATTTTTTCTAACCAATTTATATGAAACTGCAACTCAGGTAGTACACTTTGTGGTTTCACTTGGCCCCAGTACATCAACCAGAACAAAAAGGAACTTTAACTTCATGAGAAGGATATGTATGTGTAAAAAAATCCTCCTTGGCAAGGCTGGGAAATGGATTATTTTGGGCTGTAGCAGTCCTGATTTACAAAGTCTCTGGATTTATACAAACATATTTTCTCCAGTTTTTTTATGAGAGCACACTATAGTAGCAAAGGACTGCTGGGTATAATTCATCAGAAACACAAAACCGTGAGCTATGCTTGGGGCCTCCTAGAAAACTGAATGGTAGTTTCTTGGTATAACCGAAAATGTTGGGGCTTTTATTTGCTTCTTACTGCCAACCTGTGATCTGAATAGGGCTTTAATGAAGCTTTAGTGACTTGTCATCTCAGGTGAATTTAGTTAACTTATATTCAATGTCATATTCTTAAATCATTACGTATACAGCTAGGTTCTCTGGGGGAATCCTTCTGTTCTCCCAAGGTTGATTTCTTCATCATTGTTCTACATCACATCCCTCTCACATTTTGACTTTGCTTCAATAATTATCCTCTTGCTTCTAGTTAGCATATAGATCAGGCTCAAGCTAATCCCATCTTTAAAAAGCAAAATAAAGTCAAAACTTTCACTGGACCCAATCATCCTTTATAGATACTTATATTTTCCTTTCCTTCAAAGTTCTATATGTTATACCTGGGCCTTGCACTCAAATGTCTGCACAGACCAGGCTTCTGATGGAAATGAGAGAAGTGAAGCCTTGGGGAGGCTACGGAAAATTGAGAGTATGTGTCCATCTATAATGATGATCCCTGCCATGCAAAAATGCAGGTCCAGATGCCAGAGCTTCTCATTTTCCAAGAGAACCTGGAAATCTGATCTAAAATGTCTTAAATACTAAATACTACTGACCAACTAATAAAACCAAACCAAAATCAAAACCAAACACTTTGCAGATCTATTAAAATTTCCTTTGAGCTGAATGCCCATAGGAATCACTCGCTAGTTTGGACTAGTTTGCTGTCTTTGGAGTATTCTTATTGTCCTCACTTTCTCTCTTCTCACTAATTCTTCAGACCATTATAATATAGCATTATATAAATTAAACTGTAAATAAAACTCCACATAAATAAAACTGCTCCTATTAAACTCACTTGTGATCTTCTAAATAACAAACTCAGTGGTTACCTCTCTGTAGCATTTGATATTCAGGATCACCCCTTTTTCCAGGTGTGATCACTTCCACTCATGTACCTGTCACTCCTTAGAGACTTATTGCAAGTGCCTTCTTATTTTCCTTTGCAGACTCCTTTTCTTCTACATTTTCTTAAATATTCATGTCGTTAAAATTTCCATGGTTTTCTATATTATTATATATTAATATATATGCAATCTCTTCTATTGTCATCTGAATCCATCACTTCAATTTCTACTTGTAAAATAGTGACTTTTGAATGTGTATTTCCAGCTCATATTTCTTTTCTTGGTTTCTAAATTTATACCTAAATGCCTATTTATAGGCATCTATATTTAGCCTTTTCTCAAGCTGCTCTTGCTCAACTAAAGATGTTTTTGTCTTCTAAATTTTGGGTGAACAACCATCTGGTTTTGCTCAGGACAAAGGAATTTCCCAGGATGGAGGACTTCCAGTGCTAATACTGGTACAATCCCAGGCCAAACAGGCAATGGACCAAAAAGGTCACCTTACCTTTTTTCCACCTTATTCCTTTCCTCTCTTTTTAATTTCAATTACTGCAACTGCCAAAAAGTCAATACATCAGATGAGAAAACTGTATTCCCAAAATCAGGTCCTTAGAACCTCTGTGCTGCTAATTAACAATGAAGATTTCGAACACAACTCTTGTCCTATACCAACTGAAATAAAATATATGAGGATGGGTCATTTGGACTTGTTTCCCAAGAAACGGTTAAATTCATTTAGGTTTTAAAATTCCTGTTATTGACCTTTTCCTTTCTTTTCTGCCCCACACAATCAATAAATAGGCAATGCCATTGCTCTGACTGTAAGTCTCATTTTTTTCCCCCATTCTTGCATGTATCTCCTAGATGAGGCTCGCATCATTTTAATGTTATGCTTGAGTAATTGTCTCCTAGCCGATTGCCTCGATTCTAGTCTCTTTTTAAAAACATCCTCTACAATGCTATTATAGTGATTATTATAAAATACAAATCTGGAGCACCTGCGTGGCTCAGTCAGTTAAGCTTCAGACTCTTGATTTTGGCTCAGGTCATGATCTCAGGGTCCTGAGATTAAGCTCTGCATGGGGGGCTTTGCACTGAGCATGGAACCTGCTTACGATTCTCTCTCTCCCTCTACTCTCCCTCCCTCTACCCCTCTCTCCCCTTGTTTGCTTGTGCGTGCACCCTCTCTCTCCCTCTAAAAAACAAAAACAAACAAAAAAAAGCAAATATGAAACCTCAAGATCTCTCAATGGTTTCCTCTCTCCTATAGTTAAAATTATTAGTAATAACTGTTGTTATTATTTGCATGGTATGTATACTTGTTTTGGAGCCTATTTCTCATCTGCATCCTTCAGAGCACCCTTACACATTCCTATGTATATCAACCTATGTGCTTTGGGTGGAATTGGATGGAATTGGCCCTACCTTGAGAACTAGGCATGGCCAATCAAATAAAACTTTCTCAAAGCAACATGATTGGAAAGGCATGTCACATCATCCAAATAAGTCTGGTCTAACCAAAGCCAGTGGCAGAATACTGCATGCATGAACAAAAGAAAAAGAGGCATTGTTTTCTTATGGTCTTTAGCCTGGAATATGGACCTGGACACTATGAGCTTTTAACCTAAGAATGAAACCAACATGGAGGAGAGAAAAGTTAAAAGGTAGTCCCTGATGACATCCTTCAAGTTCTCGGATCAATCCTGAGCTTAATATTTCTTAGCTCTAAATCCATACTTCTAAGTTTAGGAGACTGAGACTTCGCATACTAACTTCAGACTCTCCGGACAGCCAGCTTCCCATTGGGTCCTCCCACTGGGAGGCACTAGAGACAAAGTGAAAGGAAAACAAAGGGGCTTCTCTCCTGTTCATAGCTCCTAACAGAGTGTCTCCAGCAACCAAAGACAATCCCAGCTATAGCCTCTCATTTATTTTTATAATAGGTATTTTTATTGTGGTACAATATTATTTTATTATTTTTATTTTATTATTTTATTATTTTAATTGTTTTGGGGTTCCACAACCTACACCCCTATAAGATGGTGAACTTACTCTATAAATGTGTGTGTTTTGACTGCTCCGCCATCTGTCCATTCCCCCATTTCTCTCCCTCTCCTTGGGCCTCCCCTTTTCCTCCCTCAGACACAACAGAATTGAAATTAGGCAATCAATAACCCTACAATGGCCTCTAAGTCTTCAAGTGAAAGGAAGAAACACATGTTTCTTCCTTTAAATCAAAAGCTAGAATGATTAAGCTTAGGGAGGAAGGCATGCCAAAAGCTGAGACAGACCCAAAACTAGGCCTCATATGCCAAATAGCCGCACTGTGAATGGAAAGGAGAAGTTCTTGAAGGAAATTATAGATGCTTTCCAGTGAACACACAAATGATTAGAAAGCACTGCTTTTTTTTTTTTTTTTTTTGCTTATTGCTGAAATGGAGAAAGTTTTAGCGGTCTGGATAGAATATCAACCAGATACATATTCCATTAAGCCAGAACCTGAGGACAGAGGATATCTGGGTTAACTTAGCATCCCTTTTGCTTCCACCATCAGAGTAACCAGTTCCCTGAAGTGAATGCTTTTGGTTTAAACTGCTTCTCATGGTCCCTGTTTTTATGTTTGGACCTCGACTGGTCTAGGAACTAACATCTTTCTCTCTCTCTTTTTTGTTGTTGTTTTTTTTGTTTTGTTTTGTTTTTGTTTTATGCTTTAGCCGTTTGGATTGTGTTTCTTGTCTCTTGTGATTAAAAAAAGTGTTAAATAATACAACATATTATTGCTTTGGCTTTTCTCTCTGCCTGGAATGTTGTTGCTTTCATTGCCCATGTGGAAATTGTCAATAATTCTTTGAGATTCAATTTAAGCATTATTTTTTCTGCAACTCTCTCTTCCATGCCTATCTCCTAGCATCACACCAATGCCACTGTATCCTTTCAGCCAGAGTTATGTACTACTTCCTCTTTCTTCTTAGAAAGTCTTCTGAATATTGAATTTTCTTATTGCATGACAGGGCATCAGACATTAAATGAATTTTTAAATAATTTGTAGGTATCTCCTTATATCTGAACTCCCTTAATGTTTTCATATTTATATTTTACCAAATAGAGATATGATTCTCATGAACATCTATTTCATATAGCATATTCCATTCATTGCTTAGTTGAAAACATTTTTCTAGTAAATCTTTTTCAAAGAAAGACGCAGGGTCTTAAACATTGATACTGAAAATTTTTTTCACACTTTCAAGGGTTTTTGTGTGTTATCAAAGTATAGAATTCTCCCTTTTGTATATTGCAGCTTATTTTATTCTCCTGAGGACTTCTGCTAAATTCAATCATGAGAGCATAAGTTCCATGATTTGACTCCCTTGGACTTAACCTATATTCTAGATTTTTATGTATCATTTTAATTTTGACTATATTTCAAAAGATCTTAGAGCTATTTCTAGATTTGCTATTTATAATTCCCTCTGGAAAAAAAATCCATTGAAAGTAGATTATATCCATATGGGCTCTCAACTACTCTAATATCTCTAGGTTTGCTTTTAAAGTTACCAAAAATAATAACATGCATTTTATCCTGCATTGTGAATGTATTTAGTGCCATTTTATTAAAAACTTGGTAACATATGATCCTTTACATCATCAAGGAAATGTTCTGAAGGACCTATTAATAAAGGTATGGCAAATGAGATGTTCCTTTCTTCTTTTTTTTATTGCGAAATTATATAATTATAAACTACTGAGATCATCTGTCAGTATAAGATCTCTTTAATTTTATAAATGTAAATCAAATTTGGAATACAGATCTCCAAATCCTGATGGTGTTTCTATGGTTCTGAAGTTCTGTTGAAATGTCTCCGGGCTGCCCTCTCCAGAGACTCTCAAGGAATGTATCACTAAGTCTCATTTCTGTAGAGGAAATCCACTAAAGTTGTTACAGATGTACCTGTACTAGAGACACCATTAATTAATTAGTTAATTAATCGATCTACTAATTCATCAGTTGACTTTTTGAATGCCATTATATACCATGAACCATATAGGCACTGATGGTATAGACAATGAAGAGAAAATTGTTTTGTAGGATGGAATTGCAAGGAGAGTGATATACACGGGGCAGTTAGGAAGCATTGTATCAAGGCAACCCAGCTTTGTTTCTGGGGAAGAGGGGAGGACAGGGTACATAACAAAGCATTGGTACCAGGTTACTAAATCTCAGACCATTTAAACATTATTTTGCCCAGCCAGATAATTCATGGATGTGGCCAGGAAAGAATGAGGAGGCACAATTTCACTCTGTGGAAAATAAATCGACATGTAGAAAAGAACTCAGAAAACTAGGGCAGGACAGTGTTAGTAGCCTGTTAACCCTAATGTGGTCTGATTACTCTGAAAACAGCATGGATCTTCATTACAGAAAGTCATGCTAGGTATGCTTCCACTGGGAGCTACCTCACCTCGTAATGGTTGGCTATATTCACTGGAGTATCATCTGTCCTGTCAACATACACTTGTTATTGGTAAATAATTTGATGCCGCTAAACTTCACGGTTCCGCTGAAACTACCACCATTGCAACCTGTTAAAAAGTCTAAAATGCCCTTTTTGGAGCTTTTAGTTTATATTTGATAAGAGTAGAGTCTACTCACGTCATTATTCTGTATTCTCTGGAGCCCATGTCATTTGGAAATCTCATGTTATTTCAGTGCAGTCTGATTTTTATTACTAGTGAGAGTAATAAAGTAGCATGCCATAGTGTATGATTTTTAGACCTTTGCATTTCACAGTCCAATAAAACTAAAAAAAATGGAGACATGTAGGCTTAATAATATGTAATTTTATCTTTTAAAAAAGACATTAGAAACATCTACCATCTACTCTCACTACTGCTTTAAAATAAAAATATATATATTTTATCCTTAAAATGGACATAACTGCTGAACTTTAAAAATACAAATATACTTTACTTTTAGAAAAACTCCCTGATTATGTAATTTTCCTAGTTTTTCCACAGTTTAGAGAGGATTTTTGTACCACTGAGTACTGTGTAGGCCTGGGTTTGGGAACCAGTGACGTAAGGGATAGGGAATGGCCTTGAAATCACACATGGGTTTGTATCTCAGTTGTGCCATTTTCTAGTTGTGTGAACTTGGTTAATGCATTTAACTTCCCTGATCCTGTCTCTTTACCTGTAAATAAAGGATAATTACTTGCTTTGCTTCCAACAAGGTTATTGGAAGTATTAAAAGAGCTAATGCATATGAAAAAAATTACTAACCAATAAATGCTATAAAATATAATTAAAAAAAATTCTGTTGAGGACCCTGAGGGAATTACAAATATTCCCCCCTCCCACTCTGAAGGAAGAAGAAAGGGAGTTAAAAATTACTGAGTACCTTTTAGATTTCAGAAACAGATATAGCTGCTTTTCATTTCTTTTATTTATCACAACAAATATAAATATTACATAATTTATTTTTTAAAGATTTATTTGTTTATTTTAGAGAGAGAGAGAGAAAGAGAGTACACTTGTGTGCACATGCACAAGTGAGAAGACAGGTAGAGGGAGAGAATCTCATGCAGACTCCATGCCCAGTACGGAGCCTGATGTGAGGCTCGAACTAACAACTCTGAAATCATGACCTGAACTGAAATCAAGAGTCGAATGCTTAACTGACTGAGCCATCTGGGCGCCCCTACATATTTCAATAAACATTTTACAGCTGGAAAAAAGAATCATGAAGCTTGGAGAGTTAAACGGTTTGCCCCAATCACACAGCTGATGAAAGGTAGAATTAGGAATTCAGTCCAAAACATGTTCAGCTTTCTCTATTTCATGCTCCTCTGCAAGAGAAAAATCAGCATCCTCTGTGTTGTCAAAAAACATAATCATTCTTTTTAGCTCTTAAAAGTATGAAATGTTAATTTTGGGGTTAGCTTATAGCTGTAAGGCCACAGTCAAGGACAAATTCTGTCAATGTAGTTTATCCTTTAGGCATTAAATTCCTGGATTACATTCAGAAACCCTCTCCTTTATTATAATTAGCTGCCAAATTAACTTTCATGATGAATAATTTAACACAATTATTCACATGTACTTCAGGAAGATTCTTACAAAGAAAATTAGGCAATACCATGACATTTAAAAGAAAGTTTCCACAACTGCTTTTTGGAGCTGAAGCAAAGTAATAATACAGTCTTGGAAACTAATCATATAATTTTGAACTTAGGAACCATTTCTAAAATGACACTGTATTATTACCAAGTATAAGAATGGCATATGAAACTAATTATTGAATTATTTAAGTGCATCCATGTTCTATTTCATGTTTCTAATAATAAAGACAATATATTTGGGGTCAGGTTCATAAAGTCTTGGAATATTTTCAAAAGATTTTCTCACTTTCCCAATATATAAAGAATTTTAAATTTTAAGAAAATACACCTTGTTGCTATACATTTAAGAATAAAATGAATTTTATCCAGTCTCAGTAAATTTTTTTAAACTTACAAATCAGTTGTTTTAGTGTCATATGAGTCTTTGAAGTCATGGATACATTTGGTGGAACTCAGGTTTTCAAGATATTGTTTATATTTATGGTATGTTAGAACATGGTAAAATAAAAAGTAAGTGGAAGTTGAGAAGGAAAACCAGGTTTCTGGACACTGCAAAAAATAGAATTTTTGCATGTGTTCTTTGTGTACCTCCAGTAAATATCACAGTTAGCATTCTTATTTCTTTTACATCCATCTTTTAGTATCTAGTATAATGAGGGGTACAGGGTGAACACAAGATAACTGTCCCTGTCTGAAAGGAATCTTGGTACTTGGCATCATAGAAAAATACTTTTCTATGTCCAACTGAAGTTTCCATTTTGTAAGAATTCAGCTTTTACAAAAGTAAGTTATAAGGAATTGAAAAGAAAATAAAGGTATTATAAGTGAAGTGGTAACTTACCAATGTTTATGTTTCTTTGCTCTGGGCAATCCTTGTACATGGCTTTAACAGAAGAGAACCATCAGATGTGTATTAGATACGAAATTAGTCCAATGAGATATCTCTTGTGGCCTCTGGAGCATCACTGGCACTATTAGGCTGAGGCATACTCTCTGTGTAAATTGTTGGGATGTAAAAATAGCAAATGTCAATGTGCTCCTTTTCTTTCTTGTCTTAACCTTCATGTGTTGATTCTGAAAAATCATTACTAAGCTATATTTGCTACCTTCATATGGTTTCTCGGAAACCTAGACAGAGGATCTAGAGATAAGTAGCAAGCAATTTCATTCTTGACTTCCCACTGAGTTTTGCTATTGCAGCTGAAATGGTATGTGACCCCTGTACTGCCTAGTCACAGCAGGGTAACTATAAAGGACTAGGAATTTGGCTTAAGTTAACACTTCAACCCTTGAACATTCAGGTTATTATTTATGTAAGACCAAGTATACACAACTGTTATTGGCTGAGCACAGACTGGTATTTTTTCCCCTTTGCCTTTTTTTTTTTCCTTCAGTTCGGATAAAATTTACTCTTTGTGCAAGAATACTGTCCTAAAGTCGCTTTGCCTCAATTTATCTATTTTCCTCTGGAAATAATTTCTTTCTGGTTATACCAACAAATCAGAACATTTTGTTATTTCTATTAGATACCCTTGGCTTCTATTTTATCACATGGTATCCTTGAGGATGAGAAGCATGTGTTCTTTGTTACTAGTATCCACAGAATTTGTATTATATTTTGTCCATTTAGGTACTTGAAAAATAATGGAAAGGTAATTGTTTGATTTTTTTGTCTCTGTATTTACATGAGTGCTGAATATCACCCTCTATTTCAAGCAATAACATTCACATTATTATGAATAAAAACAACAGCTAATAGTTCTTGATCATTTTATGTCAAGCAGTGTATTAGTGCACATGCATCACCTGGGGATCTTGTTAAAGTGCAGATTCTGATTTAGTATGCCTGGGACAGGTCCGAGATTTTGCATTTTTAGCAAGTACCTAGGTGATCCTGATATAAACCATATAAAGAAGGTACTCTTTTTTCAGATGAGAAAATTAAAACTTGGATAGTTGAAGTAACTTGCCCAGTGTCATACAATTAGAAGTTAGCAGAGTTGGGACTCAAGACAGTTTCTATTTATTGCCAAAATTCATCCTTAAACCAGTGTTTCTAAATCTTACCTGTAGGAAAGGACCTGTTTCTCTCCTCCCAAACTATTACAGCCCAAATATAAAGTACAGTATAAATGAATTACTAGAAATACTAGAGAAATGAAATGCAAACTTGTATGTTTTATTTTTAGATTTAACAGGTGTAAAATTATACTGTTACTATAAAAATTTCTAAACACTCCCAATTTCCATGTTTTTTCATAACAGATCAGTAACAGTTCTATGACCAGAAGTGATCCATGAGGACACTTTGAATAGCATTGCTCTAAACTGCTGTGATATTTGGAAAAGCAGGACTTTTTTTTTTTTTTTTTTTTTAACTAATATCTGTGACCAGCAAGGGGCTTGAAGTCACAACCGCAAGATCAAGAGTCTCCTGTTCAACTGACTGACCCAGCCAGGTACCCCAGGAAGGCAGGATTTTTAAAAGAACTTCCCAAATCAATGGAAGTGACAGTGGTAGTTTTTAAATTAAAAAGTATTACTTTATTTCTATTTAACACATAGATTTTGAAAGAAAAAAAAGAAAGAAAATACCAACAAGAAAAATAAATTAAAACATAATTCTACCTCTTTTTTTCTACCTTTTTTTTCCTCTTCTGGATTTTTAAGTGGAATCTTACAGATCAATCTTAGGATATAAGAAGATTTTTGCTCTAATAAGCAAAAATGAATTGATCTTTTTTATCTTGTCCCCTATTATTTAGAAAAAATAATTTTTCCCCCCAAAGATTGCTATTTATTTCTTAATTCAATTGAATTTTTATACCTTCTGGTTTCTCTGTTAATGTGTAGTGACATTAGGTACCTTATCCTTAGCTCTGAGTGTAGAGTCAGGCAGAGGTTATGTCAATGTTTTTTCTACCATTTCATAAGAAAAATAACATTGTGTTATTTATTGATTTTAAACATTCCTCCCTTCAGCACTCTGGGAAGAAAATACAAGATAAAGCAGCATTACTTGTGAACACATTATCCTTTTCATCGATCAGTATGGAGAATGTCTGGTCTTTCTCCTTTTATCTCATTAATCTGGAGTGTTTGCATATCTTTTTAAGAAGAGAATCTGCCACAATTTCGGAATTGTCTTACTCCAGAATCATATAAAATCAATCTCTTTTTAGGGAGAATGATTAGCTTTAGTTCCTTCATGGTGTTTAAGCTTCTGTTGAAGTCCTAAGATTATTTTCTGTGTGACTATTGATCTAGCACCTAAGAGTCAATATATTGTGTTTGACATAATGTTAATATTTTTGCCTACCTGCTAAATATAGTCAAATTTCAATGTTAAGCAACTTAAAACCTTGTTCCTTTGTTCAGAATGTTTAACTTTTCCCCACTATGTAAAAACTACTGTATAATTGCTCTAAATCTATAAAAAGGAGCATAGGAATTAAAAATCCCCCAAAGGCGGCAATAATATTCTCTAGGGAAATAAATATATAATAAATTGAATAATAGCTGAGATTGTACCACGATATCCTAAGGGTATCTATATATCAGATAATGAAGAAAGAGTTACATAATTTTCTCAAAATCTTTCTTTTCAGGAGTCAGCCTCACATAGCAAACACAGACAGACCTAGTTTGCACATTGGTGTTGTTGCTAAAAGCTCCCTGGACTTAAACAAATTGCTTACCTTAATTAATTAATTTTGTATTCTCAGCTATAAAATGGAACTAATAATATTTCTACCTCATAGTTGCTTGCGGATTACCTGAGAGAGCATACAGTCAGAACCTAACATGTTCAAAGGTATTGTTCAAAGGTATTCATTTCTTTCCTTTAAATTTTATTTTTGAGGGGTACATGTGTGGAGAAGCCACATGGACAGTTTGTATTCAGGAATAATATCTGAACTAATAATTTTATTTAAGACTCATTCTTTATTGTTTTTGTGGTGGGGTATTTTATACTGATGTCTACATGCATCTACATCTATATTCAACTCCATTTCACCTTATATCTTTATTGATCATCTATATCTGTATATCAGATATATTTGTATCTACCATCATTTATCAGTCCATCTATCGTTTTGATTATTATTCTATTCATAGCGAGGAGGTAACATTTACTCATGTTCCAAACCAAATGTGCAAAGAAAATGTAATTTTTTGCCTTTATACCAGATATAATCCTCCTTTCTCCCTTTAACCCCACAGGGTGTTAAATTGGAAGAACTTTAAACATGTCAATTAACAGTGTCACTGTTTTATCTGGTTAAAGTAGTCTTCTGTGGATGACTTGATCTCCTTTAGGCAAGTGCTTGGCTTTTCACATTTTCTCCCCCAATAATCTGCTTCTATGCAAAATGACATCTGGGTACAGAGGGGGCCTATACAGTTTGGGGTGTGGGAGAAAACAAGGATGGTGTTTCCTGAATTCCCCATCTCTGTTGTGGATAGCTGGCAGCCTGATATTCTTTGGTCTTTTTTGAGTAGAGGGTAGCGAAAACGGCCAAAGCCTGTTTCTGTCCATGTTTCCTTCACTTACTACAAGCGGTGATCCCTTCTATACACTTCTTGTTCCCTTACCAAGGTACATGGGAACCTCTAAATCATTAACATGTGCAGGCCATTAGGGCACAGGGTACTGTGTAGATTCTTTTTTCAGATCTCTTTTCCTGCCAGAGTTGTACTAGTCATATACCATGATGGACATGAAAATCAGCTGGTTACTAGACTAGACTTCTTCCAGAGGTCTTTAGCTTCCCCAGATATGCTAACAGTGGTCACACTGTTTTTTGGCCACTCCTGTATATAATTGTATAGGAATACTACCCATGTGCAGCTTAGTCATGAGAAGTAGAAAAATTAGAACCCTGAAATCTACCCTTTAACATACTTTTCTCTCTCTTATCTTCCTATTTTCCTATTGAGAGAGAGGAAGAAAGGGACCAATTCTCTATTTTTTCTCCCTTACAAACCCAACTCCCTTTATGTCATATTTGCTACTTCCTACCATGGATTCAGGTAAAAACGGGTATCATTATAGAGATTTGATACATGTTATAAATTATTCCAAAAATATTGGGATAGGTAGATACCCATAAGACCATCAATCTCCTTTGAAAGGGAAAAATTATAACTAAGACTAAAATTATGTAACCCCCTTTATATCGCTTCAGAACATTTAGTGACCTAGGAATTGGTTATTAGTAAATACATCAATGTAAGGGAGTTTATCTATAGGTATTACTTTAATCTTCTGGCAGACATTATGACTGATAGTTCTTCTCAGTTGATGTGTCCTTTTCATCCATGATTTTGCCAGTATTGTAATGTAACCCCCAAATGCCTGGAACTATTGTATCACTTTAGCTTAAAAAATTAAGCCAGTGCAATTGATGTATCATTCTCAAAGATTTCTTAAACTGAGACATTCAATGATTGAGGCAGATTCATACATTATCAGTGATGAGACTAAGTTCAGACTGCCATTTCATTTGTGGAATGGTACATACAATATCGTATCATACATACAGTATGTATCATCATGGGTATTTAGTATGCCTAGATATTTTTTTCCAAAGACATGAAAATACATTGTCATAGTTATTTTTTTTCAATAAAAGATCTGGTGAATATTACTAAAGACAAAGCAATGGCCTGTGGCTGCATAGATAAAAAAAAAAAAAAAAAAAATTCCCTACCCTTCTCTTGAACATACCACCAAGCAGGATAATTAAGTATGTAAATCAATAATTTCATGGGATGTCTTTTTGTAATATATCTTTAATATACTTACCAGTTTCTTTAAAGTCCCTTTCCCATAACCCCAACAAGTGGTTTACCTCTGGTTCTGTTTTTATTGGCTATCTCTTCTCTTGATAATGGATAACATTTTCTTACATCTTGTAATTTTTATTGTATGCTTGATACTATGGAGTAAAAAAAAAATAGTAGATACTGAAGTGAGTATTTACTCCCAGAAAAAAGAATGCCTCTCCTTATGTGTGGTTGCTAGTTTGGGGAGGGGAGGAATCAATTTAGTATGTAGGTAAGCCGTATTTAGGCTTTGTTGCACCATCACTTAAATTTAGATCACCATTTGTTTCAAGTATTTTGAGAGCAGAATTGAGATTTTCCTTTTAGCAGGGCTTGGAGTCTGATCACGAATCAAGTGATTACTAACTAGGAAACTTTCTGAAGCATGGAGTTCCCTCTCTGTCTTGTTGACCAGCTCCAAACCTTTGGAGACCCTCTAAAAGTTCAGCGTGCCGAGCAGGCATTTCTCCCAGATCTTCTGCTCAGGTTTTAGCTTTGAGATGGCTGCTGAAGTGCACTTCTCAATGAAGGCTGAGTGCTTTGAGAGGGATTTCTGTGAACTCTCCTGCCTTGCTCTCAGTTTTAAGTGAGCTGTAATACATAAGACAGCATTAACAGAGTTATCATGGCAGAGTGCTGATGGGCTGGTAAGACCTTAACGTGTGATGCAGGAGTTGGCCCTGAAAGACAAACAGTATTTGGACTGAGAGAAGTGGTAATAGAAAGACCCTAATCCACATGCTTAACATTTAGATTGATACTGATAGATCTACTTTACCTTATAACATCATCAGGAAGACTGATCCTTAGTTTGTATACTTTCCTTTCACTTTATTTACATTTTGTAGGCAAAATTATATCATCAGGTATATACTATCTATTTTATATATTATTTCCTGACAAAATTTAATTTTTTACTGACACACAAAAAAA
>CM052897.1:27627289-27661087 GCA_028534135.1 Potos flavus
TATGTTGGATAGAACCCAGTAATATACCCAGGATATTTTAATAAGCTTCTTAGATGATTTTTATGCATATTAAAGTTCGAGAACTAGTGACTTAGAGGTAACTTATGTTTATAACTCAGAAAATGCAATAAGATTGCAGATATACAAAGCACAGGCCAACAATTTAAGACACTTCAGGATCTCAGAGGACACTTAAATCAAAAGAAACAGCTTTATTGAAATAGTAGCATGGTACAAGAAAATAATAAACCAGGAAATAAAATAGGAGCAAGAATTAAAAGAAACAAGTAGGCAAGATGTATGTTTTTATGCTGACTTGCACTCAAATAAAAAGTTATATTTTCCTGTAGTATATTGTGAAACCTCCTTCTTATGAAGATCTGGCTCACCAAGGTAGACATCTAAATTGAGTGACAGAGATGCTTTTTTGGCTGCTGATCTACTTAGCTTGAAAGGCCTTTGTTGATATATTGCTATGTAATGACCTTATTCAAGCTGAAATTTCTTTAATCTGTAACTTCTAAAGGAAAGGAGATCACATTAATACTGTCAGAGGCTATTTATTTCTCAGATACCGAGGTTTATAAAAGTCCCAAGAGGGAGAGGGAATAAAAATTATTTATATTTCCAACTTTAAAATATCTTTCACTTGAGAGATTCATATACTTGTTTAAAGTTAATGGTGAGCTGATCCTTATATTGTAAATGCTTGCCTCACTGAATAGTCTAAAGATTTATTGCTGCTGCCCAATACTAAAAAGGAGTATTTTGTAGACAGTCTTAGAACAACGTATTTTGTATATAGAGGTATTGTAGCTATTGATGGTATATAAGTGTTGGATGATCATGACCAAATTGTTTAGTGCCATTTGTCACATTTTGCCAATTTTTGAATGGAGATAATAGCACTGTATCAGATTACTGTGAGGATATGATGAGATAACAAATGAAAAATGGTTAGAACAGAGCTTAGCAACGGCAATCAATCAATAAATGGTGATTTGTTTATCTACAAGAATATTTAAATGTTACAACATCCAGAAGTTTCCTGTCCTGACATACCTTTTTTTTTAAAAAGATTTTATTTATTTATTTATTTGAGAGAGGGAGAGAGAGCAAGCAGGGGGAGGAGCAGAAGGGAGGGGAGAAAGAGAGGGAAGAATCTCAACCAGACTCTGCACTCAGTGCAAAGCCCAATGAGAGGCTCGCTCTCAGGACCCTGAGATCATGACCTGAGCCAAAACCAAGAGTTGGACGCTTAACCCACTGAATCACTGGAATGCCCCTGCCCTGACATACTTTTTAGAGATTCTGCTCCTAACAGTCAAAACCTTTTCCTTAAAAAACTCAAAACCAAATGGCATTATAACTTCAGAAAACATATTCATGATATTGCTGAAATGGCAAAAACATCAAGAAAAGAATTTCTGTAGCTTAGCACAGTCAGATATTATTTTTCTCTTATATAGCTGTCAAACACAAATGCTTCTGGTTGGTGGGAGGTCTCTAGGAGTCCACTACCAATTTTCTTAAGAGCCTTGGCCCTGAAATTGCATAAATCATTGCTGCTAACATTCTGTTGGTGCAATCTAGTCATGTGACTACACTTTTATACACGGGAGGGTGGAAAATACAGATCTATGCTCAGGTTCTGCCTCCCTGTGAAATGGGAAGCTCCAATTTTTGATGGACAGCTGACCATCTTTCACACAGCTTCCACTTACACCAGATGTTTGAGTCAGTGGTTTCTTCTGCATTTCAGGTGATATGGTGATTCATGGTTACTGCACTTTGGCTATGTCTACACAGAAAAATAACTTTTTTTTTTTCCTGAGGAATCTTGTATTTGGTCAAACAGCTGGCTCTTTCGAGAGCAGTTTGTGAATAATTGAACCTTTTTTTGAAAGCAGGCTTGACTAATAGTGGATAAAATACATGGATGTATGTATTAGGAAGAGGAAGCAGAAAGGGCAAAGGAAAGAAGGAAAAGCATTTAAAGGCTTTTTGACTGGCCTCTCAGTGTGTCTGAGACTCAGTTATTTTCCCTCATTTGTGATAAAACTATACCCCCCCAAATGTGTCCTGCTTATAATCAGTGCATTTCATACAACGCATGTCCGGAGAGAGAATAACAGTCTGGGCTTTGATATAGGCATATTAATTTATAATCTCTTCTGACAGGTTAAAATCCTAAACAACATCATCTCTATCTCTGACTACCCTAGAAATAGAAAGAATGATTCAAACTCTGTACCATCTAAGTAGGTTTATTTTTAGAACTTATTCTGTTAAAACAGATTCATTTGGCTTTGATTTGACAGAGGAACCAATCTCTTCTAAACCAAAAATAGCTTTGTCTAGTTTCAGTTCTGGTGTATTTCCCCAACCCAGACTCTATCTTAGCCCACTTTCATGTACAGAGTTGTCTCTTACTGCTCTCTGTCCATCTCTTATATATATACGTGTATAATATATACATATTTAATAGAGTCATATTCCTGAAGGATGGGCCACCGCTATATACTAGGAGAAGTCTGGACATGCTCAAATCTTTCTCACCTGAATATATACTCTCTTCCCTTGTTTTCTAGGTATTACTGAGCTACTGCCCACCTGTTCTGAACTATATCCATCCTTTGCATTTACTTGGCCAATTGACCCTCAAATGTCTTTTTTCTGTAGCTGCAGAATATACAACACAAACGACACAACCTGAATGGCATATCATCATACATTCTAGCAATAGCTCAGAAAAACAATAACATCAACAACTCTAAAAAAAGTTACTGTGTCATTATCAATGTTCTCACCAGTAAAATCAGAACAATACTACCTGTCAGATGTAACCTTTGACAAACATAAGGAGAAATGAATATGAGGTAGTTAGCCCAGTGCCTGGCACTAAGTTCTCATTTTAAAATTATTATTGTTACTGTAAATGTTATTAAAATTAATTTTAATTTCTTAGGTGCTTATTTGTCCCATGTACTGTACCTCTTCCCTCTTCCACTTATGTCATTCACGGCTTCCGCTCTCAGTCATGTGTCCATGGCTTCCAAATTTGAACCGGGGTAGCCCTGGCATTCCTCATAAGGTTCGGGCCTGCATTTCCATCTGCCTTGATCTATCAAGTGAGCTTCTCCTGGATTTTCTGTAGGTATTTCCACATCCCACATCAAATTTCTTTTCTCATTTAATTCTTATTATAATGGTTTATTGTGTGCTATTATTGTTCCCATTTTATTGATGAGGAAACACTGAAACCCAGCAAAACACCCACTCTCCAGGAATTCAAGATTGTTCTTCCTCCTTTATGCCAAGTAATTTTACCTCCTTACTCTTTCCATTTTCATATTTTGTGATTTGGGATTTAAAATGTGAGATTTTTTTCAAAGATGGATTTGCATTTCTGACCTAGGTCTTTGATTTCTGATGATATTTGAGAGGTGAAGGGGTAGATATTTTTGTATTATACCATCATAAATCTGGAAGCCCTGTCGCTGAACTTTCAAAAGTATAATTATAGTTATTGGGGCAACTGGAATGTTACTTAGAAAATTTGAATGAGGTAGCCAGAAGAAGTGAGTCACGATTCACAAAGAGACATATCTCAAAATAGATTTAATAGGCTCTGTACAATGAATGGAAAGACATAGTGAAGGAGTAGAGAAAGTGTAGACTTTGTTGTCACACTGACCTAGGTTAAAATTCCAGCTGCCACAGTCATTTGTGTTGTGTAGTAAGTTATTTTATCTCAGAGACTTGGTTCAGTAAAGGTTAGTTTCCTTTCGTTCTGTACTCTGCTTCAAAATTACATATGCTTAATACCTTGGACGTGGCCATTTAACTGTATTATGGGTACAGTCATCTGCACCTGCACATAATTAAGGTTCTTGCTGAAAGTTATTTAGCTGGTGATAGAGGTTGCTTAGTAGATTAGTTGTTCTTAAATGTTCTTCATACCACCTGCTGGATTTTATGGGTTGAATGGAGTGGTGATTTGAATTTTGATACATTTATGCACAATTTCCACACATAGACCATGATTAGTTACATTCATTTAATAGGCACTTAGCAAATGCCCTTGTGAAAGTGAGAAAATATGGGCGATTGCTCAGTATATTTCAAACTTTGTAAGAACATTGGCAATGCTGATGAATAATTAATCAGCTAATTGTTGCCCTGTTCAGTGTTCTCCATTTGGAAGTGAGATGAGTTACTTTATACATAGTGATAGGCATTCAAAATCCTATTTCATTTTAGGAGTATAGTTGTGAATTGTTTTCGCTCTACAGCTTACAGGCAGAGATTGCTTGTACAGAACCTTTGACCTCTAAAAATCACCTCTTTTGCATGAAGACTTTTTGCATTTATCTTTATACTGTATACATTTATTATGTGTGCATCCATATTGGATCTTTATTAATTTTGAATGTATTGATTTTTTACTTTTGTCTCAAATGTATTTACTTAATGTCTTTATGTTAAAAGGTTATCATTTAGTAAAGTGAAAAAATCAGTAATCTTTAGCATTACTGATATTTTTATTTTGTCTAAAATCAGCACAGGCTTATTCTTTGTTAAGTTTATTATCTGACAGGTTTCTCTTTGCAGATTTAAGCTTTGGAGTTTTATTTCTTTTTAAATTTCCAGATTGCTTAGGCATGATACCCTTTTTGATGAACTTGTACAGGAGATTTGGATGGAATAACATCTGCAACACAAATCTGGATCTATCCAAGTGAAACCAATTTAGACTTACTAAATTGCTGCAGCATTCCAGGGGCCCTGATTAAAAGCTCCTCCAGTCCAGCAGTTGAATAATCTCACTGCCACTTCAGGACACTGGATGTTTTATGTTATCTCTAGTGGAGTCCTTTCAGATTAAACATAATCCTATTAAGCAATGGTGCTGGCTTTTGGGGCTATATACTCTTGGCAACAGTAAAATTCTGCAGTTATTTGGGACTGTGTTTCTTAATTCTTCATCTTAGATAGCTGGCACATGCTAGCAGTAAGCTTACATGCAGTAGATGGATGGACTCTTCATTAGCAGCGCTGATTAAGTTGTCATAAAATATCTATGACCTAAATGTCCTCAGGCTACATCACACTTAAATTTCCTTAGTTCGAATTCTAGTCTATTCAAAAAGTAGATATTCCTCCATCCCTTTTAACCACTACAAGATTCCTGAGTTCCAAAGTGGTGTCCTGCGTGTACTGACAAATCAGTTCTGATTTTCCTCCTATGGTGTTTGGCTTATGAGGAGTGTAGACTCTACTTTGCCAACCTGAAGTGTTACCACTAATAAAGTTAGGTGAGATCAGCACTATTATTCTGGTATATCTTTAGTAGAAATAAAGATCTCGGTCACTGTTGCCCTCAAATCAGCCAGAATTATAATTATATTACAGTTCCAGGCATGGTTTAGGAGTCTGCATATACTAACTCATTCATTATGAAAATTCTATGAGGGAGGTATTATAATTATTCATATTTTGAAGTTGGGAAGACAAGGCAAAGAAGGGTTAAGTAGTTAACTCAATGGTACGTGGAGTCAAATGGTTCCGTTTATAATCAGTCCAGCTACCAAATTTGTGGCCTAGAGATTGTTTTGTTATCTCTTTCAGCCAAAGTTGTCCTCATCTGTAAAATGCAATTATTAAGAGTCCTTGTCTCCTTTAGTTGTTGAAGATTAAATGAGATAATTTATGTCAAGTGCATACTGAATTGTAGCTACTATTGGCTGTCATTATTTTTTGTATTAAAATGAGTTTAAATTGAATTTTAGAAAAATCTCTTCTTTCAAATCATTATATTTAGTGGATGAACTGTCTTCAAAGTTATAAATCAACAAGAACTTCCAGTTCTTTCTGAAGTTTTGTTTTGTTTTTGTTTTGTTTTGTTCAGTGGCTTAATGTTTCTCACTTTGAAAAGTGAAGTCAAGGTTAAAAGCTTAGAACACATTAGCACAGTGCTTATCATCCATCTCAGCTCTAAATATAAAGAACTGGCCAGTCAGAGGACAGTCAGGTTGTTATACCTGACATTTGTATTAAGTGCTGTTTGTGTGCCAGTACCTGTGGTAAATGCTTATAGGTATTATTTCTTTGAATTCTTATGACCAGTGTACATAACAGATGTTATTATTATCCCTGTTTTATAGAAGAAAAACTGATGCATATGAAAATTAAGTAATTTGCTGCAAAATTGCCCAGTTGTTGAATGATGGGGCCAGGATTCTAATCCAGACACTCTGACCCTAGATGCTACCCTTAACCATTACTGGTTTCCACATTCTGTGTTCCTAGGCATTGCAGAAATGTTCCATTGGCTAGAATTAATTTTGTGTCCTGACCCCGAGGACTCCTTGGGGAAACCTATAACCACTCTTAAAATTCTATAGGCTATGGGACTAGTTTGGCCAGTGGGCTGTGAGCAGAAAGCAAGAAATGGTGCATTGCTATTGGCCGGACAACACAGGAGGACTTATTTGTATCTAAGGGAAAAAAAGTAGAGAATTTCTTCATGGTTTTACCTTGTCTAGGTATCTGGAGAGCTCAGTGACACTTGCATTTACTACATCGAGGGGAAAAATACCACTTTTCTCAGGGGCATTTAGTTATTTATGTATTTGTAATAATGGAAGCCCCAAGCATTAGGACTTATTGAAGTATTCTTCTTTGAAATGTAGTGTATTTGGATCCTTTTGTTCCTACTGCCTCTTTGAACTTTGTATTATTGACACCCCAAAATCACAATAGCTGTGGATTCTGTCTAGTGAAATAGCTTTCACACTAATACAAGTCAGTATTTGTCTTGGACAATGGCTGCTATCCCTGCGTCTTGCTCCACAATTGCTTACGTATATAAATTTATTTCCTAGGAAAGGTTTTCCTCTCATTCCTCTATTTTATTTTTTAGTTGGCGAATTAGCTGCAGCACATTTCTGATCTGAAGCTGCTGTTGTTTTTGAAGACTATATACCAACACTGGAGTGAGAATTCTAAGTTTGTCATGTACCTTCAAGTTCATCTCTCCCTAGCTTTTGAATTTCTAGGCTGTGAGAGTATTTCTTTCTCTTACATGTTTAGCCAGTGGAATATTCTTCTAGTATTTAATTTCCTTTGTTTTTCTCCTTTTTTGAAAAAGGATCAACAATACTTCTCTTTTTCTCCTGGGCCCTGAGGTCTTCTTTTTTCTTTCATATATGCGTAGCCTGTCTTCTGAGATCTCAATCTAAGGAAGCCATTCTTTCTTTGTCCTAATTAACGTGCATCTCATTACTTTTCTTATCGGTTGTGTTCCAATAGTAAGACAGAGCATATTTTAAAAACTAACTGGGTTTCTTTAGGACATTTTTGACTAATGAGAATTTTCTCCTAAATCTCCTAAATAATCCTCCTAAATTCTCCTTATTAAAATTAAAGTAAAAGGTATATACATTGAGATTAACAGATTTTACATGTACACATTGGTGAGTTTTAACAAATGATTCCACTATATATATCACATTAAGATACAGAACATTTTCAATATCCCAGAAAGTTCTCTGGTGTCAACTTTCCAGGCAAGTTCTATAACCATAGATGAGAAAGATTATGATTTCCTTATCATAGGTTAGTTTTGTCTATTCTTGAACTTTATAAATGTGCACTCATACAGTATGTACTCACTTATTTCTGGCTTCTTTTGCTCAGTGTAATAGTTTTGAGATTAATTTATGTTGTTTTATGTATCAGTAGTTTGTTTGTTTATTTATTTATTAAGAGAGAGAGTGGGGAGGGGCAGAGGGAGAGAGAGAATCTTAAGCAGGCTCCATGCCCAGCAGGGCTCAATCTCACAACCCTGAGATCATGACCTGAGTGGAAATCAGGAGTCTGACACTCAACTGACCAAGCCACCCAGGTACCCCTCTTTCTTTTTAAATTAAAGAATAGCATTTTGTTGAATGAATATACTATGAATTTACTATAGTTTGTTTATTGTTACCATTTGGGTTTTGTTCCATTTTTTGGCAGTTATGAATAAAGTTGCAATAAGCATTTTGTAGAAAGCTTTTGGGGACACATGTTTTCATTTCTCTTTAATATATGCGTGGGAGTGGGATAGCTGAGTCATACAGTAGGTGTGTGTTTGGTTTATAGAAAATGCCAAGTGGTTTTTCAAAGTTCTTGTTCCATTTTATCCTTCTACTAGCAATGTATGAGAGTTTTAGTTGCTCCAGTCCTTGTTAGCATTTGGTTTTGACTGTCATTTTAAATGTTCTAAAATAAGCACTAAACATATTAATTAATTAGTTAATTAAGCTGTTCTAGTGAGTGAAGAGGTATCTTAGGGTTTTTAATTTATATCTCCCTGTTAACTACTGATGGAAAATATTTTTGGTAGAAATAGGTTTGGTTTATTCTGTTAGAGCTGATATATTTTGCTTTTGTATGCTGTCTGGGGTGTGGTCCTTACATGGGTTTTGAGCCTTTCCTTTAAAACATAGCCCTTTAGAGATGGCAACTGAATGCCCGAAGTGCTTTGTGAAATTTCTTTATTCTTGCTTGGATGGAGCTATAATATCTCCCAACACTGTATTCATTCAACAGCCCTGTAACAGGTCCTCCCCACTAGACATTATGGGTTTTTGCCCTGCCTTTATTCAGCCCAACTCTGACTCAAGAACCTGTAAGGAGTCTCTGTGCAGATACTTTATCTTTCCTCCTCTGCCACTTCCCTGTTCTCCAGCATCCCTGCTTCACCATTTCCAGTCATTGCAGCAGCCCAAACTTCATCTCAGCTAAACTGTCATATTTTGCTTGGACTCTGTCTTTCTACATTGTGACCTAGAAAGTGCCATTAGATAAAAATCTGGATCAACCATGGGACTTACTTCAATTATCACAATTCCACCTGGCTGATTTCCAATGTGTAAAAATAGTTGCTTCCTAGAGCTTGTCTACTTGTTAATTATTTACAGAGTAAGGGGAAGCTTGGTTAGATAGTTGCTCTATCATTTCCAGAGGCAAGAATCCTTCCTTTGTATTGTATCAGTTACCTCTTCTAAGGTAAATACTTAAGTATTCAACAATAGTCTGATTTTATTGTTGCCTATTTTCTCCTCTCAAATTACTGTAATTCTAGATGATAATTATATATGCATGTCAAAATATCCTAGGATATTACAGTGGGTGTGTGGTGTGCCAAAAGGTTTTTGTAACTAAAAATACTTAAAGTATGGGTATTAATAGTTTTCTTTTAATAAATTTAAAAGGATTAAAGGTTGATAACAATATCACTGTCACTTGCTTGCATTCTTATTTGCTTCCTTAAGTTGATGAGAAAAGGGTAAATCTGCACTCTGGATTTCATATAACTTTGCATATAATTGCGAGGATATGTCTATCATGTCATTATCTGTCATACATATCAAAAAAAGGGGGTTAAAATCACTGCTCTAAAGAGGATTAGAAATTCTGTTTCTGCATATTGAAGACAGTTAAGCTAATCTTAAGAAATTTAATTCACTTGTTAAAATCACTAATCTTAAAAGTGATTTGTTTCTGAAATCATGAACATACATTGACAATATGTAGCACTGGCAGGGAAATTAGCTGTTGTGTCAAAGTGTTCTGGAAAGTAAAATATTTCAGTGCTCTTTTAACAATTTTTAATCCTGAAATGAAACGGAAAGAACAAAATGAAATAATAAAATGCTTATGAAAGTAAATTAAGCAATTTAGAAATAATAGTTGTTTTTAGATAAAGAAATGGAAGCACTATCTTAGTCTGTAGGATAACTTTTCATAAATATAACCAAATATCATTTCTTTAAACAGTAAAACACAAACAATATTTGGGGCAGCAAATTTAAATGGAAGTAGCACTGGGCTTGAGCACTGATAGGATGCTTAGATCTGACTTTCTACATGGAGTCTGATGGGTCATTAAATTGGTCTAGGTTAGGGGACCTTGTTAGTCATCTGCCTTCGGCCTGGGTCATGATCCCAGGGTCCTGCATCGAACCCCGCATCGAGCCCTGCATCAGGCTCTGTGCTCGGCAGGAAGCCTGCTTCTCCCTCTGCTTGTGTTCCCTTTCTCGCTGTGTCTGTCTGTCAAATAAATAAGTAAAAATGTTTTTAAAAAAGTTTTAAAATAAATAAATTGATCTGGGTTAGTTTTTTTTAAATCTAAAAATGTACAGATATGGTAGATAATTTTAATGTTCTTTTTAGTCATTGTTATAGGTTTGTTACTGTAAGTTGGGGAAAAGCCTTATTAAAATTAAAGAAAAATCTATTTTTAGGAACTTTGTTTCAATTAGATGTACTATGCAGAAAAGTTTAAATAAATCTTATTGTGAGGAAAGTAAATCTTACTGCAAGCTATCCCACAGTCTTGAGTATCATCATATTTTTAGCATGTTAGAAATTACATTTTGTAATTTTCTGTTAGTTGATAACAAACATGAGGTCGACAATATTATGTAACACTAACTTCCATATTAAATAGTCTGACAGGCATTAAATGCTTAAACATCAAGATTATTAGAATTTTTTCTGTCTTACAAATAGGTTGGTATATAGAGATGTAGATGTTCACTTACAGAGATGAACGACTTTCATTCATAATCATTCATATCTGTTCCCCCACAAAATTTTATATTTAGAAGTGCCACAGGTTCATAGTCCTGTCTAGTGATCATATCCACAAATATGCTTTGGAATTAGTTTTAGTAGTTTAATTTTTCATACTGTTGACATTCTGTTTTCTGAGATTCTCAGGGGAGCTTCTTATTGTTGGCCTGATAAAAGATCCGTTTCCACTTGCTGCAACCATTTTAATTTTTATGGCTCTCCTAAAAAATATATGAAACAAAGATATTAAGTCTGAATGTCTTCGCTGAATTTATATTTGCCAATCTGAAGTTTAGGAGAGCTCTGTCAGTGCAACCAAGAATTACTTTTGTACTATAAACCAATTTACATCCCTTCCACTGGCCTTTCTTTGAGTTCTACCATTTAAATAAGTCCCAGCGCTTTTATTTGTCTAATGATTTGGAGGTTAATAATTTCACTGAAACAATGCAACCAAGAGAAGCATGAAAGAAAGTCTTTAAGACTCTAGATACTTTTTTTATTTTTATTTTTATTATTTTTTTAAGACTCTAGATACTTTTGATTTTCTTTTCATATGTGAGTTACTTAAAAGAAGGAGTCATTGAAAATTTTTTTTAGAGTATGCTGGTGATTACCTGAGTAGGATGATGAAGAAGAGCAAAGAATAGCAATAATTTGCATGCTTTTGGTTTATTCTATGTCAGGAAGAGAATTCTTAGACAGTCATTGCTAGAGAGTCTCAACAGAAAAATGAGAACAAAATAATTACTGACTTGTGTAGTAGCAAGGGGTCAAGTTATGAAAACATATAAGAATAAAGATGAAGAGAAGGATGGAATTGCCCATTTGAATAAAGATAATGAGAAACAAGAAATTAGAAACAAAAGAGGAAACCATTAAAAACTGATAATGATGTTATTCTTGAATGTTTTATAAACATCTTCATATCAGTGTTTACATTGGACCCTCACAATCCTGTGAAACTAAGCTCGAAGTGTTATTTCATTTTTAAAATTAAGAAATCTGAGGGCTAGAGAGTTTAGATGGTTTGTCCAATCTCAGACACTTTCAATGTAGTAGATATACCACTAGAATTGATGTTTTTCTTTCCCCTTCACAAGTGTTGCCTTACATGATCTGGTCATATGTGTTGTCAAATATTTGGAAATTAATGTCAAAATACTATGTTAGCTATTCAGAACCTATAGGAATGAGATTATCTAGTAATTAATTATACTATTCTGTATAGCTAAAAAGATAACTTGTTACATTAAATTTTAATTTTCATGGGAAAATAATATAAATAAAATTTTTAAAACTTTCTTAGTAATGGGTAGTTATCATTATGTATTAGTTAATTGTAGTGTTGTAACTATATATATATAAACATATTGAGATAGTGGGCTGAATGAACCCCAAATATAAAACAACCTACATGATTTAAATTATGTTAATTACTGGTATAACACTACCCATCAATTTTTGAAGGTCACAACTTCAAAACATTTGAATAGTGGATAACTCGGTAGGAAATAGATCCACTAGCATTTGCTTATACTAGCATTTTCCCGTTCATGGCAATTGTCCATTTTCCTTTTGAAAATAACAACCTAGGGGTGCCTTGGCGGCTTAGTCGGTTAAACATCTGCCTTCAGCTTGGGTCATGATCCCAGGGTCCTGGGATCAAACGAACCCTGCACTGGCTCCCTGCTCAGTGGGAAGCCTGCTTCTCCCTCTCCCACTCCCACTGCTTGTGTTCCCCCTCATTCTCTCTGCCAAATAAATAAATAAAAATTTTTTTTTAAAAACCCAGAAAATAACAAACTAATGTTTCTTGAAAGCATGTTATTTCTCACAAGAGGAATTTTAGTATAACTTTGTCAATTATTTTGTGCTTTATATCTTTTGAGCAAAATTTCTAGACAGAATACAGAAAGGCAGACTAGACGCTTCTTGTTTATACTTCATGTGATGATGTGTACCAGCTCCAAGAAATGGACTAGTGCTACTTTGTCCGTCTTTGATCTCTGAGAGGTGAAACTCTTGGGTCAGCTTGATCCACAGAGATAGTATTCTTTCATATTCCTTAAATGAGGAGGATTTCCAGGCAGTTAGTTCCACAGAATTGTTGCATAGACATTATGTGTAGTTGTGGTATGTGGTAACAAGGAGAGATGCAGGATCATCCTTGAGAGGAATCTGAGGTTGAACATAGTTCTCAGCCAAATTGCATTGTCAAGAGATGAGTGCTCTTGCTTTGAATGTTTAAATGGACCTTATTGAAAAACCAGGGATAATGAAAATGAGCCAGAAGAGGAGAAGCAGGAGGCGAAAATCCTGGAGAGGCATACATGGCTCTGTTTGTGAGTGGTTATCTTGTGCTTTTGTGGATTAGGCTAGTCAGATTTTAAAAAATAGATAGTTCAGACAGAAACATATGCTGAAGGTGTCCTGAAGGAAAGTTGATATTTTATGATTATAATTTAAATGTGTGGATATGTCATCATGCCCTTTTCTATACATGTCGGAAATTCAGTTAATAGCTGAGTCCCTTATTCTCGGTATAGCTGTGTCCTCAGGAAAATATTTTGATAATTTTTTATAGGTCAAGAATCTCATTTATTTGGTTATTTTAAAAAGTTGTTTTTAATTATTTGTTTGTTTTAATTTAGTTGAATACTATACATAGATAAGACCAGAATCTCAGTTTTAGTGGTGTCAATATGCTCTTGCCTTTTTGAAAAGAAGATTAGTGATCTTTATTAAATACTAGAGGGTATCTGTGTTTACATTTATTCTAAAAATTCCATTCACTCACTGTGGATCAAATTTGTATCATCTTTATAAACAAGACAGTAAAATTTAGCAAGGAAAGATACATTTAAGTTTGCATAATTAGTGTCCTGGACAACCTTAGGAGACATGCTCTAATTTCATCCAGAAATGTTTCGGTCATGTTTATATGATGAGATTCAATATGGCAACTATTTCATAGCAGAACTTTGACATCTGTGCTCTAGTTGTGATTTATATGTTTGCCTATTAAAGGGGATGTTTTCTCTCTAATTTCCATTAGCTCATAAGTGAAGAGATAACTCCCTAAGAGAAAGATTAACAAGTATGAACTCTTAGGATTTTTAATTGCTGATCTTCTAGGACCAGGTTGTTGCTTGGTATGTATGCTTATGAGTTTTGGGTTCCCATCCCCAGGCTCTGACTCTAATTACCTGGATAACAGTGGGAGCAACTATATCAATTTCTCATTTTCTATGTCCTCATAGAAAGGGGAGGGGCACCTGGGTGGCTCAGTTGGTTAAGTGACTGCCTCTGGCTCAGGTCATGATCCCATTGTTCTGGGATGGAGCACCCCCCCCCCCCAACCCCTTGCCCGAGTTGGGCTCCCTGCTCAGCTCAGCAGGAAGTCTGCTTACCTTCTGGCTCTCCTATTCATGCTTGCTTGCTCTCTCTCTCAAATAAATAAATAAAATCTTTAAAAAAAGGCAGGAGGGAAGGATTTGTCCAGGGTATCTGCAACAGTCCTAGCATACTGAAAGCTGATATTCTTCTGTGTTTCCTTGTTGGTGCAGTATTTCTCTCTGTGCTTTTTACCCACTCAAATGGAAATACACTGATTCTCTTAAAAGAGAATATTTAGGGCAATAACTTTAGTAATTAGAATTCAGATATACTTAAAATTTTTAAAGGGATATATATCCTTAAAATAAATATAAAAATAAGAATTGAATAATGATCACATAATAAAAGTGATTTTTAAAAACTTTTAGAATATATTTAGCAATCTTGGCTTTTCTACCTTTAATTTCTTACTATAGAAAAGGAAAAAAGCATATATGTCTGGATTTCAGGGGTAAAAATATTTCTAGTTCTTTTCCACTTCTCATCCAACACAAAAATTAGATTTATTATCTTAAAAAATATTTTTTTAAAGTCTAATATTCCATGAAATCTCCCAAGGTATTCTCAGATGACGTATTTGTTTACTGCAAATTTTTAATGAGGACGTATCAGAGTAGCATCAGCTATCCAAAAAAGAGCCTCAATTAATATGAATATTAACATCTTTTTAAATAAAAATACGAAATGTTTTTTGTCTTTGAGGTTTAGCCAGAATAACTACTTTTGGAAACAATTCAAAAGACAGTTTTTAAATACTGGCACAAGACACATCACTCCATTTAAAATGTATGGTAACAAGAAAGCAGATTGTCATAATATTAGTCAAATCTCAGGGGGAAATAACTCTTTTCATTATAGATTTTACATCACTATTTTATGGTTTTTAATTGTCATGCTGCAGATTAAGAGTAGGCAAACACTATGAAATATAATATTTGATGGTTTGGATTTGAATTTTAATGGATTTAAAAGGCTATGCAAAAGGGTTTTTGCATCAATAATGGCAGCATAATAGATTGGGTACATAGGCTAGCCACATAACATGAAGTAGTAAATGCTAATAATATCACACATTATATTTAATTTTAGCTCATGTTAACATTGTTAGTTGTGCTCAGAGCCCTGGGAAAATCAACTCTTCTTCTTGATTTCTTTCTCTTAACTACATTTGGAAGTTGAAATACAATTTGAATGGTAGATGGTCTATTATTTGCCAAAGAGTGCCTTAGAGTCAATAAAAATAGTATGGATAGGCTAGAAATTAAGTCACATAGTGTATATTAATTTTCTTTTACTGTCAGATATTAGTTATTTAATCCCAAAGAACACTTAATTGATATGATAAAACAGTATGGAGATAAATTTAAAGTGAATGATCGGATAAGGAATGGGAAGAAATAAACACTTTATTAAGAGTTATCTTGGGTTAATATATAAGTGGCACAAGTAGGACAGTTTATTGAGCTGTCTCCAAAGAATGGGAAATAAATATGTTTGCTTTGTTTTGTTATAATTTTTCCTAGATTATAAGATTTAGGAGGGCAGATATTACATGTGCCTTCTTCGCTAAGGGTGTACAGAAGTCACTCAGACATGTTTGCATTTACTTACGTCATACAGTCCTGTAAAATCAACGAACTAGGAGCCAGACATTTTTACCATTATCACTGCAATCACTGTCATTAGGATCATGAGACCTAAAATGAAAATGGTCTTAGTACTGAGGCATAGAATCTATCTCGTTAGTCATTCTTGATCTTAAGGATTTTTCTTTTATAGTGGGAACATGAGACAGATGAATATATGATCAAACAGACAATATTCAAACCCATTACACAAAAATCAGAGATAAAAGCTCACATTGTAAACCAAATATAAGAATAAATTTTGTGGATAATGTAGAAAGAAATTCTTTTTTAAGAAAACACAGACTTCCTGGAAAATATTTATATAGGAGTTACATAAAATTTAGACTCTACTGAACGGTGAAGAAAATAGCCAGCATGCACTTGAGTGAAATATTGGAAGAAGCGGAAGAACAACTGATTTTTATGCAAATTGGAAAAACATGTATCACCTACTTATGTGAATTATATAAAGAAAATTAGGACTGAATTTGGTCTCCACAATCCAAAGCAGGTAAACACTGTATTCCACAGAGATCGGAAAGCTGGTCTCTCTTTCTCAGGGCTACTCATTTTAATGCTCTGATTTCAGTTAATAACAATCATGGCAATGAATAATTTCAGTCTATTTCAGTCTGGGTATTGCAGTGTTAAAACAACATACAGTATTAGGGAAACCATATCGCCTTGGTTGGAATATAAGCATGGAAATTCTAGCTTTCATAATATAGTGATACTAGTTATGAATTTCAGAATGACACATGTATCCGTATGGATACATTAAAATGATAAATTTAATTGTAATTCCCAATGCAGAGCTCATACATCAGCCCTTGGCCATCACAGGACATTACTGAAGTGAATTAGACCCTCAGAGTTACTATGTAAATGACTGTCATAGCAGCACTACAGAGATAATGCCTGGGTATATTTCAGTGTTGTAAAAGACCATTTCAGTGATTTTTCTTCCACATAACTAGATATGCCACAAAAGCTCAGATGCTAACATTATTAGAAATGAGTTTGAAATAAGATGCAGCAGAGAACAATAAGCATGCTTCAAAGGTGGTCGCACTTGCAAAGTGAAACTAAATATTAATGTCAGTAAATTGATGTAATAGAAATTGCAATGTTTTGTGGTTCCTTTCTGCTTCATTGCAAACATTAAGGGAAAAAGTGTTCCTAGAAAATCAAAATATTCTGAAAACATTTTGAAAATGGCATGATTTTATCTGTTGCTGGAAGATTGCAACTTGGGAGAGAATAAAGTATTCTTCATAAGAAGAGAGATGATATGCTACAGGGTGTCTAACATCTTTAAAAGGAGAAGTAATTTAAGTACTTCACTTCTGTTTTCCCATTGATCTGGTTTTTATTACAACCTACTTTTGGCACCCATTTAGCTATTTGTAAAATAGCTAAATGGTAACCTTGGCACAGAAATTCTAACATTCTTATAAGTGTTTAACTGTAATTCTAACCCCAGCTCAATATGCCTAACCTCTTTATCGCTAGTGAAACAAGTAAAAATACAAGAAAATGTACAGACCATTAGGACTATTCTAATTGTTCCTAGATTTCCAGGAGACCTCAAATTCTTAATGAATTTCCAGAGTTCCAGAGCAAATACTTTAATAGAATATTAACATAAGGAGAACAAACCGATCCTTTGGTCAATTGTTAAATTATGTCTTTTCAAGTTTTAGTAATACAGTATAACATATTTTATGACTGTTTCCTCAAGACAAATATCCTAAATTGTTAAAATAAAGGCAAGTCTCAGAGAGAAGTTGCTGTGACAGTGTCTCTGCATGTGTCTGAAGATCAGGAACAAAGGAGAAGTGATTGAATTCTTTACCTACCACCTTGTTTTGGGGGTGGTTTATTAGTTTCCTGGGGCTGGCATAACAAGATGTTACAAACTGGGTGGCTTAAAATAACAAATTTATTCTCTCATGGTTCTAGAGGCTAGAAGACTGGAACCAAAGTATTGGTAAGACTGGTCAGTTCTAGAAGCTCTGGGGAAGAATCACTTCCATGCCTGTTTCTGGTGGTTCCTTGGCAGTCTGTGTCTTTCCTTGGCATCACTTCAATCACGACTCCAGTTTCCATCTGTTTTCATATGGTGTTCTGCCTGCATGTCTCTCTGTGTCTTCAAATGAGCTTCTCATAAGGATGCTAGTTATTGAATTTGGGGCCCACCTCAATCCAGTATGACTTCATCTTAATTAATTACATTTTCAAAGATGCTTTTCTCAATGAGGTCTCATTCTGAGGTTCCCGGTAGACATGAAATTTGGAAACATTATTCAATGTCATTCATTGAGAAGGGTAACTTTAAGTTAAATTTGTCTTACCTTGATGGAGTTTTGAGGTAGACATTATTAGTGTTCACCAAATGTCACCAGTTCTCCTCACCTTTTTGTACTTATGGGGAACATTTCCTGGCCCCTTTGCATGGTGGGACTATGTGACTGGTCCTTCTCAATAGCCTGTGACTGGGAATGATAGGAATTACTTTGGGGCTTAAGTACTTGGGAGCTGGTGTGATAGTTTCCATGCTCATATCTATTCTGGTGAAGTCTGAAACTGGAAGTCGAGAAGGAAATGCCACAACTTCAAGGTTGTCTGAATTGTGGACTTTATCTGAGTGAGGAAAAAAACAAAAAACAAAAATCTTTTGTTATGCCACTGTGATTTTGGTGACATTTGTTACTAAGTAAAATATAGACAAATAGTAACCTAAATTTTTTCAACTTCCAAAGCATCTTTGAATGTAAGTATATGGATCACAAATTAATCAGTAATCTGAAATTGAAACATGTATGGTTTTAACTCAAAGTTCTTTATTTCAGACATTTAAGTTTCTTCTTCTTGTCTAGAAAAGACAATTCCATTCATAATTATTTGTTGAATACATTTATATTGAGGACTACATACACATATATATTTAGAAAATGTTTTGATTTATGTTATCATTGACACTGCAATATGGGCAAATAAAGCTACAGATTGGTGTTGAACTCTTAAAAAAGCTATTTGTGCTAAGAGAGTTATGACATATATTTTTGTCATTTAACTATTATAAAATTCCCAGTGCTACCACATTGGCAGGAAATAAGACTTTTAAAAATGGTGTTTCTGTATCAAACAAAAATTTGTTGGGAGCTGTGCTTTAAATGCTGGAACTTAGCTTCAAAGAAAAAGCTTTTATTATTGAAAATAAAAATGGTAATCCATAGACACTCTTACACTGGTTGCAAAGAATGCTGTGACATTTCAGACATATGTTCAACTTCCAACTCCATAATGAGTTTATTTTGAGTCTATTTATATACAGTTCATTTGAAGGGCAAAAACGAGGAATTATAAACAAATGGCAGGGGTCCAAAACTGATGTCAGTTAAGCAATGATTTTATGTGTAATACAACCCCCTGCTGGGATGTCTGAAGCTCTTTATAGAATGTTACATAAAAATTTAGTGCTAAAAGACAATGGAGAAAGGAATATAAAATGGAAAGAACATATTATTCCCCAAAAAGATTGGACTAGAAAATGCTTTAGAGGTTGAAGGGCAGTTCGTTGACCTGAATATGCTGATCTAGAGAAGAACTGAATCTGACACAGCATTGAAAATAGTCTGGACTGAGTACCCTCTACAAAGCTGGCTGGTTAAATGACTTTGTTACTGTGTAACAAGGCAGAATGTCAAGGGTGACCCTCTGCTCTCAAAAGTGTTCTTTATCTCAAAGGTCCCTCAGAAAATGCCTCTGTGCTTACTGTCATGGGTGACCTGAAAAGGATCAAAGTCTCCCAGAGGCCTTGAAACCAATCTAGTCTCTTGATATCTCTCAAAATGAAGATGACCTTGAGCTCAGCAAGATATTGCATTGCCCTTAACACAATCCCAGCTACTGTGGATTTGGAGAGCTCACTTGAGCCTACTTCATGTCATATTTACAGTCCCGAAATTTAGCTCAAATTCTATTCATTCAATAAATATTTACTGTCTGTCTTCCATGTCCAAGATCTTTTCAGGAACTGAGTATGCAATGATGAAGTACACGAATGTGGTCTCTATCCTCATGAAGCCCACAGTCAAATGGGAATATCAGGCATTACATAAACAACCAAACATAAAAATCATAGTTGTGTTTTATGAATGCTTTTATGAAAGATAAATACAATAAATGAAGCCCTCTCTATAACTCCTCACATTACATAAAGGACCTCATGCTGATGATACTTCAGCAATTTAAAAGGTCTTATTTTGAACTGCAGATAGAAGATTCTCACTTCTGTATATTTAGTCTAACCTTTTCCTGTCAACATACACAGTTTTGACCCTCTGAAATTTTAATTGCTACTGTGGAGGATGTGTAATTTGTTTTTTTGTTAAAATCTGCTGCTTCTCCTGACAAATGTCTACTTTTCTACAAAAAATGAGATTCAGCAACGTCAACATATAATCTTCTCCCATCTCCAATTATATTTATTCCAAATGCTGAAAACACAGACTTTCTGTCATATGTCTTTACATTCTCTACATCATAGAACTGAGTGCTTATCAATAGGTGTTAGTTGAATGAAGGGAATCATTAAATACTCCTTATGAAATGATGGCTTAAGAAAAGAAAAGGTAACAAGTATATAGAGGAAGGGATCTGACATCATATCCTTGACAATCACTCAGAAAAAAATAGGGTTTATATAAATGTTAAACTACTTTAGAACACTTAAAAGATCTCTATTAAGAATTTAGTTCCTGCTAACTTGAGGAATTTCACGTGCTCATTGATGACATTTGAATTGGCATTGGCTATCACCGAAAGAATTTAATGAGTTACTGTTGTTCAAATATGCAAATCGGAAAATGACTAGATAAACAAACTTGTCCTGTCCTCAGATCATGTAGAAATTGGACTTTTACCATTTTAAAAATAATTTTTCATTTTTTCTAAATGAAAAATAACCTGCTTAATAGTATAAATCTTCCGATATTGAGACCACCTAGAGGTTTCTTGCAGGTCTGTTTAGATTCCTGATTTTTATTGCTTCAGCTGGAACACTGCCCAGTTTATATTTTATTTGACTTGTATCTTGAATCTTCAGATGCAAGGCAGCATATGTTCTGTTCAATGTTCTAGGCAGTCATCTAACATTCCCACATGCTCTGCTGAACTCTGATTCCATCTCCATTTGCCCCTCAACTTAAGGTACTACCATTCCAACAGTTATCATCACCTGAAGTCACTCTGGACCCTCTCATATATGGATCCTAAATTTTTTTTTTTCTCAAGTCCAGCCTGACTCACCAAGTTAGATGTGAGAAGCTATAGAGAGATCACTGTGTGAAGCAAATGCAAGCAATAACCTCAGCCACAAGAAAAATGATCATTGCCTGTCAGCTGTCCAGTGGCCAATCTAACACCAGTTCCTGTGAGGACGAAAAGACTAGAATATTAATCCCAAACCCTTATCTCATCCCCATGGCTTCCCAAAACTAATTTACCCTGATGCCTGGTGGCCTTTTGCTATTTTCATCTCTTGGCCAACCTGCCCATGTCCCAGCTGGCTTAATGAACAGTCTGTCCTCTCTCCCGCTGTCTTTGGCTCTAACTCTGTTATATCTGGTTCTAGGTCTCTGTTTGCCTTGACCTTGGGATCTGTGAGATCTGACTCTTGGCTGTGATTATTTTATTTATCTCCTGTGGTCCCTCCCTTGACTTTTCCAGGTTTGATTGCCTGTTTGTACGCATTCTCCGCTGGTATTTATAGTGCTGGCATGACAAGATACTTGCCATTGTTAAATAAGGGTGGGTAATGGGACTTTTTGGTACTTAAAAATTATGATTGGATATATCAAGTTCTTGTCATATTTTCTAAGAAAATGAAATATATTCTTTAAACTATATGGATTTAAAGGTATAAAAACTTCTCCTGGTTCACAGCCAAATTCCATTAGTGATAATTAATCATAATAAGAGGCAAAATGAAAACTACAACATTGCTTAGACTCTAAGTTAAAATGGGGAAACAAATCTCTCTGGATTACTAAGGGGGATTTACTTTCCTGAATGTTCTGCAGTTTAAACATGTGCAGTGGGGCAATATTTTGAAAATTATTGATGTACTTTTTTATTTTGCCTTTCAGAGTACAAGACCATTGTCTTAGTTTGCCTAAGGCAATAGTATGCCTGGGGGAGATAAGGATTTGTTACAGAAGGAATGCAAAGGGAAAGTGCCCAAAAAATAAAAACGAGAAAAGAATAAGAAGTATGTTTTAAGTAAGGTTTATTGGTGTTGAAGTTAGTGTTGGCAGTTTCCTCCCATAATGATAAATCAAACTACTAGCTATTCTAGAGAGAAGAGTTCCATTATTTTTACATTCCCCATATTTGCAAATAAACAGCTCACCTTGGAGTAGTCATTTCAGAGCTTTCCTGTAACTTACAGAGCATAACTTTGCCCTCTATGAAGTCTCCGCCTACTGGATTTTAGGAAGAAGAAAGAGAGAGAGGAAAATAAAGCCACTACTTGTGGGTCCACATTTTCCCTTTTCTGGGCTGTAGCCCAGAGGTACATTAGAAAAGAGAAAACATTAGGAAAGTCAGAGAGATACCCATTTCCCTTTTGAAACTTCAAAAGGAGGATACTTGCAAGGGGTCATGTAAGTAATTGGTGCACAGCCAGTTCAAAGTGAACTGGCCAGTGTAGCCTATTAAGGTAAAAAAAAAAAAAAAATGGTCCTGAGGATTAGCTTTTCTAAGGCACCCTTGGTTCTCAGATGGATCTTGCCAGAAGGGGGTTGTTAGGATCCCCAACACTGTGTTAGCTGTAGAAGTCAGCATCAAAAGAGGGCAGAACAACCAGAATCCAGGAGGAAAAAGGGCACTGTTGAACCACTGGAAAAGAAAGAGTAAGGATTTTATGTTTCCTCTCCCATATCATAAAAGTAACAACTCACGTTCCTCCCCCAGGAGCAAGGGATCAGTGATCAGAGCATATCTACGAGACACTGTATTCAAATTAATCTTTAAACTAGACTGCACATTTAGTTATCCTTACCCCCCATCACTAATCAGAAACAGATAAGGCTCTAGGGAAAGACAAGATGATAGAAAACAATACAAAAGTAATTTTTTTCAATATAAACCTAAATTCTAGTATGAGTACTTGGCTACATGACTACACATACCTGAAAAAGAGCTCATGATTTTATCATGATGTTCTCTCTGTCATTCAGGCTCAAAATCGAAAATCAGTTTCTGCTTCTCTTTCTTTTTCAACACCTAAGGTGTCAACTTTTGCAGGTCTTACATTTTTGGCATTCCTTTGCTTTCTTCCCTTTCTGTATTTCAACAGCTTCTTAACTGGTCTCTTTTTCTCACAACTCTTTTCCAGTCCTTTCTGTGCATGACTTCTAGATTAATCTTCTGAAATGAAAACCCTCATTTTATTTACTAACCACTTCTCAAAAACATTCAGTTGTTTACCATTATCTAATAAATTATATGAAAATTTCTCAGTTCTGTATAAGGACTCTTGCAAAAAATGACCTTTACTGTTTATCTTCCCTTTATCTCTATAAATATTCAGTGAAATGGCCAAAGTTGAGTACTTTTCAGTAAGGCGCTGTTGGCTTTTAAGTCCTGGTGCTTTAGCTAGTGCTATTCCTTTTGCCCTAGATGTCATCATTTGTGCCTCCATTTATTTCTCCTTAAATTCCTAGTGTGTAAGTCTACTCTAAATCTCACAGTGTCCAATCTTCTGTAATACATGTGATAAATGTTTGGAAATAGTTGTTAAATATATAATGTGATAATGATATTAGGTATACCTGTGATGAAGAGTGAAAATAGAGATCCAAGAGAAATGAGAGATTTTTCTCTGGGCATAAAGGAGAAAGAGTCACAGGAAAAATAGAAATAAGTTTCAAAAGAGTAGAAAAATAGTGAAAATAAAGTTCTGAAGATCCCTCTTGTGTCTCTGGAGAAAGCCCTGGCTGTGGTGCTAGGGATATGAGAATGCACAAAATAATTCAGATGCAACCGGAATCTGCCATGACTCTCTTGTGTCTGGAATGGCCATGGACCTCAAGCATATACTAGCATCAGGAAGGTAGACCGTACAGGTGATTACAATTCAGACATTAAGAAGTTTGCCATAATTGGTACACTTTTCTTCATTAGATATTTCAAATGAATGACTTATGTACATGGCAAACCAACTGCTCCAACTGCTCCAGGAACCAGGAAAAAGGAGATTGGTTTCTCTGTTAGCCACTGATTACATGTTAAATGTGTTTTGTGGGTGAACTTTAGCGGTATATTTCTGTGCTATCCAAATAACATAAGTGATGCAAAGGAAGGATACAGGCATTATTTAGCTGATGTACATAGGGAGCATCTAAAGACCAGGTAACTTCCTGGGTTGAAACAAGATTAGCATTTTATTAGGAGAGAAGAGAGAGACATATATCTTTAGGGTTTGTCTTGGGTTAGCTCTTTTTGTATTTAAGTGCTGCAAAACTTGCAGTTGAAGGTTGTACTAATTTTCAGGCCAACTGTTCAGGATTGTTGATATAATAGTATCTTGATAACTGTCAGAATAGTGCTTTCTGAGAACTGTTTCTGCAAGGTTATGTTTGGTCAGTTAGTCAAGGTTCACAAGGTGAGGAAGTAGACAAGGATCAAAGGCCAGGAGAAAAGTGGCAAACAAAGCTCTTGCTTGTCTGTTTTACTTCAGTTACAGTGCTAGTAGGGCATTCGAGTTGTGTTTGTGAAGGAAAGTCTCCACCTCTTGATCATAATACATAGAACGTGTTAATAATAAAATGAGATCATTCACAATGTAATCAGATGAATAATTATTTTAGTCAATGGAATTCTCCTGCGATTATCAGCATTTTTTAAGGGAAAAAAAAGCAAAACTTGATTGTGGGACCAGAAGTACATGTGCAAGAAAAAAAGTGATTGCTAATTTGCTGTGCATAACATGCATAAAACACAGAAGTGAGCTTGCAGGTTCCAAAGAAGATAGAGGAAGGATAACAGAATGAAAAGAAGGTGAGAGAGAATGGAAGCATCTAGCATGGACTCTGAGGGAAAGGCTAACATAATTAATGATGGCAGTGTGTCCAGGAAGATTTTTTCACATATAGAAATATTGACATTAATTTTTAGGTGGTTTGCTGTGGAATGAAGGATATAAATGCTCTCCTCCGAGTTTTTTATGGAGCCATCAGTAAACTGATCACAATTTTATTGATTTAAGTGTAAGTATATTTTTTTAGGTAACTCAAAGAGCATTGAATTCTACACCAGTTAACACAAAGGTAGCACAAATAGCTATAAGAATTAGAAGATAAGATGTCATCTGACATTTGGGATACATTTTTTAAAAATCTGGGTCTTTGGGGCTAATGAGAGAGCACACAGAGTTGACAAACATTGAATTGCTTCTTACAAACAGGCAATCTTTTTTTTTTTTTTTTTTGTCAGCCTCTTTTTTGTTGTATGCTTTGACAGTGCAGATATACTTTTTAAAATCCCACTCTCTTTATTTCTCTCTTTCCCTCTATCTATTTTGGTACAAACTAGAGTAAACTGAATGGAACATAAATATGAATCATTCATTCATCCTGTCAAAAATAATATGTTCTCAGTAAACAATTCATCAATGCCATCCACCTGCCTCTGTAATACTGAATATGCCTTTGATTATACTACTTATCTTAGTATTTTATAACAATTTGTTTCTAGTTCTACTTCTTATATATTTTTTTTATTTTAAATTTTAGGTAGTTAACATACAGTGCAATATTGATTTCTGGAGTAGAATTCAGTGATTCATCACTTACAACACCCAGTGCTCATCATACAAGTGCCCTCTTTAATACCCATCACCCATCTAGCCCATCCCCCACCCACCTCCTTCCATCAATCCTCAGTTTGTTCTCCATAGTTAAGAGTCTCTTATGGCTTGTTTCCCTCTCTTCTTTTTTTTTCTTTTCCCCCTTCCCATATGTTCATCTGTTTTCTTAAATTCAACATATGAGGAAGATCATAAGATACCTGTCTTTTCTGACTGACTTATTTCACTTAGTATAATACACTCTAGCTCCATCCATGTCATTGCAAATGGCAAGATTTCATTCTTTTGGATGGCTGAGTAACATTCTATTGTATATACATACCACACCTTCTTTATATCAGTTGATGGACATTTGGGCTCTCTCCATAGTTTGGCTATTGATGATAATGCTGCTATAAACATAGGGTACATATATCCCTTTGAATCTGTATTTTTATATCCTTTGGGTAAATATCTAGTAGTGCAATTGCTGGATTGTAGTTCTATTTTTAACATTTTGAGGAACCTCCATACTGCCCTCCAGAGTGGCTACACCAGTTTGCATTCCCACCAACAGTGCAAGAGCGTTCCCCTTTCTCTACATTCTTTCTAAAACCTGATGTTTCTTGTGTTGTTAATTTTAGCTATCCTGACAGGTGTGAGGTGTATCTCATCGTGGTTTTGATATATATTTCCCTGATGATGAGTGATGTTGAGCATGTTTTCATGTGTCTATTAACCATCTGGATGTGTTTTTTGGAAAGGTGTCTATTCAGGTCATCTTCCCATTTCTAAATTGGATTATTTGTTTTTTGGGTGTTGAGTTTGATAAGTTCTTTGGATACTAACCCTTTATCAGATATGTCATTTGCAAATATTCTCTCCCATTCATAAGCTGTATTTTAGTGTTGTTGATAGTTTCCTTTGCTGTGCAGAAGCTTTTTATCTTGGTGAAGTCCCAGTAGTTAATGTTGCTTTTGTTTTCCTTGCCTCTGATGATATATCTAGTAAGAAGTTGCTGCCTGTGTTGTCCTCCAGGATTTTGATGGTTTCCTGTCTCACATTAAGGTATTTCATTCATTTTGAATTTATTTTTGTGTATGGTCTAAGAATGATCCAGTTTCTTTCTTCTGCATTTTGCTTTCCAGTTTTCCCAACACCATTTGTAGAAGAGACTGTTTTGTTTTGTTTTTTTCCCCATTGGATCCTCTTTCCTGCTTTCTCAAAGATTAGTTGATCATATAGTTTCTGGGTCCATTTCTGGATTCTCTATTATGTTCCATTGATTAATGTGTCTGTTTTTGTGCCAACACCATACTGTCTTGATGACTATCGATTTGTAATATAGCTTGAATTTTGAAATTGAGATGCCTCCAATTTTTTCTTTTTCAGAAGTGCTTTGGCTATTCAGGTTCTTTTGTGGTTCCATACAAATTTTAGGATTGTTTGTTCTAATTCTGTGAAATATGCTGGTGGTATTTTGATTGGGAATTACATAATGTATAGATTGCGTTGGGTAGTATAGACATTTTAACAATGATTATTCTTCCAATCCATGAACATGGAATGCTTTTCCATTTCTTTGTGTCCTTTTCAATTTCTTTTGTAAGTGTTCTGTGGTTTTCAGAGTATATATCTTTTTCTTCTTTGGTTAGATTTATTTCTAGGTATCTTATTGTTCTTGTTGTAATTGTAAATGGAATCGATTCCTTGATTTCTTTCTCTGCTGCTTTGTTATTGGTGCATAGATATGCAACAGATTTTTGCACATTGATTTTATATCCTGTAAGTTCGCTGAATTCATGTATGAGTTCTAGCAATTTTTGGTGGAGTCTTTTGGGTTTTCTACATAGAATATCATGTTCTCTGCAAATAGTGAAAGTTTGACTTCTTGCCAATTTGGATGCCTTCTGTTTCTTTTTGTTGTCTGACTGCTGAGGCTAAAATTTCCAATACTGTGCTAAGTAGTAATGGTGAGAGTGGGACATATCTTGTTCCTGACTGTAAGGGAAAAGGTCTCAGTTTTTCCCCATTGAGGATGATATTGGTTGTGGGTCTTCCATCTATGGCTTCTATGATGTTGAGGTATGTTCTATCAATCCCTACTTTGTGGAAGGTTTTTATCAGGAAAGGATGCTGTATTTTGTCAAATGCTTTTTCTGCAAAAATTGAGAGGATCATATGGTTCCTATCCTTTCTTTTATTAATATGATGTATTATGTTGATTGATCTATGAATATTGAACCACCCCTGCAGCCCAGGAATAAATCCCACTTGATTGTGGTGAATGTTGAATTCAGTTTGCTAGTATTTTAGTGAGAATTTTTGCATCCATGTTCATCTGGGATATTGGCCTGTAATTCTTCATTTTAGTGAGGACTTTGTCTGGTTTCGGAATCAAAGTAATGCTGGCTTTGTAGAATGAGTTTGGAAGTTTTCCTTTCATTTCTACTTTTTGGAACAGTTTGAGAAAATGTTTTAACTCATCTTTAAATGTCTGGTAGAATTTCCCTGGGAAGCCATTCAGCCTAGGACTTTTGTTTGCTGGGAGATTTTTGACAACCGGTTCAAATTTTTTCTGGTTATGGGTCTGTTCAAATTTTCTATTTTTTCCTGTTTCAGCTTTGATAGTTTCTTAAGTTCCTAGGAATTTGCCCATTTCTTCAAGGTTGCCCAGTTTGTTGGCACATAATTTTTTATAGTATTCTCTTATAATTGTTTGTATCTCTGCAGTATTAGTTGTGATCTCTCCTTTATCATTTGTAATTTTATCTATTTGGGTCCTTTCTCTTTCTTTCTGGTAAGTCTGGCTAGGGGTTTATCGATTTTTTTTTAATTCTTTCAAGGAACCAGCTCTTAGTTTTGTTTATCTGCCCTACTGGTATTTTTGTTTCTATATCATTTGTTCTTGCTCTAATCTTTATTATAATTTTCCTTCACCTCCTGGCTTTAGGCTTTATTTGCCGATCCTATTCTAGTTCCTTTAGGTGTAAGGTTAGGTTGTGCATTTGAGACTTTCTTTCTTCTTGAGGTAGACCTATACTGCAGTATACTTCCCTCTTAGGACTGCTTTTGCTGCATCCCAAAAGTTTTGGGCTGTTTTATTTTCATTTTCATTTGCTTCCATGTGTCCATTCATTCTGTAGTAGGATGTTCTTTAACTTTCATGTATTCGAGGTCTTCCCATTTTTTTCTCGTGGTTGACTTTCAGTTTCAAAGAGTTGTGGTCTGAAAATATGCATGGGATGATCTCAATCTTTTTGTACTTGTTGAGGGCTGATTTGTGACCCATTATGTCATCTTTTCTGGACAGTGTTCCATTTTCACTCAAGAAGAATGTGTATTATACTGCTTTAAGATGAAATATTCTAAATATATCTGTTAAGTTCATCTGGTCCAGTGTGTCATTCAAAGCCATTGTTTCCTTGTTGATTTTCTGTTTAATGATCTGTCCATTGCCGTAAGTGGAGTATATGTAATACACCCCTATAGTCTCCTAGTATTATTGTGTTGTCATCAATGAATTTCTTTATGTTTTTTATTAATTGATTTATATATTTGGGTGCTCCCAAGTTAGGGGCATAAATATTTACAATTGTTAGATCTTCTTGATGGATAGACCCCTTAATTATTATATAATGCCCTTCTGTGTCTCTTGTTACAATCTTTATTTTAAAATATAGTTTGTCTGATATATGTATGGCTACTCTGGCTTTCTTTTGACATCCATTAGCATGATAGATGGTTCTCCATCCCCTCACTTTCAATCTGTAGGTATCTAGGTCTAAAATGAGTCACTTGTAGGTAGGATGTTAGATGGATCTTGTTTTTTTCTTTTTTTAATCTATTCAGACACCCTATGTCTTTTGATTGGAAGTTTTAGTCCATTTACATTTAGAGTGGTTATTTGAGAGAGATGAATTTAGTGCCATTGTGTTACCTGTAAAATTGGTGTTTCTGTTGATCTGTTCCTTTCTAATCTTTGCTGTTTTTGGACTTTTTTTCTCCACTCAGAGAGTTCTCCTGAAATTTCTTGAAGGCTAGTTTAGTGGTCATGAACTCCTTTATTTTTTGTTTGTCTGGAAACTCTTTATCTCTCCTTCGATTCTGAACGACAACCTTACTGGATAAAGAATTGTTGGCTGCATATTTTTCCCATTCAGCACAATGAATATTTCCTTCCACTCCTTTCTGGCCTGCAAAATCTCTGTGGATAGATTCAGTGCACACCTGATTTATCTTCCCTTGTAGGTTAAGGACCTTTTATTCCTTGCTACTTTCAGGATTTTTTTCCTTGTCTGTGTATTTTGTGAATTTGACTATAATATGCCTTGGAGATGACTGGTATTTGTTAAATTTAATGGGCATTCTCCGTGCTTGGATTTTGATGTCTGTGTCCTTCCCCAGATTAGGAAAGTTTCCAGCTAAAATAATAAAAACAAGAAATAAAGAATAAAAATAAAAAGGAACCTCAGTCCTATTTCTCCTAGAGCTGAAGGTTTGTGTGAATAAGCCATTAGCCCCTTTATTTCTCTCTTCATCTTCTGGGACTCCTATGATATAAATGTTATTATATTTTACTAAATCGCTGAGTTCTCTAAGTCTACCTTTGGGTCCATTACCCTTCTTTCCATCTTCTTTTTGGCTTCATTATTTCCCCTAATTTATCTTCTATATCACTGATTCACTCCTCTGTTTTGTCCATCCTTATTTTTATGGCCTCCATTTGTGTTTGCATTTCAGTTATAGCATTTTTAATTTTGGCCCAACTAGATTATAGTCCTTTTATGTCTGTAGTAAGGGGTAAGGGATTCTCTGGTGTCTTCTATGCTTTTTTTTCAAGCCCAGCTAGTATCCTTATAATCATTGTTTTAAATTCTAGTTCAAGCATCTTACTTATATCTATATTGATTAAATTCCTGGCTGTGAGTTCCACCTTGTGTTCTTCCTTCTGGGGTGAATTCCTCCATCTCATCATTTTGTCCAGAAAAGAAAAGAAGAGAAAAAAACAACAATAAAAACAGAACAAAACAGAAACAGCAAAAAACAAAGAAAAAGAAAAAAAGAGAAAAAAGAGAAAAACAAAAACACAAAACAAATCCCCCCAAAAAAAACCCCCACTAGATAATGGGTGTGTTTTGGTCTACTTGTTAAAAGAATTTAGATTCTAAAATAATAATAATAAAATAAAACTAGACAAAAAATTTAAAATATTGATAGAAATTTTTTAAAATGATAAAAAATATCATTGGAAATGATATTTCCAATGGATATATCCAATGGAATTGGAAAATATAAGAAAATAAATGAAAAATAATAAAAATAAGAAATAAAGAATAATAGTAAAAAGGAAGCTCAGTCCTATTTCTCCTAGAGCTGAAGCTTTTCAGCAGTCTATGATCAATAAATTTGGTACAAGCTAGTTGATTGTGCTTTTCTTCTGGGGAGGGGCCTGCTGCATTGATTCTCAGGCAGACTTGTTTCAGTGGCTATGCTGCTGGAGGACACGGGGGATGGGACTTGGTGTACACAGCTCAGCCCTCCACGAGTTGATGCTGCTTTGCTCCCTGAAAGCTTTCAGCAGTTATGGGCAGGATGAAAATTACTGTGTCTTGCTCTTTAGTCTCAGCGCTGTAAGTTTGTACCCCCTATTTTTCCGTGAGCCCTCACAGAAAAGCAGTCTATCACCCTTTTTCTTTCCTTTTCTTTCTTTCTTTCCTTGGCTTCCATCAGAGCCCTGCACTCACCCTGCCCTATCTGAGCCTTTTTATTGCAGGTGCATGAGCGAGTTTCAAAACTCTGAATTTCAGGGACCCTGGCTGCACAGACCAGCACTGTTCCTCCAGGGGAGATTCTCACCACACTTGCAGGGCCAACCTAGGAAGGCGGTCACACAACTGCCTGTTTAGCAGATAGCCAGCACCAAGAACTGCTTCTCTCTGCTGGGTTCCTGTATCCTAGCACAGTAGTGCCACCTCTTCTTCCTGTGACCCAGGAGATCCTTAGACCACCTTGTCACTCATGGGATTCTGCCCCTCGTCACCACCTGAGCACCTTCAATCCTGGCACGTTCTCCATGGTAGCAAACTTAAAAGTTCAGATTTTGCGCTTCATGCTTCTAATACTTTGCGGTAGCTTCCATAAGCAGGCTCCCTCCCTGCCACTGCATCCACAGCTATGTCTCCCCCAAGTGAACTTCTGCACCTCCTACCTTTCAAAAGGTGGTTGCTTTTCTACTTGTAGACTTGCGGTTTTTGTTTTCTCAGATCTCTGATGGACTTCTTGGGTGTTCAGAATAATTTGATAACTATCTAGCTGTGTTCAAGGGCTGAGACAAGCTCAGGGTCCTCCTACTCTTCCCCCCCTACGTATATTAGATTGTGGGTCTCCAATATTATTTCTATTTTTATTTACAGTATATTATTCCCAGTCTTGTTGAATGCTATTGTATTTCTGTATTTCACCTGATTTGTCAGAATGTGGTTATACTCTTCCTTCCTGCCCTAACTCAATCCTTTTTTTTTTTTTTTTTTGGACTCTGATTATCATTTTGCCTTATCTTTATCAGCAGTGATCTCTCTCCTATCTCATCTATTTCCCTCTTGGCTATAAGCTCATGGAGAGAAGGGCTATACCTTCCCATTTACCCCAGCCTTCTCAGCACCTGGCCAAAGCAGTTGCATTGCAGAACTAAACTGTTGGTCAGTGATCATTTCGTGGTCATGAACAGGAGCTTAATACCTAGAACATAACATGTATACAATAAAAGTGTTTTTAAAAATGTGTTGAGTGGATAAATGAATAAATGTTTCATATTTCTGGGGTGCCTGGATGGCTCAGTTGGTTAAGTCTTGGTTTGGCTCAGGTCATGATTTTGGGGTCCAGTGGAGCCCTGCACTGGGCTCTGTGCTCAGCAGGGAGTCTGCTTCTTTCTCTCCCTCTGCCCCTCCCCCTGCTGTGTTCTCTCTCTCAAGCAAATAAATAAAAAAATCTTTAAAAAAATGTTTTCTATTTCTATTTCCATTCTCTAAAGACCAGTCTTAGTGTCTATAATTTCCCAATCCATGTATGGACCTGACATAACATTTTATTTATTTTTTTTTTGACATCTGCCATGTATCGCTTATTTTTGTTGTTGTGTGTGAGACTATGTTTGCTTCTCTCTCTTTTCCCTATTCCACCACTAATCCCCCATCCCTAACCTACATTAAAGTTTCTTTCATGACAACAATGTCTTAGTCATTTATTTTTAACTTACCAGAAAAATCACAGATTAACACTAATCATTTTAATTAGATTATAACCAGAAGCATTCATTTTTAATAGCAGATGTTTCTTTAATTGTTTAAAGTCGATTAATTTTGTATTTTCAACAAGGGTGAAATATTCTTGATTGTAGGTACAGTGTCGTATCCTTTCTGTGTCCTCAAGACTTTGTACTGTCTTGGGCATAGAATGGCACATTCAGAAATAGTTTCCAAATCATTAACTTTGATTTCCCAGGTGTATAAATTATTTTTGAGTAGTGGTTTGAACACTGAAGGTTTTGACTTATTTGGCATCTGGATGTGTCTGACAGATGATTTAAAGAGTCTTATAATTATAAAATATGATCGTTTATTGAGATGGATGTACATATGGTGCACCTTTTGAAATCAAATAAAAAGTGCCTGAGTCTAATGTCTGTGTTGAAGGCATCCATCATGCCAGGTCTCCCAGAAACTATTTGATACTTTCCTTGCTTCTACTAGAAAAAGTCTTTTACCATACCTGTTCTATAAAAGTTTACTATTTTCTTTCGTTATAGAGTTGATTGTATTTCACAATCCTATCTGTCCTTTACAGTCATGGGTTTATCAGGTTAAATTATATATTGTGTTAGGATTCAGACCAAGCTGCTACAAGAGACTCCAAAATACAAGAGCTTAAATTCTAAGTTTATTTCTCTCTCATATGGAAAAGTCTAGAAGTTAGCAGACCAAGCTGCTTGGGTGGCTCTGCTTTCCTAGGTCATTTAGGGACCTAGCACCCTCCTATTGCTCCATCATCCTGAGGGTGTTGTTCTTGTCCACTTTGTCAAGGCTAGATCACCCTTTGTCCACAGTCTAACTGAAATAATTAAGGAAAGGAAATCTAAAGCAAATGTCTTTATTTTTAGGGAGACAACCCAGAAGTTACATAACTTTCTCTTTCATCCTATTGGCCAAACTTAGACAAAATGCTGTGCTTAGCTGTAAGAAAAACTGGGTGAACAAGTGGCCAGCTAAATCTCCAAAGATTCTATTTTTTTTT
>CM052897.1:27661587-27891330 GCA_028534135.1 Potos flavus
TGGATCCTATTGGCTAGTATTTTGGTGAGAATTTTTACATCTGTGTTCATCAAAGATATTGGTCTGTAATTCTCCTTTTTGATGGGGTCTTTGTCTGGTTTTGGGATCAAGGTAATGCTGGTCTCATGAATTTGGAAGTTTTCCTCCCATTTCTATTTTTTGGAACAGTTTCAGGAGAATAGGTATTAATTCTTCTTTAAATGTTTGGTAGAATTCCCCTGGGAAGCCATCTGACCCTGGGCTCTTGTTTGTTGGAAGATTTTTGATGACTGCTTCAATCTCCTTACTGGTTATGGATCTGTTCAGGTTTTCTATTTCTTCCTGGTTCACTTTTGGTACTTTATATGTCTCTAGGAATGAATCCATTTCTTCCAGATTATCAAATTTGCTGGTGTATACTTGCTCATAATATGTTCTTATAATTGTTTGTATTTCTTTAGTGTTGGTTGTGATCGCTCCTCTTTCATTCATGATTTTATTAATTTGGTTCCTTTCTCTTTTCTTTTTGATATGTCTGGCCAGAAGTTTATCAATCTTATTAATTCTTTCAAAGAACCAGCTCCTAGTTTCGTTGATTTGTTCTACTGCAAAGATTCTATTATTACTATAAACATCTAAGTATCAGATATTGGTGAACAATTTGATGTTATTTGTCCTTCGGGCTGCCTTCCATGAGTACCTTCTTCCCACATAGACCATACTCTTTCCTTCCCAAAATGAGAGAGCCAAGTTTCTTTGTTATCCTATCCACATAAAAATTAAGGCTGAGACAAGTGTTGCATTTTTCTTTTTGTCAAGTTTGAACTTGGCCCTTTATCAAGTTTGGTAACTCATAAGTGAACGCAAAAGTTTTGTATGTTCCTGACACCCAGTATACAGTGATGGAGCTGAAACAGAATAACCACCATGATTAAGCTTCTGTTAATAAAATCAGAAGAATGGGAGTAGTCACAGCTCCATAGAAATGACAAAAATATGGTATGTGATAATTTAAGATACTTGTTCTAGCGTTGGAGTAAGTTGCTCAGCTGACTCTTGTCCTGATTTCTGAGAGGACTCTCTGATCCATTTTTTTTTTTTTTTTTTTAAGTTCCCTATTTCTTCTCTCTGTTGGGTTGGTTGGGTCTTTTTCTGTTACCCTTGTCTACCACAACTAAAGTGAGGATTGAGAGTATGCCCTCCATAAGCTCTGTTTACAAGACAATTACAGCTCTAGCTGGTCAGAGTTATGGCTGCTTTGGCAATATAGTTCCCTCAAAACTTAATAAGCTTCCAGTCTACTTGCTTCCAATTAAATTCATGTGAAAATCACCATATTCAGATTACTTTTATTCATAGTTCTTAAGCCTCTGAGATCTTTTCTTATGTTTGTGTTTGACATCTGTGCTTGAACTGTCCCTTTCACTTTCAACTTAATACTGGCTGGTTTAAAGTCCTCTAAAAATGTAGGCTTCAAATAGGGTGTTACTCTGAACTTGGTTTCTGGGCCGCTTCCATTGTTTGACTCTAAGGTGTTATTGGGAGAATTTAAAGAAAGACTCTGAAGAACAGACATAGCTTTTGCTGTTTGGAGCACAAAAGCAGTTGATTTTTCCAGTCTTACGAAGCTATACGCCTCTCAAAGTAGATGGAATGCCACAGGTGGAAAGTTTCTTCATTATTTTCTTCAGTTTCTACTTGGAAACTGGCCTGTTCATACAGAAGCTTCCTTTTATTCTGCAGGACTTTTCTAAAAGAGGCAGGGAGGCAATATCACTCCAGTATTCTTTGTTTTCCAATCAATTTTCTAGAGCAATAGGCTCAGCAAGTAGGTCATCTGCTTTCTGTTTTCTCTCAGGTTGTGTCTTAGTTTGGGCTATATAGTAAGATATCATAGGTGGGGTGTCTTCAACAATAAACATTTATTTATTTTTAATAGTTCTGGAGGCTGGAAATCTGTGCAAGGATGGTCAGATTCTGGTGAGAGCTCCCTTTCTGGTTTACAGGGGGCTGTCTTTTTGTTGTATTCTCACATGGTAAATATAGGTAATTTTTCTTATGTCTTCTCTTAAAGAACATTATTCTAATTCATGAGGGCTCCATCCTCATAGCTTAATTACCTCCCAAAGACCCCACCTCCAAGTACTATCACACTGGGAATTAGGGCTTAGACATACAAATTTTAAGGGGGACACAAACATTTAATTCCCTAGCAGGTTGCATTTTTTCCTATTGGTTTTCCTTGGAATAAAATAGGTTGCTAGCTTCGTGTGATTTATCTATTTCCTCATCACCATCCACCTAATTGCTAAACCAATAACAGATCTTTTGAAGATTTATTATTGTAGTCTCTCACATCTCTTACCAAATTTTTATATGCGATGAGGTACAGGATAAATCTTCATAACAAATGAACTGAAACTACAGTTATTTTTAAATAAGGTTGAAAATTATTTTCTCATATTCTGTCAGAGGAGAGAGGTCAAGGCTGGCATAGGTTTATTACAGAAAATCATTCATGGGTATAAGTTTTTTCATAGGATAATATCCTAGTTGATGTTCAGTCATCACCTAGAATATTATTCTGTTCTACAGGGATTGGAGGCAAGAGAAAAGAGGAAGTCCAGAATAAATGGATTTATCTTCAAGGCAAGGACTCTGAAGTTGCACATATTATTTGTGCTCACAGCCTCTTTGACCCAGACATGATCCCATGGCCACACATTACTGCTGTGAAGAATGGGAGATCAAGTGTGTAGCTGGGTGTCCCAACTCTACATAGCTAAAAATAATGGGGTTCTGTTACTTAAAAAAAAAGAGACACAAAGTATGGTTTCTTGAGGACAGTAGCAACATAAAATACTAATTTATAAAGAAAGTTTCATTGTATTCAATTTCAGGGAAGTTTGTTATCTATTAATGGTAATTGGTTTTATCCTTCTGTGTTTCAGAATTGAACCATTAGTAACAAATATCTCTTGGATACTGAAAGTAGGACATAGGAAAGTTTCCCATCCTCTTGGAATTTCATCAAGAACACAGTGAAGTAGAGATTTCTTGAAATTTGGAGGAGATAGCTCTATCACAGCAATAAGCAAGTACATTTTTTTCTACAGATTCTTAAAAGTACTTTGTTTTGGTAGGAATACAATAACTGTTAACTGATTTTTGACTTTTTTCTTAAGCAATTTATTTGGGTCACTGCACTACTACTCTTTAATATATTCTCTACAAAATTCTCAATTGACTGCAAAAATGATTCAGTAGGCTCCCCTGCTGTTCAACTCAGTCATTCATGACTTCACCAGATGGTTTTGCTTTTTGGGCCAATGCTTTTTTTTTTTTTTAATCATATTGTTTCCCCTCCTTTGGATACAGTCAAGATCTAAAATATGACACTCATTTTTAATTTCATGACTAAAATATAAAGTATTATGCAGATACATCTTTTATTTTCTGCATATTTAAAGATAGTGACCAGAATGTTTGCTATTTGTTGTGGGCAAGGTAATTTTATAGTATACTTATTTTCTTCATTTACTTCCTTCACATACTCCCTTGTTTATTCTTTTTCTATAATAATTCAAGTGTCATTAGTTTTTACCACCTATTACTATCTTCCCTTTGGTTATACTATTACTTTTATGGGTTTTCTTTATTTAAACAAGTTTATTTAATGTATTGGTCAAAGTCCTGCTGAGGAAAGCTCATCAGCTGTTACTCCTCAATTATTCCTAGTCTATATAAATGGTACATAGTTTGAAATACAGTTAAACGAAGAACAACAGAGGAACATTAAACTGCCTGAAAATGTCTCCTGTTTTAATCCAATTATGTCAATCTATCTGACAGGCAAAACTTTATGAAACTTTAACTGTTTCATTGGTCATATAACATTTTAAGAGGTGCTATGATCTTAGCATATATGATCTTAACAATGATCACATATTTTTATAATTTACTTCATAAATTATTCATTTCTTTTATTGACAAAACTTTCAAAGATTTTACACTATGTTAGCTTATAAAAGCAATTAACCTGAAATCATATGCTCACTACTGACCTCTAAAATACGGGGTTTGGTTATGTATCCCAAATATTTTTTTTATGGATAACAAGATTAAAAACTTGGTAAAAGCTGATTTTCAAATATTTGTTTTTCATCAAAAAATAGAAATTTAGCTTCAGTGAAAATGCAAATCACTTACATCAACTTTGTTGCATTACGGATAGAGAGTCCTTGATTCAGATGGTTTACATACCTTGTTTAGAGTCATACTCTCAGCTAGGGTTAGGGGAAAGATGGGAATCTGAAGAAATTTATAGTGTCTGCTCATCTAGTGCTTTTTGTTCTGCTCTGTTTTTAGTTTCAGAATGGGAATCTTATTTGCCCAGTCTGAAAAATTATCAGTAATCCATACTATTTAAAAATTAAATTAAGCATATGAGTTATGCATCATTCTTAAGCAACATACAAAATATTTGCTTTCATTAATCACTGATTTCCAAGAAAAGTTGCTTTGAATGCTAGTGAGTTTAAAATGATTAGCTTAATTTTCTAATCCAAAAAAATGATATTGATTTAAATAGAATTATTTGAAGGAAACAAGTTAACATGTTATTTTTTAAAAAGTCAGTATTTTGTTTGTTGTTTTAGTCACTGGTTTTATGCATCCATATGTCTTTCTAATAAATAGTGCTAGCCACTGTTTGTTATACATATTCTATAATATATTCTAATAGTATATTTTCTTTGAAGGCAGGAATATTGCATATACCTAGCACCTATTAAGGGGTCCAACACAAAGTAAATAATAAATATTTGTGACTAGATAAATGAATATGCATATACATATATTTTTGAACGTGTGTTTGTACATATGCATATGTATATGTACACATATACACATATATATGATTGTTTCTAATACCATCTATAAAGTTTAAATTACTGTTTAAAAATATTATTACCTTTTGTCAAAAAGAAATGTTCTAGGTGATTTTTGTGCAGTCTCTTTCGAAGTAGGAAGGGTTAGGTGGTAAAGTGGGAAGAGAGGGAGAGAATAAGGCATTGTATGGAGAAGGAAAACAGCATAAACTGAGCATGTTGCTACCAATAGTTTGTTGCTGCTAAATCATAAAATGCATGGCAACAAGTAGTAAGAGAGAAGGCGGGAGATTGGGTAAGAGGCAGGTTAGGAGCATGCTACCATCCAATACATAGAATGTGAAAGGAATATTCTTCATTGATTACAGTCACACTATCAGAAAGTAAGTATATATTGAGGTTGTACTCTATGCTGGGCCCTGCTTATGGTGTTTTGGCCAAAACGGCCAACATAATTCTTGCATGAAACTAGAAATTCTTCTATTTCTGGTTTGGTTTAGGAAAATGCTTTATACATACAAATTAGTTCTGTGATTCAAAGTTATGGTTTTTGTTTCTTTTGAGTTCTTGTAACTATTTTCTGCAAAAATTTGGGGCAAATTTAGAGTCATTTTATAAAAATTATGAATTGATTAGGATAAGGCTCACTTTTCCCTTGTGTATGCTTTTCTGCTCTCCAGTGCAGTAGAAAGGCTGGAAAGCTTTCACACTGATGGCTAGATATGCTCCCTCTGGACTTTTGGGCCAAAGACAGACCAATGCTCCTGTTAATATCTGAGTTGTGTCCCACTAACATTTATATGTTGAGGTCCTAACCCTCAGTCCCTTAGAATGTGACCGTACTTGGAGATAAGATCTTTATTTTATTTTTATTTATTTTTTTAGTTTTTTTTAAAGATTATTTATTTATTTGGAGGGGGGAGAAACAGGGGAGGGGCTAAGGGAGAGGGACAGAGAGTCTCAAGCAGACTGCGCTGAACACAGAGCCTGATGAAGGGTTTGATCTCAAAACCCTGAGATCACAACCTGAGCCAAAATCAAGAGTCTGACACTAACCATCTGTGACACTCAGGCGCCCTGGAGATAAGGTCTTTAAATAAGCTGTTATATTAAAGAAGGTCATTGCTGTAGACTCTAATCCAGTGACTAGTGTCCTCAAAAGAAGAGGAGATTAAATCACAGACATAGGCACAGAGAGAAAATCATGTGAAGACATAGGGAGAACACAACCATTTACAAGCAAAAGAGAGAAGTCTCAGAAGAAACAACCTTGTAGACACTTGATCTTGGAATTTTAGCCTCCAGACCTATGAAAAAATAAATTTCTATTGTTTAAGCCATCCAGCCTGTGGCATTTTTGTTATGGCAGCCTTAACAAACTGATACAGCCCCAAAGGACAATGACATGACACTTAAGTGTCTAAAATCCCAGTATTATCTCAGAGTTCTGGATTCTAAGAAGTTTAACACCCCTTATTCTTTTTATTTTTCATTTTTTTTATTCTTTTTCTTTTAATCTACAAGAGCTACAAAATGTCTGTCAAATATTAGTAGACAACTACCTCACCATAGAACTGTAACAACTGTGGGCACTTTAAAACTTGCTCATTAATTTCAGAACCAGAATGTTTTATGACATTAGTTCAGAGTTTCTCAAAATCGACATGGTAGTTGGGTTTAGAGAAGTCCTTTTGTGATATGCTGTCCTGTGAATTATAAGATGGTTAGCAGCATCTCTGGACTTTACCCTGTAGATGTCAATGGCACTCTTCCAGTTGTAGCAAACAAAAATGTTTTCAGAAATTGCCAAATAATCGCCTTGTAGGCAAAATCACCCTTGGATGAGAACCGTTGTTTTAGTTTGAACATCTTGATAGTGCTTTTTTTTTTTTTTTTAAGATTTTATTTATTTATTTGTTAAAGAGAGAGAGCACAAGCAGGCAGAGAGGCAGGCAGAGGTAGAGGGAGAAGCAGGCTTCCTGCCGAGCAAGGAGCCTGATGTGGAACTTGATCCCAGGACCCTGGGATCATGACCCAAGCTGAAGGCAGTTGCTTAACCAACTGAGCCACCCAGGCGTCCCTTGATAGTGCTTTTTATGTATATTTATTATTTGAGTTAGATTTTTGGAAGGTCACCTAAGTGTGCATCTGCATGAAAGAATCACTTTTCCTGTGTATATGTAAACTAGTTTTGCTGACACCAAGGATTCATTTTCTTTTTCTGACACCTTATTATTTGTTGAAAAATAATCTAATTGCAGTCTTCTTCTCTCAGAGTCATAGTTCTAATTATTAGTCATGTTGACCTTTTCTGTTGAATAAAAAGAAACAAATGTTACATCATAAACCATAAAAGAACTGGTATTAAATGCTAGTTGCAAAGAAGTACATTCATTAGGTACTTACAAATACAATGAAACATCTTTACAAGGTCTTTATTTGAATATGTTTGAGATTCTCCCCAGAAGATTTCTTCATTTTTAATGGCACAGACAGCAGGCTTTCATGACCACAAAAACCTCTTTATGAAAAAACTATATCAAACTTTATTTATTGCTTAAGGAAAAGACTTCTGTGGAGTTGATATGCAACCTCAAATCCTTTCTGACTTTAAAATCTGTAAAAGTCAAATTATTCAAGTCATTTTTGTGGAGTTAGTTGGCAATGTAGACAATTTTCTGAAAATACTCATCAGTGCTGAGTTCTATTCGAGAGCTTGTGAACTGAAGGGGCCGAAAGTCATCCAGAATCTCCATAGTTTGATATTTGAATCTTTTTGACGTGTCATATCCAGCTGCAGTGTTTCCTTAATGAAAGAGCTCAGACGTAAGCTCTATTCCTTTGCCCGCTTTACAGCCAAATAGGGTCTATGCAGTAAAACAACTATTACCTTATTTTAAAATCAATTTTCAAGGAATTCTAGAATTGTTTTAGGGACAGTCTCTGACTGAATATGAGTGATGCTTACATTGGCCATTCTATAGTTACAGTGTATTTTCCTTACTTAATGATTTTTATTGTTAAAATATATAGTTTTGTTTTCAATATGGGCTTTGAAAATCTCAGTTCAAAGTACTGATTAGTGAAAAAATAAGTTCTTATTTAAGAAACAAAGGCTAATTAAGAAATTCAGAGGAGAATTTAAATGACTGTCAGAATGTAACAAGATTAAAAACTTTGAGTTTAAAGACTGCAAGCCTTGGGAAGAGTGCGTTAATGAACTAACTCTCAGTTGATAAGCACAGATTATATCAATGATCAGTATTCCAGTGTTGACCTAATTTGAAAGCATAGGATCCCCAACAGAATCCGTCTTTATTGCAGATAAAATTAACCCAGGCAATTGTTTCCCAGTGCTTTCAAGAATGGATATCCTTTTAAAAATAGTAAAATTAAATCATGGTTCTATTCCATTTATCCATTCATTTAGCAATGCATATTTATTGAGTAACTATAATGAGCTAGGTAGTTTTGTAGGCTTGGGAGTATGGTAGTGAACAAAAAAAAAGTCCCTGTCCTCATGGAGTTTACATGCCACTAGAAGAAAAAGTGAATGAACAACAACAACAACAAAACATTACAAAAAAAAATCAATATGGCTGTAGGTGGTATGTAAAAAAGTAAAGCAAGATAAGGGAAATAGTGAGTGCCTCTCTGTATGCTGCTCAGGGAAGGCATCCATCTTAGGTAGGTTCCCTAATATAGCCTTTTTCTAAACATTTATTTGAAGGAGAGGGAGGTGATCTCAGAAGGGAAGTAAGGCAAGCAGCATAAAGCTGGGTGAAAAGCTTAGCAAGAATGTGGTCGCAGCTGGAAACGTCCAGGTAAACCACAGGAAGCTCTGGAGCATAAATTGCACTGCAGAGATGGTCTCACTGTGAGGTAGGATTTGGCCTTTTGTAGCTTGTGTCAGTTGACCTCTGGCAGAAGTGGCATGGCATGGCCTGTGGAAAAGGCACCTCTATATTATTGAGTCAATTATCTGTAGAAAAGAGGGGTAGCTTTGAGTTCTCATCCAGCCAACCTCAGCAGCAGCTGAAGATGGATGTACCAGCCTACCAAAGGGATCTGAGTGGCCCTCCAACAGAGTCCACTCACATATCTGGGAAGATGATGAGGACATAAGGGGAAAAGATAGCTAAATCATTCCAGGGAGAGGCAACAGTGATTGCAGAGAACCTAGGGTGGAATTTTGCAAAAGACCCTGAGATTGGAACTTACTTGGCTTGAGGAATAACACCATATCTACTATAACTGGAATCATGGGAACAAGGAATAATGGAAGGTGATTGAGGAATGCATGGGTGAGAGAGATCGGAGGCGGGGTCTTGTAGGCCATTGAGTGAGATGAGAAGTCATTGGAGTTTTCTAAACATAAGGCATGATCTGGATTTATTTTTATTTTTATTATTTTTTAAGGTTTTATTTGAGAGAGAGAGAGAGAGATAGTGACAGTGAGATAGAGCACAAGCAGGAAAGAGAGGGAGAAGCAGACTCCCCACTGAGCAGGGAGTCCAACATGGGGCTCAATCCCAGGACCCTGGGATCATGACCTGAACCAAAAGCAGACACTTAACTGACTGAGCCACCCAGGTGCCCCTAGATTTAGTTTTAAAATGCTCACTTTAGCTACCATGGGGTACACTAGACTGTAGAAAGCAAGGATGTAAACTGCAGAATCAGTACTTGCCCTTTTAAGCATCCTTTTATTGAGCAACCACATGCTATCAAGAGGCTGTTGTGAATTTACTAGTGCTTTGACATGATTTTGCATGTGATAATTACAGTTGCATCCATATAGATTTTGTAAGTACACATGTAAATTGGGGGTGATATTCAAAATATTTAGTAAGCAATATTACAGAGATTCCAAGCAATCAGTTTGAAAGCTGCGTTTTAGCCTAACATATAGACAAGATACAGTATTTCTTCAGTCTGCAGACATTGCTTGGTATATAGTCTATAGACCCCTTGGATTTAACACCTTGCCTTCTCAAATACTCAAGGCTCCAAAACAATGTGGTAAATTTTTGTCTTTTCTGAGGAAAAGCAGGTAGCCCACTTGAATCAGGTGGGGTGGTGTTCTATGATGGGAAGTAGAGCTTGTTGAAAATGCCAGATATGAAATATATAGGAAGGTCTCAGGTTAGAAAGCAAAAGATTTTGTAATCTAACAGTAGGTTTCTATAAGTTAAAACCCGGGAGCTGAGCCTAAGAGCATTTTCCTTATAGGTATCTTTTTGGGCCCTGCACTTCCCCTGTAGACCTATGTCACTTTATATTAAACCACTTGTTTCTTCTGTCTATTTTGTAGATTTTATTCTAGGAGTAGGGACCAAATCTCTTTTGTTTATAGTTGTGTAGTCACAATCTAGCACAGTGACTAGTACTCACTGACACGTAGTCTGGATACCTGAGAACTGTGGCAAGAGGATACGAAATTAGATGATTGGATTGACTATGAAAATGTGGATTTGGTTTGAAAACAAAGAGATTTTCTGTGGGTTAATTTAGAAGAAGACTTTACTTTTTAAAAATAGCAATAGCTTAGGGGTGCCTGAATGGCTCACTTGGTTAAGCATCTGCCTTTGGCTCTGGTCGTGATCTTCAGGATCGAGCCCCATGTCAGGCTTCTAGCTCAGCAGGAAGCTCTGCTTCTCCCTCTCCCTCTGCCTCTCCCCTCTGCTTGTGCTCTCTCTATCTCTCGCTCTCTCAAATGAATAAATAAAATCTTAAAAAAAAAAAATAGCTATAGGTTGGCCTAGTGTTGGTGACTCAAACCAGGTAGCCTAGTTAGAAATACAACTCATTCCAAGAGTAAGATGAGTAGTGTCTTGCTACTAGACTTCTCATATGAAATATGAGAAGCATATTTCTATCTTATTTAAATCACTATATTTTGGATATTTTTGTTATAGCAGCTTAGACTGTACCCTAACAAATACATCAACTCTAAATCGATGCCTTCTTTAAAAAAAAAAAAAAAAAAAAGATTTATTTATTTATTTGGGGGGGAGGGGCAAAGAGAGAGGGAGAGAATCCAGAAGCAGACTCCCTGCTAAGCATGGAGCCCTACACAGAGCTCAATCTCATGACCCTGAGATCATGAATGGAGCTGAAATCAAGTGTCAGATGCTTAAGCGAGTGAGCCACCCAGGAGCCACTCTAAAAAATTCTACCTCTAAATCCCAACCCAAGTCATTTTCATATTTTGCCCGGATCATCATCTATCTGGTCTTCCTTTTTCCACTCTTGTCCTATAATCTGTTCTCTATAAAGTCATCAGGGTAACCTTTTAAAAATAAAATTCAGCTTGAGTCACTTCTCTAAAAGTTCTTTAAAGGCTTCTCTCATCTTACTTAGAACAAAATCTAATACCATAACATAGCTTTGTAATCTTTATATTTATAACCTTACTAATTTCACCTTCAACTGTTCTTCCCTTGTGAATTCCTTTCTGTCCACACTGCAATGGACTTCTTTGAGAAATCCAATCCTGCTTATGTCTCAGAGACTGCAGTCTTCACTGCCTAGAATGGTTTTCCTCCTTAAAGTTGCATTTTTTACACTCTCGTTTTAATCAGATTTCTATTTTGATAGTCCTTCATCACAGTAGCCTTTCCTATCCACTCTGGCTGCATTAGCACCCAAACGTGTTCCATTGTTCCCTATACTCTTGCCTTGCTTGATTTCTTCTTCATATCTCTAACAGATTTTGTATTATATATTTATTTGTTTAATGTCATTTCCCCCCATTAGAATGGAAGTCCTCTGAGAGGAGGAATTTTGATTCTCTCCTTTAGAGTTTAATTCCTAAGAGTCTAGAATGATGCCTGATAACTGTCAGATCCTGAAATATTTGCTGGTGCCATTAGCCTTTTAAGACTCAGACCTTCACAGATTCTTTCAATGCTCCAACCTGGGGAATAATAGCCTCGTTTGCTCTGAGGGCTATTTTCATCCTTTAAAACCCTTACTTCTTTTTAACTTTTCGTATGTATGTTTGTGTGTGGGCGAGGATATGTGTGTGTGTGTGTGTGTGTGTGTGTGTGTGTGTGTGACATTTCAAACTGTTATTCCCCACAGATGCATTAAAATCAGTTTAGAAATATATATTCTTACTGAGTATTCTCTAAAGAATGCAAATTACTTCCAATCCTCCAACCCTTGAATAATGCAAACCATTGGTAAAAGAAGAGCCATGCTCCACCATGCATTTTAATACAGAGTAGCTATGTCAACTGCTACATTACAGTCAGTTGAAAGATAGACTAAAGGAAGCTGAGTTACACATTTCAGGGATAGGGTTTATGGGGAACAGCATTAAGTACTTTATGCTACAGAAATTGGTATGGCTAGTTTTCCTAACACTGTATCATTTACTTATAGTAATTGAGGGTGGACAGGAATGAGGGTAGACTACAATGGAGTAATGACAACATATATTGGTTCCAAATGACTTGAGTGTTTCAAACAGAATTTTATATTAGTTCATTCTCTTTTTATATCCAGAGACTCTTGCATTCTTTTCAGTAAAGAGCCTGGAGAGGTAAATACAAATGGTTATACTAGAACTTACAAAAATATACATGATATCCTCATCAAACATTTTTCTTTCTTTCCATTTTTTTTTTTTTATTGCCAGAGGGACACCATTTTTAATGTATTCTGTTATATTTCTTGGGACTAGGTCATATTTAGGAGTTATTTATATTAATATTCTATTTGAAATTTGTGGATATTTTTCCTTTTCAACCAACTTAAAGAGATTAAGGTATTGTTTTTAAACAGTATCAGTGACTATACTAAAGGTGTCAGAAATTATTTCACAACAAAGAATAATTGTAATTCTCTTGAACAGAAGTATGAAATTATGAAAAATAAGGCTCTGCTTTTTAGAGACTATACTAGACAAAGAGAGCTTAATAGTAACCTCTTTTGTTTTTTGTAATGGAATCAATTCTTATGTATTTATTTTGCAAGAGCTTTGTTGAAATATAATACACCATACAATTCCCCTGTTAAAAGTGCATAATTTAGTGATCTTTAGTATATTCCCAGAGTTGTATGACCATGAACAATCAATTTTAGAACATTTGCATCTCGCATTCCTTCTCAAAGAAATCCTTTGGTACAAACCCTTTTGCAGTCATCCCTATTTCCCACAACCACCCCCATCCTTCCTTAGCAACCACTAATCCACTTTCTATCTCCTTAGCATTGCCTATTCTGGATATTACATTTAAATGGAATCATGCAGTTTGTGGTCTTTTGTAACTTGATTCTTTCACTAATATAATGTTTTCATGGTTCATCTGTGTTGTAGCATGAATCAGTACTGTTTCTTTTCATTGACAAATAATATTTCATTGTATGGATAGACAACATTTTATTTATTCAACAGTCGATGGGCATTTGTGTTATTTCTTCTTTTTAGCTATTATGGGTATGCCTCTATGAACATATTTTTGTGCGAACATGTTTTCATTTTGGGTACATATCAAAGACTAGAATTGCTGACTTCTGTGATAATTCTGGCTGATGCTGTTGAACACCTTTTCATGTGCTTATTGACCTATTTTTATTTCAGTGCTACTTTTTCTGCCTTGCAGTGGGCTTTATTCTATTACTGTTTTAATATTCCCATCCTTTTATAATTCTGAAAATCACTGTATTTAATTTAATTTTTTTAGTGATGGATATAAACTAAAGTGAGTGTGTTCCTGTATAGTTTTATTGCATAGATTTTGTAAAATATATATCAACCTCCCTGGATACCATTTTTGCTTATTTTTCGGTTCTTAACTCTTTCCAGACAGATTTCTGGATATTGAGACTTTATGCCATTTGAATAGGATGATTTATTTATAGATTTGACAAGTTGATTGGTAATCTGTTTATGTAAACATACAACAGTTTATACTTGGATTTTCTCCACTTCTAACTGCAGTTTTCTAGTAACAAATCACTCAGAGAGGGAAGTGATTTTAAATTGATAAAGATGATTTTAAACATTAGAGGAATTGAATCATACTTACTTTACAAGAGGTGGCTAAATCAACTTAATACCACCTTTGAGTTCCTTAAACTTAATTTTGAGAATGAAATTATATATTGAATGAAAAAAATGGTTCAAAGTAATGGATTCATGAGGACAGGAGCTGCTGCTTTTCTGTATTATATTTAATTATGGCCAATATCTGGAGCCTAGAAGAGGTATGTTTATTTTTAGCTAAGGATGCTTCTAATGACTCTATGCTGTCATTTTCAAAAGAGAACATGTGAGATAGTTCAGGGTGTTACCAACAAATATATTTTTCTAAGCTTCAGATATCTGAGATTTGACTTTTACTATTTAAGTAGATATTTTAATAAAATTATAATTATACAATTAAATTCTTATATTTGATGCATATAATTCAATCCTTTAAATTTTTTCCTCTTGGGTACAGTACAAGGACTATATTCATATGCTAGTTTTCTGTTAATTTTATGTATGTAGGTAGATAGTTAGCTAGCAAGCAAGCAATGAGGGCCACTTCCCATGTTTTCCATTGGTACCCTACAGCATGTGATCCAGGCTTCAGAACTTCTTCAGCCTTCTCACTCATTAACTGAAAACAGGAAATACACACAAGACAATTTTATCAGAGACTTAAATGAAAATAACATGTTTCCCCAGAGTAATTGGAAAAATTTGTGCCAAGGATCCTTTAGTAATAAGAGATACTGATTTCTTTCACTGCTGCCTTAAAGGACACTTCTTAGGGACTTGGGAAGACTGGTTCAGCTGCCATCCTGTGATATAGCTCCTCAAATCAAATAATTAAATACAGTTGCTTTGTAATATAAGTTATCTCTAATATTTGCTTTATTGATATACTGTGGTGACTGTTCGTGGTGGGAAGATAAAAAATACACCTGGTTTAGGATGGAGGCTTTATAAATTCAACCTTACCTTGCTTGTTATGTGATTTGCTAAGAGTAATTTGTCTTAGTCCTTTCAAGGAAGAGACAGTTCTTGAACAGTGTCTGTTTGGAATGATGTAGATAATCACCCATTGTTACTTTTCTTTCTATAGATTTTCAGTCAGAGAATGGTGTAAGCATAGCTGTGGGAATAAACTCAGATTTTGTGAGTTTGGCCATTGCTGAGTGACAGTTCTCCTTGGGTCTTGAGTTCTACATGTATGGTAAAGAGGCATTGATTATTTTTATTCTGGACTATTTTTTCAAGGAGTTTTATATAACAAACAGCCTTGGAAGACAGAATTATGTCTCCCTCTGGAGTAGAAGGCTGACATTTTTTTCCTAGTCAAGATTATATGGATTATATCTTTCTCTGGGGCAGAGTTTAGGCAGATTAGGTAGGAGCCCTTTTCAAAGACTTGGATTTCTGAAACTCTGGGTTCCTTAGCTGTTAGACAAAACTAATGCACTTGTAGCATTTACCTGGACTGCTCTTCCTCACTCCCAAGGAATTTGGGGATTGGGGGATGGGGAAAGGAACACAATGCAAACACAAAGCTAATGCTTCCCTTCTATGCTATAATTAAGTCCGATGTTTCTGATCCTGGAATCTTATGTCTTCTGCGAGCATCTGTGTAACTATAGCAGGCTAATTTGTTAACATGCAGTAAAGGTGGAATCCCATGCCTTCGAAGGTTTTTGAAAATTGTGTTAATTTTCAGGCTTTGAGTAGTCCCTCTCCAAAGGAGTTCTGTAGAATTAAACCCTTCTGTGGGAGAATTAAACCCTTTTGCCCCTTTATTGTATACAATGAATTGTGTTTTCTCCTATGCATACGGAATGTTAGTATATAAATTGGAAAATTGAGAGAATAGTCAATTAAATTATCTTCTGTAGGGCTTAATTTCTCATGAAATCAAGTTGAGGAGAGTCATTTATTCCAATGGTAAATGTTTGGCTTTACATCTTCCCTGACTAGTTGGCACTATAAACATCTTTTGCCAGCACAAGATTAGAGATAGCTCTTCATGTGGTTGAAAGAAATATAAAAATATTCCCCTTCTCAAAAGATTGAAACATTCATTGTCAAAATCATGGTTTGGGGAAGCAGTTTTCATGAGATCTCTATTTTCTAACTCTGTGACTTTGGTAAGTATAATATAGAGAGAAAAATGCTTGGAGTTAGTTAAAATCCTGGCTGACCTGGTGGAAGTGAACCTGAGGAAGAGAACTGGCTTTTTGATTGCAGACACAATGCTAGGGACTCTCAGGGACCATTCTGTGTCCTTGCCCTTTTCCTTCTCTATTAAGGAAAAGTAAACAGCACCATTATCTCTATAGAAGCCAAGGGAATTTAAAGCAGTTTCAGGAAGTTAACAGGATGACGATTCTAAGCATATGAAATCCTATCATATTCCCTATAGTTAGAGAGTAGTATTTATAAATTGATCTTCCCACTCTACCATAAACCAAACATTAGCTTCCAGCACACAGCTGGTTGTGGATTTTGAAAATGTTTCTCCACCCAAGTGTAGAGAATAGAACAACTAGGTATACATTATTCCACGTGCTTTTACACTGCTTTCACAGTCCATGATGAAGTTCTATTGACACAAAATAATTTCATCCCTAAGGAGGTTGTTGTTCATATACCATTATGTAATTCATAGTTCAAATCTTTAGATTATAAGAATGCTAGAACTTGGAAAGAAAGAGTACATTTTCGAAAGGAAAGAATTAATATTTTCCGGCTTCTTATTCTTTACCTAGAAGCCCTGGGCTCTTTTCTTCTGAAGATCCTAATGAGTAAAGGGAGTTTGCTTCATACTTAAACCCTTTCCTTCTGTTGCTACCCTGTTTTCATTCCTCGGGCTTTTTGTTTTGTTTCATTCTGTTATTGCTAGAATCTTTTTGGTTTTTATGACCCCATGCAGGCTGACCTCTTGCTCCTGTCGCATTCTTCCTAAGCTTTCAGATTTCTAGGAAATCTACTTACTTTCTCTATTTCTTTACATACATTACTTCATTAGTGCATTCTCTGGATAATTTGACCTTACTGTTTCCCTCATGAATTTCTTGGCATATCTCTTTCTTTGCCTTTGGTTACTGCCCGTGACTAGCTTGGTACTATTCCATCACTTTTAGGAATGCTATGATTCTTTTTTTAATTTATGTTTTCTTTCTTTATAGAGGTATAATGGACAAATAATATTATACTAGTTTCAGCGGTACAGCATAATGGTTCGATATTCACCACAGTAAGTCTAGTTAACATCTATACCCCTACATAGCTAAAAGATTTTTTTTCTTGTGATAAAAATGTTTAGGCTCTACTCTCTTAGTGACTTTCAAATATGCCATACAGTATTATTAACTGTCGTCACCAAGCTTTACATTACATTCCCATAACATTCATTTTATAACTGGAAATTTCTATCTTTCGACCCCCTTTACCCATTTCATGTACCCCCACCTCTGACAACCACCAGTCTGTTTTCTATATCTATGAGCTTGTTCTTTTTTTTTTTTTAAAGGTTTTACATGTGAGATCATATGGTATTTTTCTTTGTCCGATTTGTTTTACTCAGCATACTGCATATCCATATTGTTGCACATGGGAAGGTTTCATTACTTTTTATAGCAAGTAACATTCAGTTTTGTGTCTGTGTCTCATATTTTCTATATCCATTCATCCATAATTTATATTTTCTTAATTCTGGTTTTCAAAATAGTTTTTTTCAAAATAGTTTTAAATTGAAAATGATACAAAGTTGAAAATTAATGTTAAGCTTTAGCAGCACTCTATATAAGTTCCAGAAGCTTCCTTATTAGATGTAATACTAATATAATTCTGCACAAAGTTATAAATTTTGAAGTTTTAATGATATATGCATATGTATACTTTTTAAATAAGCAAATTTATATGGATAGATATTCTTTTTTTATTTTTTTATTTTTTTATTTTTTATTTTTTTGATATATAGATATTCTTGAAAGAACTTCTTGAGAATATTTTAGGACTTTTTCTGTATCTTTGGTCCAATATTTTTGGAGATATTCAGAGGTTAAAATGATTCCTGACAGTTCTATAAAAGGATTGAAAATGGACTCTAAAATGAAAGCAGAAAGGTATTACAAGAATTAAAACACAAAAGGACAAGATTATAAGAAGCAAATGATGATTTTAAAAGAAGGTCTATGGAAAGTGAAAAAGATGTGAGGACTATTGCAGAGGTTATTTAATTACACAGAGTCACCCACATATCACTGTAGTAGGATTATATTGGCAGTTTTAAGTTTCCCTAGAGTTAAATCTGGTCTCCCAAAGCCCCCAAATCTTTGAAAATGTCAATGACAACACAAGGAACATCCAAACAAAAGCAGTTTATTTGGGTTTTCTGTAAAGGGTGAATCTGTGACTGCCCTTAACACTCTAATCCCCAAAATGATGCCTAAAGGCAACAGAGATTACGGTATGATGATGCTGTGCTAATAGTGTGATTGAAGTCCAGGGAGTAAGACTTGTTTTCTTTCCTGTTCACTCTGAATATTCATGAGATGCTGAGTACAACCTTAACTTTTCTCCACTTGGTGGTTATCAAGAGATAATTTTACTGCTTCTCCCTTTACGGAAGCTTAATTTTTTTCTTCATTCATCCATTTTGGTTAATTTATAATAAGCTTAGCTGAAGAAAGTAAACATTTCAAAAACTTTCAAGTAACCCTTGATGCAATAGATAATGAACAGTGTGGGTATGAGATCATAAACTTGCAAACCAACTTGGATATATGTTGTCATTCTAATGTTTTCTGTTTTTCTTTTCATATTTGCCTCCTTGGGGAGAATATGGTTGTTAAAAGGTAAAGGAGCAGGAAGATTTTGCAGATGAAACCATGTACAAACTCTGCATAAACTGATTGTTAGTTTAGAAAAAAAAAAGAAAGACAGCTGTACTTGGATACAGAAGACAAATCCTAGGCCTAACCCCTTGACTGGGAGGCTGTGTGAACTTGAGTAGCTCATTTAACCTCATTGGGTCCCAAAGTATTCATCTCCGAAGTCACTTACTCTTGGTATTATTTTTAGTATTGAATAAGAGGGTACATGCAAATAAATACCCTTTGAGAAAAGTATGTCTGGCATTCAGAGTATAGGAGATATTACTTTGAATTAATAAAATCTTAAACTACCATTTTTTAATCTTCTTGGTCAAAAAGGAGGTCATAAATAACATATGAGGTTAAAATCTCTTCTTTTGGCAAAGAAATTTTTAGGAAAATATGAACAATAGTAATAGTGACTTACAGAAAAATATTTTAAAAACATTTTGTTTTCCTTCATAAGTATATTCTCCTAATCTCTTATTAAAGTATTTCTTCCTTGAGGTTAGAGATATTTCTTCAGTGATCTGTCTTTATATGGCACTTTGGCAAATTTTTATAGAATTCTCTACATATATCACAAACTCAAGGCTTTATAGTGCCATGAAGAAATCATTAATATCAATGCAATTTTTTATGAAAAATGATGTTAGATAAATAAGTATATTTTATTTTGGCATGATTTTTTAGATTGATAATGGCAAAAACCCACTTAGATTAAATGAAATACAAGAATATCTCATAATGTCTTAAGGAAATCTATCACAGACTGGAAGGTAAAATGTTTTGTTGGCCTGATAAGTGGGGCAAGAAACTAGAAGTTCAAGAGTAATCAAGGCAATTATTCTCTCTGTGTGCTTCTGGGTCTCCACTGTTTTCTACTTTTAATTTGTGCATCTGTGGGCCAGTTTCCTCTGTTTTTGTGTACAAAGGGGAAATGTGACCATGATGTTAAGTTTATAATTCAGGGTGATAGCAGGGGATAACCAGTCTTTGGGACCCTAATCCAAATTATGGGGAAAAGAACCTAATTTGTGTGGCTTGTGTCAAATGTTTACCCTACGTACAAATAGCTGATGCTGATGTAATGAGGCTGAACCACTGTTACCTAGCTCTAGGGTCCCAGACCAGACTTTTGTGTTAGAGGCTTGAGCCTTCATCTTAAAATATGTCTAATATAATTTTTTAAGGAACCTCCATATTATTTTTCCACATTGTCTGCAACAGTTTTCACTCCCAGCAATAGTTCACGAGAGTTCCGTTTTCTCCGTTGGTGTACAACACTTGTTTCTTATGTTTTTGATTTTAACTATTCTAACAGATGTGGGGTACTATCTCATTGTGGTTTTGATTTGCATTTTCCTGATGATGAGTGATATTGAGCATATTTTTATGTGTCTCTTGGCCATTTGTGTATCTTTTTTGGAGAAATGCTTGTTCATGTCTTCTGCCCATTTTTGATTGGATTATTTGGGGGTTTTTTTTGTATTGATTCTTTATATATATTTTGTAAATTAATCCCTTATTGGGTATATAATTTGCAAAAATATCCTCCCATTTGGTGGGTTATGTGTTGACGGTTTCCTTAACTGTGCAAAAAACTTTTTATTATTTGGCGTAGTCCCAGTGGTTTAATTTTGCTTTTAATTTTGTTTCCTTTGTCAAAGGAGACATAGCTAGAAAAATGTTTCTATGGCTGATGTCAAAGAGATTATTGCCTATGTTTTCTTCCAGGAATTTTATCATTTCAGGTCTCACATTTAGGTCTGTAATTCATTTTGAGTTGATTTTTGTGTATGGTGTAAGAAAGTTTCATTCTTTTGTATGTAGTTGTCTAGTTTTCCTAACACTGCTTGTTGAAGTTACTTTTTCCCATTGCATATTTTTGCCTCCTTTGTCATAGATTAATTGACCATATAATTGTAGTTTATTTCTGGGGTTTCTATTCTGTTTCATTGACCTATGTGTCTGTTTCTTTGCTGATACCATACTGTTTTGATTACCACAGTTTTGTAGTATATCTTGAAATCTGGGATTCTGATACCTCCAGTTTTGTTCTTTTTAAGATTGCTTTGGCTATTTGGGGTCTTTTGTGGTTCCATACATACCATATAATCCAGTAATTCCACAACTAGGTATTTACTCCCCAAAACAAAAGCACTAATTTGAAAAGATATATATGCACTCCTGTATTTATTGCAGCATCATTTACAATAGCTAAGATATGGAAGCAACCCAAGTCTCCATCCATAGATTTATGGATAAAGGAGATATGGCAGATAGATAGATATAGATATAGATATCTATACAGACACACAAGAATATTGTGTGTGTGTGTGTATATAAATATATATATATATATATACACAATAGAATATTTCTCAACCATAAAAAAGATTGAAATCTTGCCATTTGCAACAATATGGATAGATCTAGAGGGTATAATGCTAAATGAAATCAGTCAGAGAGAGACAAATACAATATGATTTCACTTATATGTGGAATTTATGAAACAATAATTGAACAAAGAAAAAATGAGACAAACAAAAAGCAGACTCTTAAAAATTGGAAACAAACTGATGGTAACCAAAAGAGAGGTGGGTGGGGAATCGGGGAAATAGGTGAAGATGGTTAAGAGTACATTTATCATGATGAGCACTGAGTAATGTATAGAACTGTTGAATCACTCCATTGTACACCTGAAACTACTATAACACTGTATGTTAATTTCACTGGCATTTTAAAAATTAATTAATTAAAAAATATATGTAGTGTAATGAGTAAAGATGATTTTGGAGAAAATGCTAGTTTGGTTGGGGGATTTTTTTTTTAAATCATTTTATACTTCTACCTTAGGGAAAATTAGTCATAACCTTACTGATAAATCTCAATGTATAATGCACTGGTCCAAGAGTATTTAAATTAAAGATAAAAATTATGCAGTAAGCACTATTAAGGAGGCTGGTAACATATTTTAACCTTGCTAGTTTAGGACCATGAAGCATAATTCCTGTGTGTCTATGCCACCACTAACATACACCTTGACACACCAATATCAGAGATAGAATATCCAGTGCTTAGCTGGTTGTCTGACAGATATAAGATTCAATAATTATTAAAAACTGAGATATTCTGACTCAGTTTGGCTCTTTATTATTAAATACACATCAAAAGTTTGAAATATGCAGTCTTGTTTTCCCACATCAAAATTCTCTTTCAAATTTAAAAAATGGATTTTATGCATTGATGGTAGACAAGTGAGGAAAAAGAAAGATAAGCTTCTAGAATTTTAAAAGCTACAAAGCAAAGTGACAGAATGTCTATAAGGGGTAACAGATCTATCAGATTTCTCAGCAAGGACAATAGAGGAAAAGAGAATGGCGAAGTATAGTCACTGTGCTTAGGAAAAAAATAATCACTCTCTAGTAGTATAACCAGGTAACTAGTGTTTGAGAGTCAGAATAACATAGTTATTTTTTCAGACTTGTAGAGATAAATAGAGTATTTCCAGACCTTCATGGAATACTTAAGGAGACTTTAGCATGAAAAAAGAAAATTCAGAGGTAAAGTATAGAGTAAACAACTATAACCCATCCCAGGTTGATAAAACATGTTACTTAATTTTAAATTTATAGTAAGTCTTTTGTGTTTAAATTGTAAAATCAAAAATTGAAACAATAATTAAGTAGTGATTAATTAATGGTAAAGTTTGCAAAGATCTTTTCTGGTATTTAGGAGGAATAGAAAATTGGTATCTTTAGATACCTTCTCTTAAAAATGTTAGAGTTGCCACTCAAAAAAGACGTGAAATCAGAAGAAAGAAAAGGAGAAGTTTTAACAGAAATCTATCAAAAACTAATAAATGAAGTAGGAAAGAAAACTATTTTAGTTTGCAGACTAGTTTAGTAGCCAAATTAGCAAAATAGAATGATATGGTAGGTATCATAACTATTCTTAAAACATGGAAAATATACCTTTTTTCCAAGTATTATGGAACATTTTGCAAAAATGGACTGCATATTCTTTATAAAAAGTCTTTAAAAATATAGTCCATGTACTCTTACCACAAAGAAAAAAGTAAAATTAGAATTTATCAATAAAAGATAATTTTACAAAAATAAAACTGTATGTTCGGAAATAAAACTTCACTGTTTAGCTCTTCTTTGTTTACATCACAATGAAAATTGTAAAGTATTTAGAAATAAACTTAAAGGTTATTACCCTATATTCAAAATTGTAGAATGCAGCAAAAAAAGTGTGAATATAATTTTATAGTCTTACGTGCTTTTACTTAAAAGAATAAGACAGAGTGAAGATACAGTAATTATTTACATAACTTAAGAAGGGAGTGAAAGAATAAGCCTAACAAAGCAGATTGCAGGTAATAATAAAGATAAAGGCAGTTACTATAAAGGCAGTTATTGATAAAACAGGAGACAAAGCAACACCAAGCTAAATAAGAACAAAAGCTGTTCTATGAAAATCAGTCTATTAAAAAAAAAGCTAAACTAAAAGAATTAGCAAATCCTTAATAAAATGAATTAAAGTATAAAAACATGAAGTACAAAGGGAATATAACTACAGATATGATGTAGGTAAATAATTAGAATACTACGAACAACAGCATGTAAATATAGTTGAAAACCTAGAAAAAATAATTTTGTAGGAAAAAATTATTATCAAAATTGATTCAAGGCTGGGGCACCTGGGTAACTCAGTTGGTTAAGTGTCTGCCTTTGGCTCAGGGCATGATCCTGGAGTCCCGGGATGAAGGCCCATTTCAGGCTCCCTGCTCAGTGGGAAGTCTGATTCTCTCTCTTCCCCTCACCCTGCTCGTGCTTTCCCTCTTTCTTTCTCTCTCTAAGTAAAATGAAATCTTTAAAAAAAATTTTGATTTGAGGAGACACAAAACTTAAGTCAATAAGAACTACATTACTCGATTATTAATCAAAAGTCCAAATAGTCCTTCTTTTCAATCTTTACCCCTTCCTTCCTCCCTTTCTTCTTTCTTTCTATATATCTATCCATCCCTCCATCCATGCATACATCTATCTTTCCATCCATCCATCCCCCACTCATGCATCTATTGATGTCTCTCACTCCCAGATGGTTTACAGATTTTTTTGTTTTGTTTTGTGTTTTGTTTTTGTTTTTTTTTTTTACATTCTGGGAACATACATATATAGCAGCATTCTGATCTAAAAAATAATAAAATTTAAAGAGTAATTTTAATTTAATAATTTTAATACTGATAAAAAATATTTTATGAAAAGAATGTAGGCAAATAAAATCTTCATATAAAAACAAGGCAACAACAGACCAAAAAAAAAAAAAAAACCAACTAAATTTTCTTAGGATTGCTATATAAAGTATTGGCAAATTCATTTCATCAGTTTTCAAAGAAAATATCCTTAAAAAAATCCTTTAAGTAGTTAATCTTAGTAATTTATGGATGATTGTATGAAAAGATGTTACATTGATAGAGTAAAGAAGAAAAGCAAATTAATGTCTCAATAAATGCAGATAAAACATTTGATGAAGTTCAACACTCAAGATAAAAACCTTTAGCAGACTTAGAATTAGAAAAAGAGAACTTTTTATCCTGATAAATAATACTAATCAAAACAACCACAGATGTTACACTTCCTGGTAAAACTTTAGAAGTTTCCTTAAGTCAGGAAGATGATGAGGCTGTGCTAGTTAAAGCTAGGAAGCCCTAGCTAAAGTCAAGAAAAGGTACAAGAAGTATAAAAATTGGAAAGAAAAAGAGAACAACATCCTTATTTGAAATCATGCTTATCTATATAGAAATTATAAAAGCATCCATAGACAAATTATTAAAAGGGTCTTCTAAGCACTAGTGATAATCATTAGAAAATGTAAATGAAAGAAAAAAAATCCCAGTCTCTATAGGAACAAAAACTAAAAGTTACTTAATATGTTTAATTAAAAGGGTATAAAAACATTCTGGAGAAAAGTTCGAAACATTGAAGGGATGAAAAGAAAACAAAATATGTGTATGTATGTGTGTGTGCACACTCACACACCATGCTTATAATATTTATGAATTAAACTAATTAACTAATGATGTTGACACACCCCAAAATTATCTATAAATTCAGTGCAATCCCATTACATCCCATTAAATTTAATCCCATTAAAAGATTCTGATAGGGAGGGATGATAAGAATGCTCATTGAAGTTATTTGTAAGAAACATTGGAAACAATCAGAATGTTTATCAATAGTAGAAAAGACACATAGCAATATATTTGTAAAATGAGAAACTCTGCAGCCATTTAAACAAGCGAACTAGAGGTATACTTACCAACAGAGGGAAAACAATAAGTTGCAAAAACAGTTCAGGATGTTGTTATTTATTTCATTATATGGATTACTATAAAAATAGTATATTGTCTATGGATATATGAACATTAAGTAAACAAAATATTTATGAGAATGAGAAATACCAGAAACATGATAGATTCTTTTGATAAAAGAGAATCAGAGTAATACACAGGTCATTCACCTCTTTTTATGTTTTATATCTTAAAAATAAGCTGAGGTGCACATGGTGAAATTTTAAAATTTTATAAAACTGGGTGTTTAATAAATACATATTTGTTATATTGTTCTCTACATTTGTATGCATATCTGAATTATTTCATAATTTAAAAACAAAACAAAACTTATCCTCTATTTTAACAGACCCCAAGCTCAAAAAGTTTCTTTAAAAAAACAATATTCCTGGATTTTTTTGTCTGAGAACATTGAACTTAAAAATTATGAAAAGGAGAGGATTTTTTATTCCCTTAAAAATAGCTTAATGGTCTTGCCAAAATCATAATTAAACTTCTATACACTAAGAACTTGAGTCAAAAACTTTGTAAGAGTGATATAAAAGATTGGAATTGATTTTCAAAGAACACATAATGTTTGCATAACTGAGTCCAAGCTTGCTCTGCTCACCACACTATAGGCCAGTAAGTCCAGAAGCAAGATGTTGGGGTAAGGAAAGCAACTTTACTCAGAAAGCCCAGCGAACTGAGGAGACGGTAGACTACTGTCCTAAAGAACCATCTTAGCCCAGTATGAAATTTGAGTTTCTTTTATGTCAGGAAAAGGGGAAAGTGGGAAGGGATTCGAGTGAAGAGATGATGACATCTGTAGACATCCAGGTACCCAAAAGGATCTGAAGAAGGTCGTGAAACTTTTCTGTCCTCGGTCATTTGATCTTTGCATACAGGAATCTTTTCATGATGCTCCTATAAATCTTAGACACAGCAAATGTTATTTCTGTACTTACTTTCTTATGTCTTCAGTGAAATGTGGGCTTTGGGTAGGAGCAGTTAGCGTAAATGTTAACGTGCCTACATGCAGAGTTAAGAAGTTTCTAAGTTATAGGTCCCAGCAGCAAGGGAAATAGAAGCAAAATGGGGTAAGATATGCTAAGCTTCTCCCTGTTACAGTTGAAAAATGCTCCAAATAGGCTACTAAAGGCCAGCGTTATGGCTCTGGCCATACTATACCATACTATATTACCATACTATAACTTACATGACACTAGGTAAATCTGTAAATAGTTCTTTCTGGTGCTAAGTTCCAGTGGCCTGAGGTTCCTTTCTCATATGCAAGGGAGATCAGAAGGATATGACATACCTGTCAAAAGAAATAAAAACAACTATTTTTGGAAAAAATCTAGTTTGTAGCTATTCTACTAGATTTCTCCAGAAACTTATTCCCAATTCCCTGTAGTCATAAAACACTTAGGATTTACTTTTTGAGATGTCTAGAAATAATCTGGAGCCTAGGATTCAGGCAAAAATGAGAAAATGTGAAAAAACCTATTCTTTGGTAGTGAGTATTTTGTTAACGAAAACTGAAATGTCCTTTATTACTGGAAAAGAGACTGCTCAACTTCAGGTTCAACTTAAGTATTTCTTCTTATAATGTATTTCTTCTTATAATGGAGTCATGTCAATTTAGAAAATGACATGGCTATTTAAAATGCCGTTCCATAGCAGTTTTTAATTAAAGTAGCAACATATCATCAATCTGCTCCCATTAATGAATTTTTAACCATTAGAATCTCAGCTGTATGATATACAGTTTAATATTTTTCAGAATGTACAGATTCCTCAGAGATTTAAGGAGGGAGCTTAAAATTCAGTGCTTTAGAAGTGATAGTTCAAACACAAGCTAAGGAAAAAGAGCCAAAAAGAGAAAACAGGACAGAAGCAGAGTGCAGAAGGAACCAACCCAAACAGAGACAGATAAACATAAAGCTGAGTATGAGATGGTGGACGCTTATGTCAGAAATTTGTGTTATGAAATGGTGACCCCAAGTAATTGAATACTCCTGGTTTATGCCCTGATGAGGCGGTAGTGGTGGTGGTGGGGAGAGTGAGGGGGTTATTATCTTTCTTAGCACAGACTCCATAAAAATCCATTCTGTGTTTGGGAAGTGAATGCATTTCCTATATTCACTTCAATCTAATTTCCTGTGATTTCAGGTCATTTTTAATTTCCAGTTATGCTGTTCACATTATCGATGTGGCAGCTTCAAATGAATGACAAAAGACAGAACAAGGTAGAAAAGACTAGAGTAGTTCAAAAGAATTAAGCTATACAAATTTTTAACAAAAGCTGCAATGTTACTGATGTAAGAATCAGAAAGCCAGTTAAGTGGTTTATGGATGGGGGGTGGAGGAGGTGAAGAGAAGAGTATTGTGTGTTGTTGGGATACTACTGGCAATTCCATACTCATCTAATAAAAGGAAACAAAATAAATCTTACCTCAAGAGAGTTAGAACAAGAAAACTGAAAAAAATCTAGAACAAAGGATACTTTCTCCATGTCTTAGGTGTTTCATGGCTTCTCTCATCTTATTCTATTTGTGTTTTATTTTACTTTTATCCTTTCTTTTTCTGATGGCTCATTCTATTCATGAACCAGTATACTTGACATGACCTTGTTTAGACAAGAAATGGTTAAATTCCCTCTGTATCTTTCTTGTAAGTCACATAAGAGATAATCGTGAACAGTCCTATTCATTTTTTTTGAACCAGATGCCATCATATTCATTATCATCTTCACCATAATCATTACTAACATTTCTTGAGTGCTAACTATGTATTGTTCTATGCTGTATACTATTCTAAGTGTTTTACACATACTAACTCATTTAATATGTATAATTCTGAGAGGTGGACATTATTATTTCTATTTTGTAAACATGAAAACTAAATTATAGTTAAGTAACTTGGTGAAGGTTACAGCACTCTGTGCAAAGCCAAATTTGAAACTAGAGGCAGACCTCAGAGCCCATGGACTCCCGCTCTATACTATATCATACTATCTGTAGGCCAACTGTGCAGCCTTACTTCATTTAGAAAGGATCCAGGGGCTGGGGTATAGAGTTCTATGATTACTCAAAGGAGGATAGTGGCTGGGGATTTCCTCAAGTGTGGGCGCGGATGAGGCAAGCAGTGACCAAGTTATTAGCATTTTGTAATACGTTTAAAGTGGTCACATTTCTATGGCAAACTGGCTGAATACCAGGAGACCTCAGGGTAGCATCATATTGGAGGAGTCAGCCAGAGCTTAGACTTTCCTTGTGTCTCAGAGCTGTTTGGACCGAAGTACAGGAACTGGAACACCAACTTAACACGTTTATGTGTCATAATGAGTTAAATTATAGTGAAAGGTGTATCTGTAGAACAGAGAAAATTAGTTGTCTGGATAAACTAAATATTGGACCCTGTTTTGCTTTGTGAATCAATCTTTTCATGGAAAAATATGTTCCACATCAATTGAAGGATGCCCTCCCCAAGAATGGTTTCTAAATCACCACTGCCACAGTTTTTCAGTGACACTTCCTTTTCAAGTTCTGTTTCTTCTTCAAACTGTGACACTCTGTCTTTAGGTGTATTTAATGAAATAAGTTACCTTACAACTGTATTTTGCTCAAGCCTGAGGTTTATTTTGTCTTTTAAGGTGACTTTGCTTACTTCTTATATCATGTGTTATATGCTGACATTATAATTCAGCTCTCAGAGGACAACTCAATTTATCTATGTATGTATTGTTGAGACCCCTTCACTGTTTATCCTCAAAGTAATACTTGAGAAGGCTCTATAGAAAATATGATAGATAAGAATACAAATTTTAGATGCAGATATACCTAAGTCTGAATTTGTTATTGTCAAATGTAAGTGTAATTTTGTGTGAATTCACAAAATGTGTCCCAATTTTCATAGATGTAAAATAGAAAAAATAATAGGACATATATTAGGATGTTGCCAAAGGAAATTAAATAAATCTCCACAGTATGTAGAACATACTAGCAATAAGCTACTCAATAAGCATTCAATAAGTGGGAGATATTATTATTACCATTAATATTCTCTTTAATAGGATGGCTCTATTAGATGAACACTTGCACCTGCAACTTATTTAATGATAGAATCCGAAATAAGGCATCCCTAATCAAGTCAAAAGATCTGAAAGTCTTCTGAAATGGTGGAATTTGGTATGGATTCCTTACTGAACAGACAAAGCTAATTTTGTTTTCATAGTATATATATAAATATTTTTTTGTTTTTTAATTTTTTAATTACTTGTAGGTGTCTCTACTTCAGTAATTTTTTAATTACTTGTAGGTGTCTTCAATAGGTGTCTCTACTTCAATAGATCTACTTCAATAGATACTTCAATAGTACTGAAGGGCAATGTATCAGTCATCCATTGTTGTGTAACAAACCATTTCTAAACTTAGTAGCATAAAATAGTAACAAATTATTTCTTTTGACTTTGTGAGTTGATGGAGCTCATCTGGGTGGCTCCATGTGGTGCAGCTCTGATCACTTGTATGACTGAATTCAGCTGGGAGTTTGGCTAAGGCTGCACTGTCTAAGACAGCCTCTTATCCTTCGGAGTCTCTTGACTCTCATCATTCAGTAGTGAGCCCAGGTTCTTTACCCCATGGACTCTGGTCTCCAAGATAATAAGGCCCACTCTGCAAGGGTTTAACCAAGCCTTTTTTACATCATGTTTGTCAATAACCGTTGGCCAACATGGCTTACTTGACCACGCTCACATTCCGTGTGGGAAGAAACTATGCAAGAATACCAGGGAGCATGGTTCCTTAGAAGCCAACACTCTAACAGAACACCATAGGCAGTGTTTGTTTAAACCAGTTTACTCTCCATGACTACATTGAATTGAATATACAAATGTCACTGGACTTTTCTAAATATATGGATGTTTAGTGGCTTGTTTGGACATTGAAGTATGAAGACTTTGCTTTCCTTCAACATTTAGAGTTTTAACTGCATATATATCGAGCACTTCTAAAGTTACAAGCACTCTGTTCTATACATGATGCAAAAATGTATCTTTGAAGACAAATTTGTATCAAGTAACAACTGTACCGTTTACTAGCTATATTAAGAGGCCCACTCACTTAACCTGTCTTTGCTTTAACTTTTTCATCTGGAAAGTAGTAATAATAGCCTATACTTTTTAGTATTGCTATATGAAATAGCATCATATATATAAAATAACCAGAAAAAAGGTAGATGCTCAATAATTGCAAGAAGAAGGCTAAAGGAACATCCAGTCTAATCAAGGAAGGAAAAAGAGCACTTGGCTGGCTTTGTTAGTAGAGCATCCACTCTTGAGTTGTGAGTTCAAACTCCATGTTAGGTGCAGAGCTTTAAAAAAAATAGTAAAAAGAGCTTCAAACAATTATTTGGCAGTTAGACTTTAAAATATCGCTAAATTAACTTGCAATGTTGTGAGGTCAAGATGGGGGATAGACTAGTATTAAAATGATCTCATCGTATTTGAATATAATGGCTTCGATGTTGGTAGAATAATCCAAATACCTCTATAGGATTCATTTCCCCCTTAAATTTCTTAATAAAACTTTTTGAGAAATAAAAAGTTTTCCTATTTCAAAATATTGACTGAGAGGTCCAACCTTTGTCTCCTATTATCTGTTCATTATGCTTATTTTTAAAGATCCATACATGTTCCCAACAAGAAAAGAATACTGATGAGTAAACACAACCAAAAACCAACCACAGGACTATAGTAACTCTTTTTGTCTCACTTATTTCTGTCTCCTTGATAGTGTATGAAAAGTGGACTTTACAAAGTAATTTTCCATTATCTCTTCAGTAACCCAAGTACAGTTTTAGAGATAGCAAAGGAAAAAGGACATTAGTTTGTCCATTGGGCTTGTGTAGCAGTCACCTGGGCAATGCATGAGAAAATTGACGAAAGGGCTGTTGCTTCAGAAGATCGGTACTACAGAGGAAAATATTGTGGAAGCACTAAGTACTGCGGAGTTCAAATAGCTTACAGGCTTTTCATGTTTGATTCCTATTCCCCTCCCTAATGTACCCAGGGATCACTGCAATGGTGGATTGAAATGTGTTTTGGAATAAAACTCTCTTTTGCATGACTTTTCTTTCTTCAGAAAACTTTGATTTATTAACCTTTGTTTTTAGAAAAATACATCTTTGTTTCACATTTCCTAGGTGATGGATTTTTCTCTTACATGATTCTGTACCATCGGGCTGCATTAGTCACACTGCATTATGTTGCACTAAATCAAGTAACACAATGTGACTATTAATGTTGTGATTTGTAAGAACATGTCTCACTCGGGACTGGGGAAAATGTGATTTTCTGAAAACAGCTGTCTCTGCATTTATTCAATAAAACTTTTCACCTTGGAAACTGCGTTGTTTGCCATCTAAGCGTTTTCATTGGGAATTTTGAGGTTATATTTTAAAGTCTTTTTTCCCCATTATTAGTATCATTAAATACTCATGATTCCAATAAAACTTTCAATAATGAAATAAATTTTAGAGACAATTACGGTGAATGCCTACCACCTCAATATTTAGGCCAATGAAAAAGAATATAGTCAGAATATTCCAGAACAGACCTTTCCAGCAGATTGATCATGATATATCAATAGACTGTAGTATTGATCTTCTGGTATCTGTTGCCACCACAACACTCCCTTCTCTCAGGTGATTTATTGGAATCAGAGGAGCAGGCTTTACAAACATATGATCTCTCCATGTCTCTAAAGCCTCTCTTAGCTAACTCCCTCTGCCTGTCTTTTTGGAACTTCACAGCCATCATGAGACTTAAGGAAAATAGAGGACAGTATACCCATAAAAATAATATCATGCACTAAAAGTAATCCTTGATTTCTGTTAGGATGAATCTGTTTAGTCCAGAGCAAGAAATTGTTCCTTGCATTCTGTTAGGAAAAAATCAATATTGTTTTATCATTGGTCTACTGAGGTATAAACTATCATGGTGTTCTCATTGCTTTGTGTTTAATCATTCTGACTTCCATGAATTTTCTTTCCTTCTTGTAAAAACAAACAATACTTCCTTATATGATTGCTTGAATAAGGTTTTCTTCATCAAATAAAAATTTTCAGTTTCTTAAGTGGAATATAAAAAAAAAAGCCAGAAAAAAATATAAAAACATTCTCCAAACTGATTTTTCCATTTTATTTTTCTTCTGCTGCTATTTCTCCCTCTTCATCTTGTTTATATCTAACAACATTGCTTTATTTTTTCAAAATAAAATATGCATGTAGTAATAAGAATAAATCCAATATTTCAAAGAGCTCACATATCCTATGGTGATAAGTGTTATGGGGAAAAAATACAGAATAATGGGGTTGGTAGGGAGTGCCAGGTGGTGGGGTGGGATTGATAAATTCAACCTAATGTTTAAAATCAATAAATATAAATTTTGCTTAGCTTAGCAGACTGAACAGAAACTTAATCTTCCCTGTGTTTTGAATCATAGAAAACTGCATACCCACATTCACACATACACAAGTATACATCAGTTGAAAATACACAAATATGCTTAAAAATAAGAGAAACTTCTCCATAGGACATAAAAAGAGAAGAAATCCATAGATTCAAATACAAAGTAGCTATTTGGCTCTTAGGAAGTAAAAGTTTGTCTCAAGAATTGAAAATATCTCAAAGGTTGGTCAGAAATAAGAATAGAGCTGGAGGTTTGCATTACATTCTGGGATTTGGGGAGGAAAGAGAGGCAACCATCCACCAGTGGGAACTTGGTCTATGCTTGCACAGAATTATCATCAAATATATCAATTACAGTTTAAACTGGGAGAGATGAATCCAGGCAAATGTGAATCCAGGAAAGACTTGCATGGTAAAGTCCCACAGTGTGCATTTTGATAAAAATGAATGCATTCCAAAATACTAACCATTGTGCGATGATCTACAGAGAGACTAGACATGATAATTAAAGCTTGTAAAAAATAGAAATGGTCAAACTATATTAAAAATGACATTAAAATAAATATATACAGAGTTCTTAAAGAGATAAATTGTTCCTGTGACAATAATAAGAAATTACAAAACAAGGACAGGTGGATGTGTGAAAGAGTAAATTATATGTCTTGCAAATGAAAAATGTACTCTTTGATGAGGGGAAGAAGATCAGTAGAAGAGATGAATGGTAAACTCAGTTGAAAAGAAATGTTATATTTTAAAATATCACAAAGCAAGCTACATAGAAACAAGATAGAGATAAAGAAATGCAAAATATAAAACAGAAGCTGAAAAGCAAAAGACAGACTGATAAACTTCAATATATACTTAATAGGCATTTTAAAAGGTATTTTTCAGAATACAGATGAGGAAATAGTTAAAGAAATAATTTATTGTTTCCAGAAACAAAGAAGCATGTAACTCTTCAGATTGAAATGTTCACCAGGAGCTGAGCAGGATAAATAAAAAAGGTACACACTGAGAGAAAAAAAATAATTAAGTGTATAACATCAATGATAATGAGAAAATCTAAAAAGAAACAAGAGAATATTGCAATTACTTATAAAGGAAGGGAGATTAAGTTGACAGAAGTCTTATCCACAAAAATACATGCATGAAAACAAAGAGCTAAAGGAAAATGACTGTTAACCTAGAATTTAATTCCCAATTAAACCATAACTCAGGAGTGACAGTAAAATAAAGATATGCAAAGACTAAAAGAGTTTATTTCCTACAGATCATTACTGAAAAATTGCTAAAAGATTTGTTACAGAATGAGGGAAATGAACCATGAAATAAAGAGGTGGTAAAAATGTATGGAGCAAGAGTAAACAAAGTAACAAAATAAAGTCAAGCCTAAATATTTACTATGAGAGTAAAGGCAGTAATATGTGAGCTAATTGAGGTCGGAATAGAAAACTCTAGATATTGATGAAATGGAATTTGCATTCAGGAAGTTCAGGGAACAGTTAAATTGCGTTAAGGTCCTTGTCTTATTTGGGTAGGAGGCAGAGATATGATGGATTTTAAGTATTATTTACAAACTGTGTGAAGAGCAGTATGTTATGAACTTAAGAGCTAACATGAAAGAGTAGAAATTACAAGTGTATTTTGGAACCATTAGAGAATAAACATGAAAATACAAGAAAGGAGAGAAAAGAAAAAGTGCAATAATTGGAAAGCACTAATTATAAAAATAATTTGAAATATATTTATAAATGGAAAACACATCTTGAAAGATTCTCGGAACAACTCATGATTGGATACTATTCACTGGTTGAAAGTAATGAACTCGATCTATGTGCATAAATCTCAAGAACATATTGTTGAGGGAGAAAAAGCAAGTGTAGTTATTTTACAATGTGATGCCATTATGCAAACACCACACACACACAAGAATACTTTATGTAGTCTGTTCAGCTACAACTCATGTTTCTTGTTATGCCAATTAACACATATGGCTAGTGGCTAAGAAAATAAAGCAGATATTCCAGCAAATCACAAGTGATCTTTTCTCCACAAATTAATATTTTGTGCTACCATGTGACAGTGGCTGATTCAAAGTATACTTATTCAGCTAGAGCCCACTAGCTAGAAAGGAATAGAATGCCATGTTTTACCAGATCCCATTTCACTTCATGTTCTTCTCTTGACCTAATTCTCTCAGTCACATCTTCCTCATTTTCATCCCAGTGTCTATTTCTTTTAGAAGTACCATCTTCAGGTAACCTCCTAAGCAGAAGTATACATAACACACATTATCTCTCAATTCTCAAAGATCAAAATATGTCTATATTCTATTTTGGATAACTGTTTACTGCTACTATGCAGAAGAATGTGTTAGAAAGAAATGGGAACTCTCTTGGAAAGACTATATTTTTGGATTTTACATCCATCCATTCATTCTCTGTGGAAACCTTCTGTTCCATTTACTACAAGCAGCATATGCCATATAGCAGTTAAAAAAAAATACCCAGACTACCTTTTGTTACATTGCAAGGGCAAATCAGGGTATAAACTGTGTATGTGGGGTGCCTGGGTGGCTCAGTGGGTTAAAGCCTCTGCCTTCGGCTCAGGTCATGATCTCAGGGTCTTGGGATCGAGCCCTGCATCGGGCTCTCTGCTCAGCAGGGAGCCTGCTTCCCTCTCTCTCTCTGCCTGCCTCTGCCTACTTGTGATCTCTCTCTCTCTCTCTCTCTGTGTCAAATAAATAAATAAATAAATCTTAAAAAAAAAAACAAACGACTTTTAAACCGTGTATGTTCAGTTGATTACAAATGTAGTCACATGAAGTGAAGTTGGCTAAGTATAACTTTACCATTAATTGACATCCATCCTGGGCACTGTATTCTGCTTGCATTCAAGTTGTAGGTACTTCTTTTGAGAGAGGTCAGCATTTCCCAGCAGATAGGTCCATGCCTTCATCTAGACTACTTTGCTATGACTTTTTAAACTCTGGTGCTATCATGGATAGTAAGAAACCACCGCCCCACCCCCCTTATTTTTTTTGGATCCTAAGCTCACTTTTTTGACCTCAGGGCAAACATTTTCCTGAAGTTACTTGAGTTAAACCTTAGCCACTCTCCTCTGTACCTGCTTCATGATAATTTACAATTCTGCTCCTGATATCAGCACTTATGTGCTCTAAACTTCTATCAAGCTCACTCCATTTACTCCTCAATGAGTTGTTTAGACAATTACTTATTCTTAGACTAATATTAGGATAGCTGTTGAATTAATGAGGCTCAGATATGTTGCAGGAATATCTGAGAAATGGCAGTGGCTTATGACAACAAAGGTTTATTTCTGTCTCATGCTATATGTGGATTCTAGGTCAGCAGTGGTTCTGCTCCAAGGCTTTGCTCCATACTTTGTCTTTATCCTGGACTCAAACTAAAGAAATAACCTTGATCTGAGACATTGTTGACTTCATGTTTGAGGAAAAATAGAACATAATGGAACTTGCAATTGCTCTTAAAATTTCTTCTTGGGAATAGATCATATCACTTCCATTCCCATTTCACTAGCCAAAGCAAGTCACAGGACAAAAGTTGATGTTAACTAGTAAAAGGTAATTCACCCAGAGGGAACAAGTGGCAAATAGTTTGAACAATTCACTTTCAATTATTGACAATTCTACGGCTACATTTCCATTCAATTTCTCTTGTACCCCCAATATTTCAATTATCATGTGTCATCTATTCCTTTCTTTCTCATGCATCTTTTCATTCCAATAAACCGAAAAGTCCTCCTGATTGACCTTCTGAAATATTTTCATATCCTTTCCTGCTTCTACCTGGTCAGGTCCTCATCTTCTCTTTCTTAGACAATTACATCTCCCAACTGGTCCCTCTGTCTTCGGTCTTATGCCTCTTCACATCCATGCTCCACACACCTGTGCATTGATATACCAGTCATCTGCTGAATGTCTGAGTCCCTATAGGATTATGGGGACTTGTGTGATATGAGAACCCTGTCACCTCTGTAGCTTCATTGTTCCTCACACCAGTGAATCACTACAGTATTCTGTGAAATGTACTGTCACACTACCTTTCCCACTGCTCATTCATTTGTATAATTCTTACTCATTTTGCAAGACATCCCAAGCATCCCTGGAAAGCTCTTCCTAAAGCTCCCATGCTCTTGAAGGTCCTGTAACATATTGTGCATGCCACTGTTGCTCCACTTGTATTTGTGGTACTTATCCTTACATGCCTGTCTTCCTCACTGGACTGGAAACTCTTGAGAGTTAGGGGCCGATTTTTACTCAGCTTTGTGTCCCTTAAAGGGTATCAATTTTGTTTTAATAATCTCCATGTTCTTGTACCCAACACAGTATCAGCACATAATAGATGCCTAATAATTTTTCTTTTTTTTTTTTTAAGATTTTATTTATTTATTTGACAGAGAGGAGAGAGATCACAAGTAGGCAGAGAAGAAGGCAGAGAGAGAGGGGGAAGCAGGCTCCTTGCAGAGCAAAGAGCCCAATGTGGGACTCGATCCCAGGACCCTGAGATCATGACCTGAGCCGAAGGCAGAGGCTTTAACCTACTGAGCCACCCAGATGCCCCCTCTAATAATTTTTCTTAATGAATAAATAGATGTAAGCCAAAAAAGACATTTCCTTCTTCAAGTAAAAAAGTCTACAATAATTTTGAAGAAACAACTTATTTTATACATGAATTGAACCAGGTGTAATAAACTTAGTGACTTTCGTAGGTTTTGTTTGGAAAAGTAGAGAAGTGAGATATAACTTAGCATTATTAGTTCCTTTGATTTTTTCCTTGTAAACAAAGCTGTAACCCACAGATTTAAATATATTCAATATAGATTTGCTTATACATAGAAATTCCCCATGAGTTCTGATTACTAATATCCTAAACATTTCCCTTGGTGCTCAAGATCTTCAGTATTGAAATGAATAGGTAATTACAGTCATGATTAAAATACTCTTAAGATTGATATAATTACAAGAGCCAATGGTGGGAAAATAGTTATAAAGTTGCAGGTAATGTATAATCCATTTCTGGTGTACAAATTGAATTTTACCTTTACTCTTCTATTCAGTGGTGCACAACAAATGACAAGGACAGATCTTCAAAAATGTCATACTGTCCCAATTCTAAACAGTAAGTGTTCTTATATAAATAACTTGTTTTCTTTGTAGGAAGTATTCTCTTAGCAGTTATGTTACACAGTTATTTCATTATCTGAAATATATCAAAGATTAAGAACAAGGACAAAAATTCACAAAAATTACAAAAATGTCCAGTTTGAAGTACATGACAATATTTTATATAAATTTATATTTAAAAAGCATTAGTAACATAGTAATTTAGTAATGTGGTAAAGAGGAAAAGGATCCTTAAATTATAGTACATGTATTACTATGGCTAAAAGATTCACTTGGGTTCACACATGATTTGAAGGGCCAAAATATTCTGATTTTTGTCAGTTATGTTATCTGTCTCTTGAACCAAACTGTCATATCTTTAATGATGCTAAATTCTTCTGTGCCACTTCAGGTAGACAAGATATACATGACTAACAGTAATATTATTTCATTTATTTAATAAATTTTTGTTGAAATCCTTCTTATGGTAGGCATTGTTATAAATGATGGTGATACTGCAGTGAACAAAGTCTCTGCTCTTAGGGCTTATATTCTAGTGGAAAGAATGGTATGATACACAAATTAATACAACATTTATCAGATTGTGATAAGTGGCATAAAGAAAAATAAAAGGGTAAGAAGATAGCACTACTATTCAGCAGGCATCTCTGAAAAGCAGACTTTGGCACAAACATCTGAATCAAGTGGGGAGAGAGGTAGTCATAGGTCAACTAGAAGCAGAGCTCTCAAGGCTGAAGACACAGGATGTAGAATGGCCCTGCAGCAGGAGCCTGCTTCATGTGTCTTGTGAGACCGGTGGACGAAAAGATGGAAGGGGCTAGGTATTTAGGGCCTTGTAGATCATGGTAAGAACTATAGATTTTATTTTGAGTGAGAGAGGTAAGCCACAAGAAGATTTTGAGGAAAGGAACAGCTTTGTAAAAGCCTGACTTTGGCACTTGTATAGGAAATACAGCATTAAGAGAAGTTTGTCATGGTCCGGAAAGATTAAGAAATAGAAGTTGATCAGCAGCCCCAAAGCCTTTCCCATGGCTCCTCTCTGCACTCAAAAAGTTTTCAAACATTTAAGTTTATTTAACATACAAAAGTGTTGATTTTGTTGATTTAATACATTAATGTGTATTTTTTTAAATATTTGGATAAAAGAGCAGCATATGAAACTGAACTAAATAACATTTTTTATTTCTGTTATAGCTGATGCTCTTGACTCAAACTGAGAGTTGGATAAAAAAGATGTGTCTCAGTAAAATGATTTCTAAATGTAAAAGAGTATTTTCACACCGGAGATTTTTACATATATAATATGCATTATGCAGGATATTATTGCTAATGATAAAATGGTAGTTTCTCCATCAGATAATATCCTCTATCTTCCCTATTAAGTATCTACTTAGATTTCTCCTCATGAAGCTTATAAAGTACAAATAAAGGTGCGTATTTGTTCTGAGTGAATAGTGGGTAGTTTGATTTTGGTATGCAGTATATTGTGTTCCTTATAATGTCAGTCATTATTCTATGTGACGTGTATAGCATTCTCAGGTTGATATGTTTAAAATTAATGAAGCATTTGTCCTCCTTGTGAAGAAACTAATAAGGAAATTTTATCCCGATGAATTATGTAGACAGAATTAAAACAAATTAGTTTTGTTTTGGAGTAGACATTTTCTGAACTCAAAGGCATCCTAACCATTACTATGAATTGATAGGACGCTTTGAGAAAAAATGGTGAGTAATTTCAAATCACAACGAAATAAATATGCCGAGAATGCTGGTGGCAGGGCTTCATCCCTGGATCTTTAATTTGACATAATTTTCTCCCCAATTTTGTCCTACAGAGTGATAATTCACTGACTATAGAGCACTTACTGAGTGCCTTCTATGTGCCAGACTCCAGGGGTAGTTACTGGGCAATGGCTCATTTAAGATCAGTAAGTACCTAGTTTCTTTTAAGGTCATAATTAATCTGAGGAAAATGTATACGCAGCTAACTAAGAGGTGTGATTGTCGGCAAGGTTTGCTGCTAGCCTATAGAGCGATTTTCTGTGAATTAGAAGAAGGAAACCCATTTCTTCTAAGATACATAAATTAGAACAAGTCCCTCAAGATAAAGGTAGTCCTGTCTATCACTAGATGGTTCAGAAAACTGATGGCATCTTTGGGTGCATATAAAAGAAATGTATCCACCCTCCACCCCAATTTTTTTTTTTTTTCCTTCTGGAAGATGCATTCTTATGATAGAACACTAGCTGGGCAAATGGACTACTGATTGGATTTATGTTGTCATTCTCTCCCCTGGGTACTTTTGTGCAGTGCACAAACTGCATAACCATACATGGTAGCCCCACAGTTAATGGTTTCACAATGGAAACCTTAAGCAGGCAATTATGCTAGATAGTATTTTGGGAAGGCTCCTCAGAGGATGGAATATTTGAATATCAAACATGAGAGCTAAGAGGTAATTTTTGACAATTACGGGATCGATAGGCAATTTCAATAAGAAGGAAAAAGTCAGAAACATGGCATTTTCACACTTTCTGTAGTGGCAAGAAATTTAATAGGGCTGAAATAAAAGATTCATGATTGGAAGTGATATGAATTGTGCCTGGAATGCCTTGATAAGACATTTGGACTAAACAAAGGAGGTTTGAGTTACTTTTGGAGAAAAACTTGGAAATGATATAAAGGATACTTGAGTTAGAGAAACATTCCATTTAGCACCACTTGCAAATAGGATAGAGTTGAGACAGTGCAGCTGATAACTGTTCTGAGTTACAAAATGGCAGACAGGACTGCTGTCTTTTTCATGGCGAAGATTGGAACATATCTTGGGAATTTTAATGATACCACAAAAGTGTGAATCCATTGACCCATTTCAAATTTTCATAAGGGTTTTTCTCTAAATAGGCCTATTTATTATCATTATCAAAGTAACAGGTAAAATAAATAAATAATTAAATAAGGTTATATGAATAATGAAAAATGTGTGACTACAAAGCCAATGAATTATTCATAAAGTCCTATGAAACTTCAAGAGAATGTCAACCTTATAAGGGCTAAAGTTTCTGCACATATACATTGCTATGTAATAGTTTTTATGCCAGCTTAGTATAGCAGATACTTCTGAAAGGAACATCATATAATTTTACTGGAAAAGGGTTAGCTTTTGATAGGTAGGATAACTTTATAACCACAGAATTATTTTACTTTCCTTTAATGCTCTGTCAGTACTATATTTTGCTTTTGATTGTCCTAGTATGAATTTATCTTCTATGATACATTTTAAATTTAAATTCTTAAAGTTTATTTTTTAGTATATGTTAAAGATGAATACATTGTGGACTCAGATCTCATGACCTTTTAAAATGATGTATTGTATGATTATGTGATCTTATTCAATGAGGAAGTTAACTTTTAACTTCATCAGAGAAAACACTTCAAGAATAATAATGATAAATGATCTTTTAAAATATTTTTATATTTCCCAAATTCATTCACACTGTTCTCCTTTGTCTTCTTTTTCTTTGTTTTCTGACTTTCAAGGTAAGTTCACTGTAAGGACAGGCTTTGGGACAATGTTTTTCCCACTTCCAGTGAATTAGGCAGAATATTAGACATGCGGATCAATAAAGTGAGGCTTTATTTTATCATTAAAAGTGATTTTTTAAAAAAATTTCAGTTGACAAATATGAGAAAAATAGAATGCTTTCCTAAATCTCTCTCACCTCTGGGTGTATTAACTTTTAGGTTTGGAGCCTATTCTTCCATAGAGTTTGCTATACATATACAAATAGAACAGGAAGAGTTAATGAGCTTTAAAATCGTCACTGCTTAAGTATCCATTTTATACTGAAGTCTATAATAGATTCTTGAGCTTGACAGAATCTTGTCTTGATTTTCAAGTTTAGAAAGCACAAATATTTCATAGAATCACATATTCTGTACATATTTTCAGGCAATTTTTATAATCAGAGGTTGCTTGTGTTTAAAAATTCTGAAATTACTTGCTAAGAGCATACATCTTGTTCTGTGAGTGATGAAATGTTTTATTTAAAATAAATTAATCTGTTGAAAAGTTAGAAGGTAGGTTGGAGAACTATGATACTGGAAACAAGGAGGTAGGTTAAGAAATGTATCTAAGGACAGGAAAGATCCTCGATAATAACACAGGCTGCATGGAGAACTGAAGTTATCATTAACTGCTTCTCAGATTGCAATAATAGTTACTTTTTGCTGAGAGTAGGTCTGAAGACCTAGTAAGAAATTTAATGGTCCACAGTGATCATGACCCAGGCCTTCTTCCCATCTCAAATTCAAACTGTAAAAAGATAATAAAGATTCATTAGTCATTATCTAATATAAAGTACTTCAGTTAGAGCTCTCTCTGTCACTCAGCCTCTTAGAAATCTCTAGATGTCCTCTGTATGCTCTTTTTAGGATGGGATCCATCACTGATCCAATTAACTATGTCTATAGTGGTAAACAAATATAGCCATTGTATGGTGACTGCTGCATACTGAATTTCTCAAAATGTGAAAATTGGAGACATTTGGGGGTTTTTTAGATAGGGCAGTAAAATTAAAAGGCTCTATATGTGGTCTTACTTGGAAGACACTGACATGGGAGTTCAGATAATGGGACCTTTTGGTAAATTATTGGCCCAATTTCTTGCTTCTTGTAATATCCGTGCCTTTTGGTATTTTATTTTTTAGATTGAAGAAAATGTTTTACTAGATAATAGTAATATTTATTTATACTAGATAATAGTAATATCATCTTTATACCAATGCATAAAGATATAGTAATATATCTTTAGATAAATTAGATATAGTAATATCATCTTTATACCAATGCGTAAAATATATTTTTATATGGAGGAAGGGATCTGGAAAGGGAAAAATGCTTAGGTCCTACAAACATCATTACTCTGCCCTGTCATAAGGTGGACCTGTGGGCTTGGGTGGCCATGCTGGATCTGTGCATACGGGGCGTAAGTGGTTGCTAAAACTTTTTTTTTGTCCCCTTCCACCTCCTGGACTATCCTTGGAACTTATTTCAGCTGTGTTAACATGCCTGTTCTTAATTGCAACCTGTGCAGTCACTCAGAATTTAATGCCAAACGCTGTATGCTTTTCTGGGGAAGCAAGCCCAAGCTTCTTCTCAGATTCTTAGAGGAGTCTGGAAAGATGTAGCACTCCTGTTCAGAGTAGCTATGTTGAAGCAAAGGGCATCATGATGATGTAAGAGGTACTTAAGATGGTGTGAGAGGACTTAGAGGGCCACTGTGATGACCCTAGAGGTCTCATGCTACTTCGAATAGGTACCATGATGACATCGATGGAGTGTGATAACAAAAGGTGCATGATGACCTGGAAGATGTTGGAACACGTGGCTTGCTTTCCAGTTTCCCTGCTGTATCCAAATTCCAAATTCCATTTGGATAGAACAGGGAACTCTCAGGACTTGGGCTCAGGGTTCCCCAGGGTCTAATCCACTAATTTCTCTTTTGTGCTTAGATACTCACTCCCCCAAAGGAGTTTTGAAAAACTAGCTACCTGCCCACACACTGAGGTTGACATCTAAAAAAATGTTTTGTCATTAAGTTTAAAAAAGTTACAAAGAAGGAAATTTCCCATTTTTGTAAAAATTGATTTTTGTGTGTGTGACATAAAATTGACTATTTTGAGGTATATGTTTCGGTGGCATTAAGTACATTCACGTTGTTGTATAACCATCACCACCCTGTATCTTTAGTACTGCTGTTTGCTATTTGACCTTGCAGTACCTTCCAGTGGAAATGCACCTCACCTCTAGACTGTGGGCCTGGACATGTGATTTTCTTTGAGTAACAGAAAGTGGGCAGAAGTGATAACGTGCCAGTTCCAAGAGTAGGTCTTTAAGAGACATCACATATTTGTTTGTGCTTTTGCATCTCTGCTGTGGATCTGAGGAAAACATTCTTGGGGAGAATGAGAGATAAGTGAAGCTGATCCAGATCTGACCTTCAGTTTACAGCAATCCAGTTGAGCCCAGCCTAAATTAGTTGAACCCAAAATAACTCACTGATGAATGGCCAAAACACTTTACGTTATATAGCACAGAGAGTTTTGTGGTGGTTTGTTATACAGCAATAAAAGACTAATACAGGCCTGAACTCAATTTGTTTTAGGAGGAGAGAATAGAATAAAGATCATGCTCTCCTTCTTGAAACGTTTTCATTGAGTTCTGTGTCACCATACTCTCGTATATTGTTCTACTTCTCTGGCTGTTAATTCTGTCTTCTTTCTACTTCTTAGTGTTACAGTTCTACAGTGATTAATTTTCATAACCTAAACCTAATTTAGAGTAACCTAGCATTCATGGAACAAGCTCCATTTGGTCATGTTCTATTATCTGTTTCAAAAGTTGGATTCTTTAAAGAATATATTTTGTTTAGGATTTTTGCCTTTATGTTCCTTAGAGATATTGGTCTTATAATTTTCCTTTCTTATAATTTTCTAATACTATTTGGAGTCAGAATTAAGCTAATCTTAGAAAATGAATTGGAAAATTTTCTCTATTTTCTGAAGCACTTGTGTAAAAGTGTTTTTATTTCTTCCTGAAAGATTTCAAAGAATTCACCAGTGAGGCCAACTGGTCCCAGACTTTCTTTTTTGGGAAAGGTTCCTTTTTGGGAAAGGTTTTGGGAAAGCTTCAGACCTAGGGCTATTGAGAGTTTCTATTTATTCTTGTGTCAGAATAATACTTAGCATTTCTCACTTTTATCAAAAATATCAAATTTGTTGTTACATATTTGTTCAAAATATTTTATATTTTTTATGATTAAAAGTCTCTAGTGATGTTACATTTTTATCCTGAAATTGTCAATCTGTATTTTCTGTATTACTTTGATTGCTAGGGGTCAGGCTCATCAGTTTCCTTATTCATTTCAGAGAAATTATTTTTTGATCTGTTAAGTTTTTCTACTCTATATCTGCATTCTATTTCATTGATTTCTTTTATGTGATTATTTTCTCTCTTCTAGTTTCTTTGTCTTAAATTTGCTATTCCTTCCTAACTTCTTGAAAGTTTAAGTAATTTATTTTCAAATTTTCTTATGGTGTCCTGAAAAGGAACTTTTGTTTTGTTTCTGATCATTGCAGAATGAGCCTTCCATTGCCGTTATCTGCCACCTTCCCTCACAGAATGGGAAGTTATTCTTCCTTTTTAAATTTCTATCCCAGTGAAGGGAACAACTCTTCACCTAGTTGTAAAACTCTAGATAACTGTAAGAAACACTTACCTTTTTTTTTTCCTCTTCTGCCCGTCTCCATAACACATCAGTTATCAAAGCTAGTAGCTTCTAACTTCTAAATATATCATCAATCCATTCACTTCTATTTTTTCTCCTAAATATGCCTCATAGCCATTCACTTCTCTTTAATTTTATTTTATCAAAACTATCAATTTGACTGTTTTCTCCACTTCCATTTCTTACCTTTTAGATAAAATCTGCCCAAGTGTTGTTTATTTAAAAAACAAATGACTCTTCAACAGAGTCCACTTTCTTTTAATATATTAAAAAATAACAAAATTAAAACCTCATTTATATGCTCTAAAGTTCCTGCATGATTTTGTTTCTTCCTTCATTATCAATGTCTTCTTTTGCCGTGCTTTCATTTGTTGTCTGTGTTTCAGACAGAAGAGGCTTCTTACTGTTCCAGCATACCACCCTTCTATTTCCCAAATCTGGTCAATCCCACAAGGTGCTTCCTGTATCAGTGTGTTCCTTTTCTTATTCTTGTGAAGGACTCAACTGAAAAAAATCACTTTTTAAAAAAAGCCTTTTTTGACTCCTCAGACTGGAGCACATACCCCAAAATATGTTGTCACATATCAGAATTTTGTGTTTCTTCTGCATAAGACTTTCCAAGTTATAAATAAGGACTTGATTTTTATTTTTTGTGCTATGTCTAGAATGTGCATTCTATGAGAAGAGCACTTACATTTGAATTGCTATCCATTTGCTGTTGCATATCCAGTTTTCAGGCAGAACTTTGAACATGGTAGTATCTAATAATATCAAAGGCTTTAGATTAATGGACCCATCAGAAGTTGCCTGCTCTGATGGACAAAAGATTTGGAAGGGAGATAAATATGCAAGGGAGATGATTCCAATTATGAAAGATTTAGGAGGGGATATTCTTTGTCTATCTGTATATTATCATTGTAGTATATATAATAACTGAATAAACAGTAATAATAATATATAATTATAATGAAAAATAATACCCTGATAGTGGCATTTGTTGAATACTCATGATACGTCTGGTACTGTTTTAGGTATATTATGTATTATCTCATTTGATTCTTACGGTAACCCCACAAGATATCGCCCCAATTTTACAAATGAGAAAACTGAGGCCAAGAGTAACTTTCCTAAGGCTCTGTAACTAGTAATTGGTAGAGCTGGCATTTAAATTCCAGGTATCTAGCTTCAGAGTTATACTATTAATCTCTATGCTATATACCCTTAAAGCATCACCCCCTTTAGGGTTACAAATAGGACAATTTATGATTGAGAGGCAATTTATGATATCACTTTTTTCTTTTCCTTTTTTGTGTTCATTAAATCCTATAAAATGGCATTCTCCATGATTATATTTTAGTGTCTGATGTTTACAAATACTTTATTCTGTAAAAAGTATCCAGTGGGAAAGGAAGAATTGAAAAATATTTTGGCTTAGCCCAAAAGACATTCTGAAAGAACCAGCAGTCTTACTGCAGGTGTGGTAAAGAACAAAGGAACATTTTAAACTTTATCTGGAAGGATATCTGGGCTTCAGACATTCCTGGATCCATGGACTCAGATGATGTCATTAGGACTCAATCTGCTCTTTCTATTTGTGTTTTAATGAAAACTCTTGCATACAGTGGCAAGATGGCCTCTTAAAGGATCGGGCTTATAGCTTACTACCTTAATGTTAAAAGGAAAATGCAACCAGTTCTCCAACACAATGATTCAAGTAAATGTCTTTTCTAAGGTTCTTATTGCTCTTACTTGTTACCTGTCCATCTGTGGACAATCGATATATTTAGGGTAATGAATTAGTTTGATTGTATACATCTGAGTATACATCCTTCATAGATGAGATATATCTATCATAGATGAGAACAGTCCATAGCTTCAAACCCCAAACTCAGAAGGATATCAGGAAGTTCTTCTAGACTGAGGGTGAATGTATAATAAGGCAAACAGAAACTGCAGATGACAACTACAGATAGTGAGCAAAAGAAATCAGACAAGAACTTCAAGTTTAAGTAATAATGGCAATGGTATCATTTGTAAGCTTAGAACTGGTGGTCATTAAGAGAGTGAAAGTAACTGTCCCACATTGCATTTTAACTCAGGGCATTGATACTTTTGGGATCTAAACTAGTTTCAACAGATAGAGTTATCTCCACTGAATTCCAGTAGTCACTTCCTGAAAATCAGATGTCCTGCATGGAAACACTAGCCAAGAACCTATTTCTCGTTATTTTTAAGTGGAAAAAGTAATGCAATTCATGAAAGCCCACATCTCAACAAATTTTCTGAAATATAACTAAAATATAGAGAAATGCTTATAAGTAACACATTATCAGATTAAAATGTAAGAAATGTAAAACATGGTGTTCTGACCACCAACAATATAGTTTATAATTAAAGATACTTTGTACATGACATACATAATGCTTATTCCCTTCATTAGCACTTTTTAAAAATCTCCTCTCCTGATTCTGACAGTATAATACTTCTGTTTGGAATATAATTCAAGATTTGTTCATGTGTTGTTTTGTTTTGTTTTAATACTGTGGTGAGTTTTGCGGATATAAATTTATAATTTTTCCCCAATATAAATATTAGCTAAAGATGTCATTTTCAGATAACATCTGAAATTTGTGACATCTGAATTCAGATGACATCTGAAACATTAAAGATGAAATTTGACTTCTACTGTAAATGTATATATGCCAATTTTTTGTATCTATGTTGTAATGCTTTGACATTTTTAAAAACTTTTCTGGCTGAGGAGAGATTGTCCCTTGCAGGGTAGCTAATTCCCAACAAAATAATAACTTGCCTCTGAGCATGCTTTTCATATATAAACCAACGAGTCCCGAGTTTGTACCCGTCAAGTACTTCCTTATTTAGTTCTCCTACACCAAGCCAAAACTTCTCCTGCCCTAAGTTATCCCAGAGGCAGATATGTCTGAGGAGACTAAAGACCATGCCTATAGACTAAAGCCTGCCAGAATTCTTCAAACTAGCCAGTCCTAAACTGTTGGCTCTGTCTTCCTTTCCTGTGGAAAAGCCAGTGAAGACTATGACCTAAGCTTTCCCCCTCGTTCCTGTCTTCTGGCTCATGACCACCCTAGTGATTTCCTCTGTGACCCTGTGTGGCATGTGGTGACCCTCTCTCTGGGACCTGTAAGTATAATAAACTTTTTCCTACCAAGACTCATTCTCATTTCCTGCTATGGCTGCACTGACTGTCATCCCATATCCAACATGTACATTTTTAAAACATAGCTATAGAATACCCAAGGGGCATTTTGCTAAGGAAATGTTAACTAGAGAGATTTCTGCAGGGTTCTTGTAGTATGCTTGCTTTGGAAATTTGTGAAGAGCCCATTGTAGGAAAGAGACATGACAATATAGAATAATGGCTGGATATGTGCTATAACTACTTGAAGCTTAGAATAATGCTTGGCAAAAAACAACAAAATATGTATACTCAAATACTCAAGTTTCAAAGTAAATAGAAATGGAGGACGATTTCTATTTTTTTACAACTCTCCTAAATAATATTTACTACTTTAAAAATGATCAGCCCTTGCCTGAGTCAAAATGTTAGAGTAAGCAATTTAAATAATCAGGAAAAGCAATCCTATGATATCCCAAAACATATCATACTAAGATAAGGTAAAAGTTAGTAAGAAAGTGTTACCAAAACTACTAAAAAATTCTTTCTGAATTTATGAGCAATTGCAATTCTGCAATCCTTAGGTGAGGAACAGTATTCATAGCCTGGGAAGCCTGTCAGAGGGTAGCTACGAAAACAGTAGTGAAATGTTCAGATGGGAGCTAGTATCTGTGTAAAGAAAGCAAAAACAACACTTTAAAACCACTTTTGAGAATAAAATAAACAATTTTTAATGATATGTCTTTTTTCACCTCAAGTGTCTCTCACCAAGGAAAGAGAAACACTTCTAAGTTCTAACATAAAGCATGAGAGGAAAATAATTACTTTATTAGTATGCTGTGGAGGAAAGAGGAAGAGTTTTATTATCACACAAACCTGTATTCTCTCAACTTCCAGGGATGCAACAAGGAAATTTTTAGTAAGATGATGATGGGAATGTCCTAAGCTCTGTAAGACTTAGTCTCTTCATTGGTAAAATTATACAATATCTCAGATACCACTTTTCCTATAGGAGCCTCTGGGTTGAGAGGAATGTGGCCCTCTCCTCTCCCCACAATGGCGTTTGCTCGTCCATTGATACCTGTGTACTCCGAAAAGAGGGGAATCATCTGGCAAAAATGTTACTTTGCCTGCTATGTTCAGGGCTGCCATTTGACCTGATATCGTGAACTTTGTTCACCCCAACTTGTGCAAAAACAACAGACAGCCATATGCTGTCAGTGAATTAGCAGGTCATCAACCCAGTGCTGAGTCTTGGGGTATTGGCAGAGCTGTGGCTCGAATTCCCAGAGCTCGGGGCAGTGGGATCCACTGTTCTGGCCAGGATGCTTTTGGAAATATGTGTCGTGGGGGCTGCATGTTTGCACCCACCAAAACCTGGCACCGTTGGCATCACAGAGTGAACATAATACAGAAGCGATATGCCATCTGCTCTGCCCTGGCTGCCTCAGCCTTACCAGCGCTGGTCATGTCTAAAGGTCATCGTATTGAGGAAGTTTCTGAACTTCCTTTGGTGGTTGAAGGTAAAGTTGAAGGCTACAAGAAGCCCAAGGAGGCTGTTTTGCTTCTTAAGAAACTTAAAGCCTGGAATGATATCAAAACGGTCTATGCCTCTCAGCAAATGAGAGCTGGCAAGGGCAAAATGAGAAACTGTCGTCATATCCAGCTCAGGGGACCCTGCATCATTTACAGTGAAGACAGCAGTATCATCAAAGCTTTCAGAAACATCCCTGGAATTACTTTACTTAATGTAAGCAAACTGAACATTTTGAAACTTGCTCCTGGTGGGCCTGTGGGACGTTTCTGCACTGAAAGTGCTTTCCGCAAGTTAGATGATCTGTATGGCACTTGGCGTAAGGCTTCCTCCCTCAAGAGTAACTGCAACCTTCCCATGCATAAAATGCTTGATACAGACCTTAGAAGAATCTTGAAAAGTCCAGAGATCCAAAGAGCCCTCCGAGCACCACGCAAGAAGATTCATCACGGGGTCCTGAAGAAGAATCCACTGAGAACCTGAGAATCATGTTGAAGCTAAACCTATATGCAAAGACCATGCGCCGGAATACCATTCTTAGCCAGGCCAAGAATCAAACTCCAGATAGATAAGGCAGCAGAAGCCTGAGAAGCCAAATCAGATGAGAAGGGGGTTCCAGGAAAGAATTCTGTAGTAGAGAAGAAAGGAAAGAAGGCTGTTGATGTGAAGAAGCCTGTGATGGGGAAAAAGGCTGCAGCTACCAGAAATCAGCAGCTGACAAGAAGCCTGCAGAAAAGAAACCCAGCGCAGAGAAGCCTGCTGCCTAAAAAACTTAAGTTTATTCTATAAAAGCCAAATCATTTTGGATAGCTAATTTTTTTTTTTTTTGAGATTATGCAATATGGTTTTCTTGAGTTCCTCAAGGGCCTTTAGCTGCTCTGTATTCTTTTTTTTTTTTTTTTCCATTTTATTAACATATAATGAATTATTTGTTTCAGGGGTACAGGTCTTTGATTCATCAGTCTTTTTTTTTTTTTTTAAGATTTTTTATTTATTTATTTGGCAGAGAGAAAGAGATCACAAGTAGACAGAGAGGCAGGCAGAGGGAGAGGGGGAAGCAGGCTTCCTGCTGAACAGAGAGCCCAATGTGATGTGGGGCTCGATCCCAGGACCCTGAGATCATGACCTGAGTCGAAAGCACTGAGCCAGCCAGGCGCCCCTGATTCATCAGTCTTATACAATTCACAGCACTCACCATAGCACATACCCTCCCCAATGTCTATCACCCAGCCACCCCATCCTACCCACACTCCTCCCCTCCAGCAACCCTCAGTTTGTTTCCTGAGATTAAGAGTCTCTTATGGTCTGTTTCCCTCTCTGGTTTCGTCCTGTTTCATTTTTTCCTCTCTTCCCGCATGATCCTCTGCCTTGTTTCTATACTGTTTTCCAGAGTGGTTGCAGCAGCTGGCATTCCCACCAACAGTGTAGGACAATTCCCCTTTCTCTGCATCCTTGCCAATATTATTGTTTCCTGACTTGTTAATTTTAGCCCTTCTGACTGGTGCGAGGTGGTATCTCATTGTGGTTTTGATTTGTATTTCCCTGAAGCTGAGTGATGTTGAGCACTTTTTCATGTGTCTACCTGCCATTTGGATGTCTGCTTTGCCAAAATGTCTGTTCATGTCTTCTGCCCATTTCTTGATTGGATTATTTGTTCTCTGGGTGTTGAGTTTGAGAAGTTCTTTATAGATTTTGGATACTAGCCCTTTATCTGATATGCCATTTGCAAATATTTTCTCCCATTCTGTCCATTGTCTTTTGGTTTTGTTGACTGTTTCATTTGCTGTGGAAAAGCTTTTGATCTTGATGAAGTCCCAATAGTTCATTTTTGCCCTTGCTTCCCTTGCCTTTGGCAATGTGTCTAGGAAGACGTTGCTGCGGATGAGGTCGAAGAGGGTGCTGCTGTGTTCTCCTCAAGGATTTTGATGGATTCCTATATCACATTGAGGTCTTTCATTCATTTTGAGTCTATTTTTGTGTGTGGTATAAGGAAATGGTCCAGTTTCATTCTTCTGCATGTGGCTGGACAGCTAATTTTGAATAAAGACCTGATCAAAGCCAGTGAGGAGGGAAAAAAAACTCAGATACCATAGAGTTGCTGTGAATTTTAAATTAGATTAAGATCGGAGAACTTATCACTTTCATTTATTAACGTCAGTTCTACCATAACTTATGTTAAAAATTAACTGTGGAACAGACTTTGTATAGTAGTCCAATAAGATAAGGAACTAAGTTACAATCTACAGCCATTTTTTGAAGATTCTTCTCTTGGTGTTTTAGATTTGGTGTGTTTGTTTTTTTCTACATCCATAGAAGATAGAGGGAAAAAAATTACAAACCTTTTTTTCTCACTTTATGGAGAACTGAGCCTGTGCTTTGAGCATGCATCACTGTTCATGCAGAGAAATCCTCTGAAGTTGTTCTGGCATGGTGAGCTCTTTCTTGACTGGCAGCCTAATAAATTCAGCTTTGATATAGACTATTTTGGTAATTCCAGTTCATTCTTCAACCATAGCACCTTTGTATACATTTAGTAGTACTGAATATACCACAGTTTGGGGCTCTCTTAATGTAACTGTCTGATTCTTTGAAGTGATCTTTAAGGATTCAACAAGTGGATTTGATATATTCCACCCACCCTCCAAATTTAGTGAAAATTCCTTTATTCTTTACTGTGTAATGTCAGGGCAGATAGACAAGATAATTTTATTTATCGTATGTACTTGACTTCATTTGGCATTTGTTTTGCTTTGTATTTTTGCTTAACTTGGTCATCCATAAGAAAATCGTTTCTTCTGCATTTTAACTAGAAGCAGTTTAACTAGAAACTTGGAAACTTCTGAAATTCTGAAGTTGGCTGTGTCCCTGAGGCTTCTCAGAATTTAGATGCTTTCTATTTATCTAGTACCTCTGTGATATTTGTGATTGTTGTGGAGAAAAATTTTTCTCTCTTTTTCAGAAATTCTTCTGGCTGGTCTAGTAATTAAATCATCTGAGAAAAATTGACAGGAGAAAATCAACTTTAATTTTATATGTTCAGGAACCACACATACCTGAAGGGTTTAAAGACAGAAAGGTAAAATGTGATATATGTCATCCTAAGCTAAGTAATGGGAGGGGCTTCAAGGGGAGGAGGGCAATTCACAGGGTACTAAGAAAAGCAAATGTTTCATAATTAGATGTTTACCCTGCCATACAGATGTGTCATTCAGATGAAATTTATCTGTGTTAATAACTCTAATGTTGGAGAAGACCTCCAATTTGGATTCTGATAGGTCATTAAAGGAGGGGCACAAGTTTGTCTTGAGCCCCTGGGTCTCTATTGTTTGATCTCAAAATAGTCCACAGGTCAAAGTGACACATTTTGGGGAGACTTCCTGAACCCCTTCATGATTTATAACTAATATGTGTTTGGTCATTCAGATGACCAAAATATATTTCTCATATGTACATTGATCCTTAAACAATATGGGGTTTAGGGATGCTGACACCCCCCCCCCCACAACACACACACACAGAGTAGAAAATGCAAGTATAACTTTGACTTCCTCAAAACTTTACTAATAGCCTACTGTTGACCGTAAGCCCGACCCATTAAATAAACAATTACACATATTTTGCATGTTATATGTGTCATATTCTGTATTCTTACAATAAAGTACACTACAGAAATAAAATGTTACTAAGAAAATCAAAGGAAGAGAAATATATTTATGGTACTGTAAAAAATCCATATGTAAGTGGGGCAGTTCAAACCCTTGTTGTTCAAGGGTTAATTATTTTTTGGTCCTTGTTTGTCATTTCTGGCTCAGAGCTTCTAAAACCCTTGAATTTCCAGTGGTAAGGGCAGTAAAGGTGTCTTTTGTTAGGTTAATGAATTGCATTTTGGAAAGTACTTGGGTAATTTAAGGATAAGGGGTGGTTGCCAGGACAACCAACCACTTGCCACTTGACTAGAGCTTGTTACTTCCATTTCTCACCATCCCACCACCACCTTCAAGAAGGGGAGAAGGACTAGAGATTGAGTTCCGTTGCCAATGGTAAATGATTTAATCAGTCAGGCCTGTGTAATGAATCCTCTATAAAACCCCAAAAGGACTCGTTGGTGAACATGAGGAGATATGGGAGGAGTGGCACACTCAAAATGAGCAGGTAAACTCCACACCCCTTCTCCATACCCTGCTACATGGGCAGCTCTTTCAACTGGTTATTCTTGAATTATATCTTTTTATAATAAACTGGTAATCTAGTGAGTAAACGGGTTTCCTAAGTTCTGTGAGACACTCTAACAAATTAATTGAACCAAAGGAAGGGGAGTCTTGGGAACCTCAGATTTTATAGTCCCTTGGTCAAAACTACAGGAAACAATCTGGGCTTCGGAGGTGCATCTGAAGTGGGGGTGGGGTAGAGGGTAGTCTTGGAAGACTGAACAACTAACCAATAGGAATCTGACAGTATCTCTAGGTAGATAGCGTCAGAATTGAGTTGATTTCTTAGATAGCCTAATGGTGTTTGAGAATTGTTTGTTGGTGTGGTAGAATCCCCCACAACACCCACATAGAATTGGGTCCAGGTGATGAAGTTTTAGAATATAAGTGAGGTTCAGTGGGGTGGAGTCTGGAGCCCACGACCAAAAAAGAATTCTTGAGATGTCTTTGGTGCAAAATGGTGGTTTATTAAAGCACGAGGATAGGACCCGTGGGCAGAGAGAGCTGCTGCTACTGCTGCATCGGGGTTGTGAAGTGGCTCATTATATACTTGCAAGTTGGGAGGGGATCAGGAATAGCGTGTAAGTCTCTGAGGAATTTTGGAAGCAAAGTTTCCACTACCTTGAGGGGGCTAGCTATTGTTGGGAAAAGGTCAATTATTACCGTCTGATAAACATTAGTCATGAGACTCTTCAGATGTATATCGGTGGGCCATATATATGCTTGGGGATGATTGCCAGCATGAATCTTAGAGGGTTTAGAGATAAAGGAAGTTTCCAAAGGAATTTTTATATGTTAAAGTAGACTTACAGCATCCTGGTTGGGGTGGGGTCGGTCAGGCTAGGATTGCCTTTTGCCCTTTGCAAAGTATTAAGGTAGAGGGAGTTGAGTCCCTAGAGGAATGTCACTCTGCCTGTTTCAAGGACTTGTCAATGGGCTCTAGATAGGAAATTTAATAACTTTTCTTCTGCCTCTGTTTCCCTCATCACAGGAACTGAAAAGAACCAGCTTAACTTTTTGGTTTCCCTTTTGTACCTTCTGAACTGCTTGGATTTCTCATGGTTTTGCTATTGATGAGGGAGTAGAAGGCAAGCTGAGGGCAAAGCACAAGCTGACACCCTGCAAGTCCCCTCACCCCCCCCCCCCCCAGGTGGGATATATGTGACATTCCTCAGGTACTCCTGGCTGCTCTAGAACTAAGGAAAGGGAAAAACAAATGGTTAAGTGGTAGAGATCACAGTCACACAGGATCTGAGTCTCCAACAGCTTACAAGTCTCAGTGATTTACAAGAAAAAAAGCAATCTTATCAATAGCCTAATTTCCAGAAATTTCCTGGAGTCCTAACATCACCCTCCCCTCCTTAGTGCTGTGGGAAACAAAGGCAGAAGGGAATGTAGATACAATTAAATTTCCTTATAACCTGCAACCTATTGACAAATACTTGAGATAGGTAGAGTATAACATTCCTCCAGGAAACTCCCAACTGTCTTAATGTGAATGCCTTGCTAGAGGGAATAACAACGTTAGCTTGATGGTAGCCACGCCTCCAGTATCCCGTGAGTCTCCTTTAGCATAGGAAAGTGCTTTTGGAGACCTTTATCCTTACCTCTCCCAACTCCCAAGTATATAATCAATCATTCCCCACAACCCAAGTGCAGCTCTTTCTGCCCATGGATCCTGTACTTGTGCTTTATAACACCAGCTTCTTGCACCAGAGACATCTCAAGAATTGTTTCTTGGCATTGTGCTCTGGATCCCAGCACTATGCCAAACCACATCGCTACAGCCAAGCCTAACTTTCTGAAACAGAAGCCCATTATCTGAATTTCTTACTTCCCAATGGAGAACACATTTCAGTGATCACAATGAAATACTCCAAAGAAAGCACTCAATAAATAGTTACAGAAATACTTATAGTGAAGTAGCATATTTATCTCTTTTAAAAAGATTGACCGATTGATTTGGAGAGAGAGTGAGAGCCAGCATAAGCAGGAGGGGCAGAAGGAGAGGGAGGGAGAATCTTAAGCAGGCTCCGTGCTCAGCGTGGAGCCTAGAGTGGGGTTCAATTTCACGACAGAGATCAAGGCCTGAGCTGAAACCAAGAGTCAGGTGCTTAACTGCGCTACCCAGGTGCCCCAGCATATTTATCTCTTAACAGCAGACTTCTAGAAACTGGTTCCATAAGCAAAGAATAAAGAGTGGGCATTTTACACTGAAAGAGAACCCTAGACTACTGCCCCTCTAATTGACATGGAAATGTTGGGGTTTGGAGCAAATGGTCAAGAAGGAATTCTTGAGATATCTGCAGTGCAAAAAAGCATGGGGACAGGACCTGTGGGCAGAAAGAGCTGCACTGGGGTTGTGACAGGTGACTGATTCTATACTTTCAAGTTGGGAAGGAGTTAGGGATAGCGTTAAGTCTCTAAGGTTATGGAAGCAAGGTTTCCAGGACCCTGAGAGTGATGCAGTTTTTGAATATAGGTGAGGTTGGTGGGGTCTGGAACCCATGGCCAAGAAAGAATTCTTGAGACATCTTTGGTGTAAGAGGTGGTTTTATCAAAGCACAAGGACAGGACCCATGGGCAGAAAGAGCTGCTGCAGCTGCTGCTGCTCCCTGCTGCCCTAGCATTACAAGGGGCAACTGAATATATACTTTGGAGTGGGGGAAGTAAAGATAAGGAAGTTCCAAAAGGATTTTCATATGCTAAAGACTCACCAGATACAGGAGACCTTGCTATTGTCAAACTAAGGTTGTTTTTCCCTCTAGCAAGGCATTAACATTAAGACAGTTAGGAGCTTAATCGGCCTGCGTCAGGTATTTGTCAATGGGCTACAGGTTATAAGGACATTTCATTGTATCTATGTTTCCTCTTGCCTTTGTTTCCCACATCATACCCCCGCCCCCAACAGTTTTGATCCTTGTCTTTAAAAGATCCTTGATCTTTAAGGTTGCTGAGGGTGGAGCATCTATCTTCTTTAACTTCTTCCTGCTGAATAGGGGCATAGAGATGTCCCTACCTATGGGTCAGTCAGTTGGGGAATTTATATATGTAGGAGTTACCAAAGGCAAAGCCACCAGTCCAAGGTAGACAACATATATGAACCTCTTTGAGTAGAAAGGATCATCTGTCAGCTGGAAGTTAGGGCAGTAAAGGAGTCTTGGCACCAGGCAGGGAGACACAGGAAAAGACAACAAAAGGTTATTATAATAAGAAAGAGAAGCCTGAACAAAAAGACCTTTGGTAGTTAACTAAAATTTTCCTTCCATCTTTTATTGTTGTTAGAAGAGAAATTTGAGGTCTTCCACAGGTTCACAGGAATAAAAAGGCATGTTAGTTTGCTCATTGGTTTTCTGCGAAGGAGATACAGGTTTTATTCTAGATGTATAAGCCCATGAATTGCGTCCCTCTAATTTTACCGGAGTGGGAGTATGTAATATGGCCCCTGGGGCCCTTTAATTTTGGAGTTAAATCCCCTGCTGTGTTAGACTTCCAATCCTTTAAATAAACCATGTCTCTGGGGTTTATAGGTTTATATGGGGTGGGTTGCTAGTGACTGTCAGATCAGGTTTAGGGAGGATATGGTTCGCATATTCATTTAGAGATTTATGAATTAACTTGGCCTCAAGTGAATAATTTAACAAAGCATTATAGTCTCAATCAGTTGATAGGTCTACAGTGAGAAAAGGTTTTTCATATAGTAACTCAAAAGGACTTAAAACTCTTTGTTGTTTTTGGTCAATCCTCATTCAGAGAAGCCCTACTGTTAAAACAATAATCCAATTTTCTTGAGTCTCAATGCGTAAAATCTAGTATCTACACAGATGTGTTATTGAAATATTTCCTCTCTATAATAACCCTCATTTTTAATCAGAGATAGCCAAATCAGGATTAACTTGTTTGTAAAACAAGTCCAATTTTAACACACTTGGCCTAATGATTTACATAAGCTCAGCAAGAATAGTAAGTGATCATATAGATCTTTTAGAATCTGCTCTGCGGGAACTTTTTATAAGGAAACTCTAGGTTGAAGTTTTAGTAGCTTTTCCAGGCCACAAGCCAAGCCAAGTGCTTGCCTTCAGACATGCCTGCAATACCTGTAGATTTGGGCGGATTCTTCTCGAGGTCCTCAAAGTATCCTGAGGTTACTGCACTTGCCAGGAAGTGACATCTTTACTCACCTGGTAAGGCTGCAGGGAACTCTGTAAGCAAGGTATCTGTGGAGTTATTCTTAGAAAAGATATTGGAAGCCCTAAGGAGTGATTGTGGAAGCTGCTGGAACAGCAGCAGCATTCCTGTTCTCCAGCTGTTGAACACAATGTCCCGGTAGGAGCAGGATCCCACTATCCCCAGGAGCAGGGCCTAAGTTAGGAGTTATGAAAGAATGTAACCCTCAGTTCCACCTTTCTGCATCTGGTGATTGCTAGCCCAGACATCCCGCTCCTCCCTTATCCCATGACTGATACCCTGAATGTCTACTGAGAGTACAAGCCTGCTTTACAGCCTCAGGATATTTGTCATCCCTTTTTACTACTTTTCCCACACTTTGAGGTATCTTTCCTTGCTTTTCTGATAAAAAACAAAATAAAAGCTATGTGCAGGATTCAGCTGCTGCTGCTCTCCCTTGCAGAGGCAGTCTGCATGGCCACTCAGATTGATGTCTGGGAACTTTATTTCAGTGTGTGACGACAGTATCAGGCCAACATTTCCAAGGCGCTGTGTTGGCTTCATGCTTTATAATGTCCACCTTAGTTCCTGAAAGCTGTATGGTCATACCTGAGTCAATTTATGTCTTTAAAATATGACATTACAGTTAAAGCCTTGCTAAAATAACCAATGTTTCCAATGGTGTCCTGTTACAAGGAGTACAGATTCTTACTGAACTTATGCAAATGACTGTAATTACCACCAAAGAAAGAATATTTTGGAGACCTTTTGAATTTCAGAGGTTTCAGGTAGACACAAGTTAAATGATTTAATTTGTTCACAAATGCATATTTTATCACATTTCTATAAGTCATAGATATCTTAAGAGAAAATTTCCTTAGTCTAGAAGAGCAAACAGAGAACCAGCAATGTTTTAAACAGGAGTCATAAAGTATGATTATCTTCAGTTTAGTTAGTTCTGGAAATTTTTACCAATTTCAGTTTTATAATCTTCAACATGCTGAATACCTGTATATGTCCTAAAAGTCCTTTTTATAAATCCCCTTAAAGATGAAACACATTTTGCAAGAGAATAAGAATAACTATAAATGAAAAACTAAAAAATGGACATCGTTTGATCTGAGAGATTACAGTATAGCCGGCAAGGAAATCAGGTCATTTCTGTAACACACAATACTTCAGTAATCAAAATATCAGGTAATGGCCTATACCACAACATGTTAAAACTTTAGGAACTGTATATCATCTCTAGAATAGTTACAGCATTTACCTAAGTGTAATGTAAGGCTTATTATTTGCTTAACAATTCTTCCAGAGTAACTTAACATGCTAAATAAAAAAGGCTTAATGAGGCAGAGACTTTATTCACAACTTAAATCTAGGGAAGTTTGTTAAAACCTTAGAAAATTTTAAAGCATATGCCTAAATAGGATTACAGATCATTACAAAAATTATTTTTATTTAACCAAGGTGACAATAAGACATTCGCAAGGCAGATATGTAGGGTTAAACTTAGCTCCTTTAATACTGAGAAGTTTTAAATAAGTGATCAAAGATCTGATAAAGACAAAACATAGAAACTGGTTTTCTGGGCAGACTTAAAAGAGAAAAAACCTTTGTTTACATTTTATCAAGAGCAGGCCAATAATTCAAGAAAACCTTTGCTTTTGAACAGAGAGAAGGGCAGAATTTCAATCTTATGCTACAGTATTTTTTTTTTTTAAAGATTTTTATTTATTTATTTATTTGACAGAGAGAGAGATCACAAGTAGGCAGAGAGACAGGCAGAGAGAGAGGGGGAAGCAGGCTCTGAGCAGAGAGCCCAATGTGGAGCTTGATCCCAGAACCCCGGGATCATGACCTGAGCCAAAGGCAGAGGCTTTAACCCACTGAACCACCCAGGCACCCCTATGCTACAGTACTTTTAAAATCCATTTCACTCTTAGTCCATCCTGACCACACCTAAAATTTCTTTCCAAAGATTTCCCTTCACAAACCTTCTACAACTTTGCTTTGTATTTAAATTTTGTCCCCAGCCATTTCTTTCCAAACAAACAACCAGTCTGATTTAGGACAAAATTACCTTCTTTTACCTTGAACAAAAATGCATTCCATTCCTTACATCTTTCTTACATATCTCCTACTTTTCTACATACAGAGTTATTTCTCTTATTCGCATCAGTCTTAATTACACTTAGCAGAATTTTGCCCTCTTGGAAACCTTAGTCTCCAGTGAAAACTAAGTAGTAACAAATTGTGAACTTTTATACCAAAACTCTTTAGACAGCAAATTTATGAATCCTTTAAGCACAAAGCAAGTTTACCAACAGACTCAAATATCCTTAGTTTCTTTGCAGTAAGAAGTCAAAAGCGCAAACATATGTTCAGTAATCAATGATTTAGCACTTTATCCCATTTGGAAAAGACCTAGATGTCCAACAAATTCAATCCCACTTATCACCCAAGCAAAACTCCAAGTTTCAGGTTACCAAAGACTTTGAAAGCTATCTTAACAATAAACCCATGAAAGCTTGAGACAGTTAACAATCATTTAAGTCATTTTTTTTGCTAATAAATTATAAGAGATGTAATTTTTAAGCTTCAGGTTACCTAGGACTTTGAAAGCTATCTTAACAATTACCCATGAAAACTTGAGACAATCGTAAGTTAAGTCATCTTTCTGCTAACAAAATGCAACAGATAACTCAAGGCTTATTTGACCTTTAGTAAGTCTTAGTAGAATAAAAGTTTCATATTTAATGCTGATAACTCTAAAGACATGTGTATCTTAAACCAACAAACTTAGTTTAAATACCGAATTATATTCCACCTGGATCTTCTTTTAAAAGTCACTTAGTTCCTCATTGTCAATTTTTACCTGAGACACTGGTGGGGAAATCTGAAGGGGCGGCCTTAAGTCCAGGGGATGCTCTTCTTTGCTCCTTGATAGCGAGGGGAGGGGGAAGGAGCCATTGGTACTAGAGGCACTGAGGATGATATAGAAGCCAGTTATGCAGGCCGCACCCGAGGTAGTGCAGAAATAGGAGAGGGAGACAGAAGAGGCAAAGTATGGTCAAAAGGCAGAGAAAGAGGGTTCCCAGTTCTAGAGCTCATCAGCTCCAGAGTAGCAGCCACCATGTTTTCCTGCCAACAAGAGGGAATAGGCAGTCCATGTCAGGCTGGAGAAGACAGGGAATTTCACTGAAACAAAGGGACTTTTGGTAGCAGTTTGGGAATATTCCTTCAGTTGCCCATCCTGAGGTAGAATAACCACAGTTGGCTCTAGTTATCACTATTAACCCCGGAAATGAGTGAGGGAGAAGCCCCCACATACCACTAGAGTAACCTGGGTCTGTTAGGAGGAACAGTGAGAGAGAGAGAGAGAGAGAGAGAGAGAGAAAGATATGGTGGGGGAGTCAGAGTCCCCTTTGCTAGGGATGGCCCAGGTTTCCTCCAAATTATTAAGAAATAACACTGAGTTTCTAATAAAAGGGAAGTGAAACAGTGTTAAAAAGAGAAAGGAAGGAAATAAAACAAATTCAATAGCTTCCCTAAGTAATCTTTTCTTTTGGAAATAAGTCATAGTGGTGCTCAGAAATTGTATATGGGGAGGAAGTTTAGTTTTCTTTAAAATACATAGAAAATTACATCTCACACATTTTTGGTAATATTATTTTTACTTGTGGCCTTTGGAAAAAGTAACATGTTGTAGCGATAGATGTGCTTCACTTGAAGAAGATGAACAGGTATCTTTACTTAGAACTTTTTTCAGTAATCTACAATGAAAGTATTCAGTTTCCTAAGGTTGTTTTTATTCCTTCATCTCACCAAAAGACAAAATCCTTATTTAGTCTTTTCAGATTTCCTGGTAGGAGATTTAAAGCTTTATGTGAACAAGTCAATACTTTCTTTTGAACATCTTGCTGATAAGCCTTCCTGTATGAGACACATGATTAGGTCTGAATTTGAACAAAAAGATTCATCAAACCCATCTCTGGGTTTCTTTCATTTGAAACTCTGAAATTTTATGTAACTTTGGTGTAGTAAAGCTTTTTCTTTTTCATAAACATCACTCGGATTTAATGTAATTTCTCTGAATTCTTTCAGTTTACTCTTACAACAAAAGGTAGTTAGTTGTCCAATAGAAAACAACAGCAATGAAAACCTGAATTTTATTCTAATGATTTAACTTGCATCAGCTCTCTTATGGGCCTTTTGCAAATGTAGATTCTAGGAGAAATTAATTGAGGAGTCATTAATATTAAAATGTCTAAAAGGATTTTCTGTAGGCTAAATAAATTTTTGAGCCTAAATTAAACATTTTAATATATGAAAATGGAATCTCCTTTCTTGGCTAATCTAGTTTTAATTCAATTTAACTCTTAATTGTTAGTGATGAGATATGGATAATATTAGTTTGGTAGAATGTGGTTTGATTGGTTTCAAAGTATTTTTCTTTAGGGTATGGCACAGTTTTCTTTTAATGCACAGAAATTATATACTATGTACATACTACACACATATTACATAACTTCTTTTCTTTAGAAAACACTGAAACTTCTTCAAGGTCTCATCATATCCCTCTTTTATTTTTTAATTTTTATTTATTAAATTTTTTTTTTTTTTCTTGGCTGCCAGTGCTTCAGCAAATTTTAGTGAATGTTGGGGACCAATATGCTAAATTTGGTCACATTTCTCTGTGCAGCAGGACCATGAACTTTCTACTGACTAAGCTTCTTTCTTTTTGTATGTGCCTCTGCAAGTTTGGGAAGTTTGGATATACACTAGCGCAGCAGTATTTGTTGTAGAAGTTCATTGAGAGGACATGACCACAGACTGACCCATGAGCCAGGGCCTGGGCAGCTGGAGGCTCCTCATCCCTCCCTTGTCCTTGGAATGTACATCTCATCATTATTTCTATAACTGTTTCCCATAGCCATGGACACAACCTGGAGATAATAATGTGTTGTTGAGACCATCTTTACTGTGTATGTGAGTGAACCCCATTAAGGGCTCCGTATAAACATTAAGGTTCTGGCAGGTAGATGCAGAGATCTGTTTGTCCATCTTGCGGCTGGCCAAAAGAAGCCTCATATGTCAGTTCCCTTCCTTATTAAAACTGCCATCTCCCAGTCTGTGGTGGTCTGCTTCTTTCTTTGGTCTCTCTTTGCCTTCTATGTACAAGGAGAATTTTTAGATTTCACCCAGGAAGCTTCTGAATTTTTGAACCATAAGTATTATTCCAGTGTCTGCCCTCTTAAGTAGATGGTTAGCAAATCTGAACCAAATCATTCCTGAAGAATCTGGCACACATCTTTTTTGACTAGTGGCTAAAGTTATTGATAATTCATAAATTAAAATGTTATGTATTTTATTTTATTTTATTTTTTAAGATTTATTTATTTGTCAGAGAGTGCACAAGCAGGGGGATCGGCAGGCAGAGAGAGAAGGAGGCTCCTCGCCAAGCAAGGAGCCTGAATGGGGACTTGATCCCAGGACTCTGGAATCATGCCCTGAGCCGAAGGCAGATACTTCACCCACTGAGCTACCCAGGCATCCAAAATGTTATATAATTGTAAAGGGTACTTGTTGAGAACAATCATAAATTATATGATAGGAGAAAAGATATTAAAAGACATTAAGGAGTTAAGGCTCAAATGTAGTTTTTTTGTTTCATTAATATAGCAACATAGGTACTCTCTGCAGATAGGGTTTAGTTTTTAGTTGTTTTTTTCGCATATGTTATTAAAGTTTATTTTATTGTCAGGAAGCCTTGGATATGACTATAGTGAGAGTTCCCTCTTCTATGCCTGATTCATAAAAGCTACTGACAATTTTCTTTTATGTTGTTTAAGACCTAGTTTCTCAGGCACCTGGGTGGCTCAGTTGGTTGAGCGACTGCCTTCAGCTCGGGTCATGATCCTGGAGTCCCAGGGATCCGGTCCCGCATCAGGCTCCCTGCTCAGCAGAGGGTCTACTTCTCCCTCTGACCTTCCCCCTCTCATGCTCTCTCGTTCTCTCTCTCTCTCTCTCTCTCAAATAAATAAATAAAATCTTAAAAAAAAAATAAGACTCAGCTTCTCATGGAAGGGAATTTTAGTGTACTGCTTATTTTTTTAAGTTGTATTTCTCAGTGCACTTCATTTTTTAGAAAATGCTTGATTTACAGAAGATACCGTGAAGAGAGTAGAGAGTTACATTATATTACACAGCCACTTTTGTTTTCCTGATTGATAACATTTTGATTTCATATGGTACACATGTTACAATTAATGAACAAATACTGATACATTATTATTTAAGTTCATGTTTTAGATTTCCTTACTTTTAACCTAATGTCCTGTTGCTGTTCAGTGTTCTATCCAAGATACCACATGGCATTTAGTTGTCATGTCTCCTTAGCCTATTCTTGACTGTTAGAGTTTCTTATACTTTCTTTGATTCTTTCTTTCTTGTTTTTTAATGATCTTGATAGCTTAGATGAATAGTGGTTGGATATTCTACAGAATGTCCTTCAATTTGAGTTTATCTAGTGTTTTTCTCATGGTTCTTTGGGGGTTTATGTGTTAGTAGAAGGAAGACCACAAAGCTAACTCTGTTATCATCACATTGAGGGTACATGTTATTCACATGACTTATCACTGTTGATGCTAATCTTGACCACTTGGCTAAAGTAGTATTTGATAAGTTTCTCTTTTTGAGGTTACTTCCCCCTGCCCTGCCCATGTTACACTCTTTGGGAAGAATGCAGCACTTAGTAGGGATTTATACTCTACCTTCTTGAAGGTAGAATAAGTACATAAATTATTTGGAATTCTTCTGCACTAGTGATTTGTCTTTTCTTCCCCATTTATTCTATGGATTAAATAAATTCTATTAGTATGTAATCATGCATAATATTTTATAATTTTGGTTATAGTCAAATACTACTTAATTTGTTGGCTCAAATTGTTCAGCTTTGGCCATTGGTACTCTTTTAGTTGGCTCCTGTGTCTCTCTGATGTACCCCATCACTTGGTGTGTGTGTGTGTGTGTGTGTGTGTGTGTGTGTGTGTGTGTTACACTCCCTTTCTGACGCTGCTAGTTGCTTCAGGCCCACCTTGTATATTTATTACCCCTAGTCCTAGATTCAGCTAGCTGTCCAAGGAGCACTGATTCCTTTTATAGAAGAATGATATTAGAAACCAAGATCTGGGTGCTAAGTGTGATGATTGCTACTGGTTATGATTGTTTCCAGGCATTTCCAGGTGAAAGAGCACAGAAATATATGTGTGCATACTAATGCTTATATATATATATATATATATATATGTATCTCTATGAATATATCTATATATAGCCATCTGTCTTTATATTAAGATGAACATGAATTCACACTGATGTCTTCAACACTAATCCCTCACCACATAGATCATTCTAGCCTCTTCTTGTTTATCTGTAAACTCTTAGTCCAACCTAGCTTCTACCATCTACCATCCTTTGTCTTAATTATTCAATTCCAGTATACATGTATAGCAGGATCAGAATTGTTAACCTGTATATCATGGGAAACAACTTTATTGAGTATAGTTCAGTACTTATGTAGAGTTTCTTTTGCTATTAGTTGTACAAACTGATCTCTGGCACTTCCCCCTCCCCCCTATTTCCTTCACAGAGGTTGTTTCATACATTTGTAATCCAGTTATATTGTTTTGTCACATTCTCCATTCCAATCTTGGATTCTCTAACCTTATAAATTATGTTTTAAAATTTTTCCATATGTTCTGTATGTTCTGATTAATACATAATGTCATATTTCCTCAATTACAGTATTATATAGAATACTTTCACCACATTAAATGTTCCTCCGTGCTTCACTGTTTTAACCCTTCTCAATTCCCTGGGAAACCCTGGAAATTCTTTTTCTTGTGGCTATAGTTTTATCCTACTTAGAACATCATTTAATCAGAGTCATAAAGTAGGTAGCCTTTTAAGATTGGCTTCTTCAATTTATCAATGTGTATTTAAAATTCATTTAAGTTGTTAGGTGGATTTATAGTTAATTTCTTTATATTGCTGCATAATATTTCATTGCATGGATGTACCACAGTTTGTTTATTCCCTATTGAAGGACAATTTCACTGCTTCTAGTGTTTGGAAGTTCTGAATAAAACTCCTAATGACATTTACATGAAGGAAGATTTTTGTGTAAACTTGTTTTCAGATCAGTTTGGTCAATGACTAGGAGTGCAGTTGTGATTACTGAATTGCATGGTAAGATTATATTTAACTTTGTAAGAAAATGAAAACTATCTTTCAAAGTGGCTGTATCATTTTTCATGAGAGCTCCTTATGCTTCACATCCTCACCAGTATTTGATATTGTCAGATTTTGTTTTGTTTTGTATTTTAATTATACTAATAGTTGTGTATTGGTTTCTCATTGTAGTTTTCAGATTTGTAATTAAGTACAAACGATGTTAAGCATCTTTTCATGTACTTCATTAATATCGGTGTATCTTTGATGCTTTTCCTTTTCAGATATTTTGCCCATTTTAAAATTAGATCACTTTTATTTTTATTGTTGACTTTTAAGAGTTCTTGGAGATAACTACTTTATCAGATATGTGTTTTGCAAATATTTTTTCCCAAGGTGTGGCTTGTCTTTTCATTCTCTTAATATTTTTCACAGGAATTTTTAATTAAAACAAACCCAGCATATCAGGTTTTTATTTCCTTCATCTTGGTTTTGATGTTTTGTCAAAAACTCATTACCGAACCAGTGGTCATGTGCATTTTCTCATAGAAGTTTTATAGATTTGCATTTAACATTTAATCTTTTATATATATATATATATATATATATATATATATATATATATATATATTTAAAGATTTTATTTATTTGACAGAGAGAGAGAGATCACAAGCAGGCAGAGAGGCAGGCAGAGAGAGAGGGGGAAGCAGGCTCCCTGCTGAGCAGAGAGCCCGATGCGGGTCTCAGTCCCAGGACCCTGAGATCATGACCTGAGCCAAAGGCAGCGGCTTAACCCACTGAGCCACCCATGCGCCCCTTAATATATTTTTAAAATATTTTATTTATTTGAGAGAGAGAGAGAGAGAAAGAGAGAGGGCATCTGCACGTGCAGATGCGAGTGAGCACACACAAGTGGGTGGAGGGGCAGAGGGAGAGGAACAAACAAACTCCCTACTGAGCAGGGAGCCAGAAGCAGACATGGGGCTCAATCCCAAGGCCCTAGGATAATGACCCAAGTCAAAGGCAGATGCTTAACCAACTGAGCCACCCAAGTGCCGCTAGGTCTTTGATATTTTTTGAGCTATAGATTTTTTTTTTTTTTTTTTTTTTTGGTATGTATGTAGTGTGTAATAGTTTTAGCACCATTTGTTCCAAAGTCTATATTTTCTCCTTTGACTCACCTTGCTTTTTTCTCAAGGATCAGTTGACTATATTCGTATGGGTTTATTTCTGGGGTCTCCATTCTGTTCCACTGAATTGTATGTCTATTCTTTTGCAAATCCTGTACTGTCCTGATTGCCAACTTTGTGCAGGATTATGTTAGCTTTTCTAAGTCTTTAGTCTTTCCATGTAAACTTTGGAATCAGTTTATTAGCTATATCATAGCTTGCTGGGATTTTGATTAGAGTTTTAATCAATCTTTACATCATGTTGGGAAGTACTGATATTGTAACGATATCTGGGAACACAGAATATATCTCCATTAATTTAAATCTTTGATCCTTTCATCAGTTTTATAGTCTGCATAGACAGTCCGTAGATATTTTGTTAGCTTTATACCTAAGTATTTTATTTGTTGGTGGTATTTAAATTATATATATATTTAAATTTCAAATTCCAATTGTTTATTTCTAGTATATATTAAGAAACTGATTTTTCTATATTGACCTTGTATCCTGCAACTTTTCTATACTTGTATTAGTACCAGGAATTAGACAGTCTTTGGAGTTTTCTCTCTAGACAGTTATGTTATCTGCCAACAAGGGCAGTTTTATTTCTTCTTTCCCAGTTTGTATAATGTTTGTTTCCTTTTCTTATTCCAGTGGCTAGGATAACATTGAATAGGAGTGGTGAGAGAGGATATATTTGCTTTGTTTCTAATTTTAGTGGAAAAGTGCCCAGTTTCTCACCAGAAAGTATGATGTCAACTCTAATACTTTTGTAGATATTCTTTATCAAGTTGAAGAAGTTTTCCTCTTCCTAATTGGCTGATAGTTTTTTCATAAATGGGTATTATATTTTTTCAGATGCTTTTTTTTCTCAAATGATGTGATCATATGATTTATTTCTTAATCTATTGATATGATAGATTAACTTTTTGAATATCAAATGAGCCTTTTCTCCTTGGAATAAATCCCATTTGGTTATGATTCATAATTCTTTATACATTGTTGAATTCAGTTTATTAATATCTTGTTGAAGACTTTAGCATCTCCATTCATGCGTTCATGAGAACTATTGGTCTCTAATTTTCCTTTCTTGTAATGTTTTCTCTGATTTCATTATTAGAGGAATAATGTGCTCAATGAGTGAGTTTGGAAGTATACCCTCTACTTTGATTTTTCTGGGAAAGAGTCTAGAGAACTGGTGTCATTTCTTCCTTACACATTTAGTAGAATGTATGAATGATACCAATTTGGGTCCACACTTTATCTTTTGGAAGATTATTAATTAATTAATTTTTTTTTAAGATTTTATTTATTTGTGAGAGAGAGAGAGAGCATGATCAGGGGGGAAAGGGAGGAGCAGACTCTCCCCTGAGCAAAGAGCCCAACATGGGACTCAATCCTAGGACCCCAGGATGATGACCCAAGCCGAAGGCAGATGCTTAACCCGCTGAGCCACCCAGGTGCCCCTATTAATTAATTTTAAAAATAGATATATGACTATTTAGATTATATATTTTTCCTTGTATGAGTTTTTGTAGTTTGTGTCTTTCAAATAATTGATCCATTTGACCTAAATGGTCAAATTTGTAGATATGGAGTTTTATGCAGTATTCTTTTTTATCCTAAATGTTTATGTGATCAGTAAGGATGATCCCTCTTTCATTTCCAATGTTGATAATTTGTGTCTTTTTTCCCCCTAAGATTAGTCTGGCTTGAAATTTATGAACTTTATTGATCTTTTAAAAGAATCAACATTGATATAGCTCCTTTTTTATATTGAATTCTTATTTTTGATTTCTGTGATTTCTGCTCCTTCCTTCCTTCCTTCCTTCCTTCCTTCCTTCCTTCCTTCCTTCCTTCCTTCCTTCCTTCCTATTTAAGGCTTAAATTGATCTTCTGTCTCTTGTTTCCTAAGATAGAAACTTAGAATATTGAGTTTAAGTATTTTTTCCTTTTAATACATACACTTAACACTATAAACATATTTTAATCCCTGCTTTCATTGTAGCTTACAGATTTTGATAAATTATATTTTCATTTAGTTAAAAAATTTTTTCCAGATTATCCTGAGACTTTTTCGTTTGCCCATGTGTTATTTTTAGTGTTTTTTAATACCCAAATATTAGAGATTGTCCAGCAGTCTTCTGCTATTGATATACTTAGTTTAATTCCATTGTGGACTGGGAACACACTTTGTATCATTTCTTTTAAATTTGATACTTTTTTATAAATGTCTTTTGTCTTTGTGATTGTTCCATGTGGGTTTGAAAAAAATATTTTACCATTATTGAATGAAGTATTCAGTATGCCTTTTGGGATTTATAAGTTTACAGTAGTCCATTCTCATAGTCCAAGATCCATCACTCTTCTGCAGTTGAAACAGGAGAATTGAATACTTTCATCTCTGGAATCTTTGATGAGGCTCAAATCAATTCTGTCCTTAAGGATTGTGATATTACTTATTGACTGTTTAACAGGGAGAAGTCCTGAAGGACCAAAGTGGAATTTTTCTGGAAAGTAACTGCAGGTTCCTTTGGAGAAAATGAGAATAAGATTTTATATTATATAATTTTCTCAAGGAGTTTCTGCCTTCTTCTCATTGAAGAGACTCTGAGTTTATAAAGTAGAGCAAGCTTTGGAATTGGGTGAGAAATCATGACTCTGTTTTGGTGACCTGTCAGGTTACTATTCTGGATGAAACCAACATAAAACAAAGAATCATGAATTGCTGGACGTGGACTGCATCTTGTAACATCATTCAAGTCCCCAGACCCAGAACTGTCTTTATTATTTCTAGTTATATGAGCCAATAAATTACCTTTTACTTTTTTGTCATTTTAATTGAAGTTGCTGTTTCTTGCATCTGAAAGAATCATAGTGGCCTCCACCTGAAATTACAGATGTTACAAATCATATGCATTGATTTGCACTTGAGCAACTTCTCAAGTGGACAACTAAGTAGCATCTTCCTCCAGGATGCAAAGCATCTGGGATTTATATAACCAATGATGATTAATGATTCTTTCAAACAACACTGGGCAGATTGTGTGTGAGAAAAATGGTAAGGGAGAGTTTCTGACTCCTTTTTCCTCAAGCTTTTCCTCTCTACCACCCCTTTATACCGAATAAAGCTCAGTTTACAGATACCGCCAAAGTCTTTGTTGACTCTTTGTTGACTCTTTTACCAAAAATACCTTAGTGGTGGGAATTTTAGTTAGAAAGTAACAGCTAGCACAGGCCCAAAGGGGCAAAACGTTTCACAGATAGCACGCTGTTATTACCAATTTGGTTTGTCTACAGAAAGAGTAAACTTGCCGGGAAGCATCTGTGAAGACATTGAAACTAAATCTTTCCCTTCCATGTGTCTTCCTTGTTATTTGGGAAATATTTTGAAAATGGTTTCATAAAAAGTCTTTCCTTGTGCAGCTATAATAGGAAAAAATTGAGAGAAACTGATCATTTCCTTTTGTCATAGTTCCTCATGTGACCTCCAGAGGAGTAAATATCTGGAATAACAAACCTGCATATAAGATTTTGTTTGAGAAAAGTTTCATACACAGTTGAAATATAATTTCAAGAATCTTTTGTTATGGTCAGATTCTTCTATGAATGACAAGCATTCTATGAATGGTAAAGCTCATGCTGCTTCAGTCTGCATATATCGGTGAAATTCTTAAATTGCATTTATTATCCTTATAGAGTGTTTTTGCCATGTTTTTAATGATATGGGATAAAGATATATTATTTTAATTTATTCTCTAAACTACTAAATGAAATGTTTACACCATTCATTGTTTAAAGATACAGTTTCACGTTTGTATTTAAGATAACCTTTAAGGAAACCTTCATATACTTCTCTGTCATTTACTTTAAAAAACAATTAATTTAAAAAAACAATTTAGGATTCAGACTTTAACTTTTTCACGTTAAAATAAAAATCTTGTTCTTTGTTGGAAAGGCTTTCTTCCTTGATAGAAATGTAATTTTAGTTTATCTACATTGACATTTGAATTTGTATGCATACATTAAGCATTCAGATTGTATAAATAATGTGATCTGTATATTAACAAAGGAAGCTTTCGTGGATGAATAACTTCTTCATTTGGCATTATGACAGCTATTGAGAATTGGAAATTTCTGCATTAAAAAAATACTGTGTGAAAATATCTTTACCAAAAAAAAAAAAAAATAGAATAATGTTAAGAGCAGTTTTTAAACGTTTTTGATGATTCAACAATTTCAAATTCATATAAATTTGAATAAAAATTTCATAACAATTTCAATTTCATATAAATTGAATTTCTATTATTCAATTTTTATTTTATTCAATTTCATATAAATATAAATTTCATATAAAATATATGTCCTATTTTACAAGTTCTCTGGGAGGGTTTGTTCATTAAAAAGATATTGTATCCTTGACCAATATATTCTGTTTTCTACAAATTTATAATGTCTGTACCCTCCTTTACTCCTAGACTAGCACTTCCTTTATGTTCTGAAAAGACCCCTTGTCCTCCTATCTTCTTAGTGGCATAGCCCGGAACTTCTGTTTGTACAATAATTCATGGTACAGTTCTCCTGACCTTTCCTTCTGCAGTTCTTTGTTCATCATGCTTAATCTGCTTGTTTTCTTGACCAGTGACCATCATGCATGTTTCATCCTGGACCTGGGCATGTTGTACCAAAACCTTTATTCTGTGTCACATAAGAGCACAAGTGTACTATTTGAAGCACATTGGTGTGTGAAAAAATACATACCAGAGTACCTGTTAGATTATGTTTTATTGTTCTTTTAAAATCTAAAACCTTGCAAAATACCTGACACACACACTAGTCACACAGTAAATATTTGCTGAATGAATAAGAATAATGCTCTTTGTGCTTACAAAAAGAAAAGTCAGAAAGTAAGCATGGAAAGCGCAGTAGGACTGTAAAAAGAATAGGAAGAAAGGGAAACTAAAGGGAGGAAGAAGAGTAGGACCATAGAAAAACAGTGAGGTGGATCCCACTACATGCTTGGACCACAAGGGAGGCAAGTACAAGCAAGGAAGTGCATAGTGATTCAGGGAAGATTTGTTGAAGAGCTAGCATGTGCTGGGAATTTTGGAAATATTAATATATTCATCCTTAATTTAACATATATTTTTTAAGCGCCTATTATATCCCAGGGACTGCTTTGGATCCTTGAGATCCATCATTAAACAAGAGGAAGTCTCCTGCCCATGTATAGCTCTGTATTAGCACATATTTAGATGGTATATAATAATCATAATAAATAAAGAACTACACTATGAGAAAGGTGAAAAGTGCTATAGGAAAAAAGAAAATTGTAGAACAGGAAAATTGTACTGACAAGGTGACCAGGAAGGCATCACTGAGAGGCAAGTTCTGCATAAAGAGGGATGGATGGGAATTAGGCAAGCATATGTCTGGAGGAAGATCTGTCTATGCAGTGGGAACCATTGTAGTGAAGATACTTAGGAAGGGGTTTTCCTGGGTGAGGGAGACACAGCATAGAAACCAGAATGGCTGGAGCAGAGAGAGCAAGGAGAAAAGCAGCAGGAGATTAGGTTGGATTTAATGGTGAGACAGAGGGAGCAAAGAAAAATTATGAACATAGTAGGTATTTGTCTTGCACTCTGAGTGAGATGGAAAGCCATGGGAAGGATTAGAGTAGAGGGGTAATTTGCCTGTATTTCGTTTAAAAAGCATTGTCTTATTCAGTCCTTATTAAAAAACCCTATGAAACAATGTTTCAGCAAGAATTATTTTAGATGCAAGCAAACCGACTGAAATTGATTTCACATTAAAAGTTGATTTTTTTTTTTTTTTTTTTTTTTTTCCTGGAACAGTGGGTCTGGAGAGAGATGTTTCTGAGAATGGTTTAGTGAATTAATTGATGCTTAATTCTGTGGGCATCACTGTGGGCTTGCCCTTCCCCTGGTCTTCCCATCATACATGGTGGTGAGGTGGTTGCTTTAACTCTAGGAATCACATCTTCACACAGTCATCCTCAAAGGCAGGAAGAAAGAAAGCTTCTCACTCTTGATCTTGCTTTCCTCTTCACTCTTACATTTTCTCATTCTGTCTCTATCAGGGAATGAAATCATTTCCAGAAATCTCTAGCATGTTTCCTATGAGGTTCCTTTGAACAAAATTGGATCATACTACATATCAAACAATAAACCACTTACTAATTGGCAAGTGGTGAAAGGATTACCATCAATAAGAGATGTCATCTGGGTTAGGACATAGCTACATGATATCTGAATAAAATTAGAGCTGTGTTAACCAAGAATAAAGAGAAATGACTGATGAGTAGGCAAATGATAGTCTTCCAGAGGCAGTAGGTTTAATTATGTGCATTTATAGGTGAGTAGAGATTTAGAGAGTCTTTATAACTTCCTTAATGTAAAACAACTAAAAAAAGCAGAGCGAAGATTGAACCCCAGATCTGTCTGGTTACAAACTTGTGTGTGTGTGTGTGTGTGTGTGTGTGTGTGTGTGTGTGTGTGTCCGTGTCCGTTTTTTGCTAAACCAGACTGGCTTCTCTATAACTATGCTATACTGCTATGGGGATTATTGTAGGGGGACCTTTATCCAGATGGCAACTGCTATTAATTTACTACTATTGCATGAATTGTTTAATGCTTGCTGACAAGACAAGCATATTTTTTCTCTTTAAACAGAGCCCATGTATGAAGCCAAATATTAGTTAAGAAAGAGGTTTATAGATAAGCAGACTATCTCACAATGGTATAGTTGCAAACCACAGAACCAACTTTAGCTAGTTTAATCAGAAATGAAATTTAATAAAAAAATATGATAGATCATAGACTCCATGGAGGCTACACAGTCAGGAACATTATTGTAATCATTCTAATAGCCTGCTGGTGGGCACAATCTTTATATTTTATATGCCTGAGTCCAAAAATTAGGCAACTGTTGGACACCTCCACAAGGACATCTACTACTGCTCTCCTTGAAATCTCTCCTGGACATGACTTTATTTTATCTAAACATTGTCTCTTATGTCTCTTGTTTGCAGAGCCAAGGGTACATGCCTGTATCCTATCTGCTAAGGAAGCTGGGAAACAGAATTTTCTGGAAGAAATTGTGAATTATTGGTGTCATTTCTTTTTTAAATAAGCATCTGGGCCTGATGGTTACTTTTTTTTTTTTTAAGCTTTTAAACTACTAATTCAATTCTTTAATAAATGTAGGCCTATTCGGATGACCTATTCTGCCTTGTGTGTGTTTTCATAGTTTTTGTCTTCAAGAAATTGGTTCATTTAATCTAAATTATCACATTCGTAGCATTTTTTTGGTATTTTTTAATGTCTGTGCAATCAGTATTATGGCCTGTCCTTTATTTCTAATATTGATAATTTGCATCTTCTCTCTTTTTTCTTAGTTAGCTTCACTGAATGTTTATGAGATTCATTAATCTTTTCAAAGAACCAACTTTTGTTATTCTGTTTTTCTATTGTATTCCTATCTTTAATTTCATTAATTTCTCTTCAAAATTTATTATTTATTTTCTTTTACTTGTTTAGGCTTAAATTGTTCTTCTTTCTCTAGTCTCCTACAGTAGAAGCTAAGGTTATTGTTGATTTAGCTCTCTGTTCTTTTCTAAAATATGCATTTAATGTTAGAAATTTCCCTGTACACACTGCTTTCACTGTATCTTACAAATTTTGATGTTATATTTTTATTTTCTTTTAGTTCAAAATATATTTGTTTCCCTTGAGACTTCTTATTTGACCGTGTATTATTTAATTTGTTTAATTTCTAAATATTTGTGGATTTTCAACTCGCTTTCTATTACTTATTTCTAGTTTCTTATTCAATTAATAAGATGGTTCCTATGTTTTTAAATTTGTTGAAGTATGCTTTATGTTCCCAAATGTGATCTATCCTGGATGGTGTTCCATGTGAGCTCAAGTTCCATGTACTTTGTTATTATTGAGTGGAGTTTTCTATAAATGTCAATTAGATAAAATTGATTGATGGTGCCATTCAAATCAACTATACCCTTGGTGATTTTTAACCTGATTCATATAGCAATTACTGAAAAAGGGTTTTGAAGTTTCCAAGCATATTTGTATATAGTGGATTTGTCTTTCTCTTCTTTCAGTTTGATCAGATTTGTCTCATATATTTTGATACTTTGTTAGGTGCATAAATATTAGTCATTCTGTAATGTCTCACTTTATCGTCAGTAACTTTCCTTGTTCTAAAGTTTGCTTTTCTGAAATAAATATAGTTACTACAGGTTTCTTATATTAACATTAACATGGTATATCTTTCCCTGTCCTCTGATTAGTATATCCAGACCCTTCACATTTAAAGTGATTATTGAAGGAGTACCTGGATGTCTCAGTTGGTTGAGTCCAACTCTTGATTTTGGCTCAGGTCATGATCTCAGGGTGGTGAGACTGAGCCTCTGTGGGGCCCTGTGCTCAGCAGGGAGTCCACATGAGATTCCCTCTCTCCTTCTCCCTAAGCCCCTCCCCCCATTCTTGCACGTGCGCACGCCCATGTTCTTTCTCTCTCTCTCTCTCTCAAATGAATAAATCTTTAAAAAAAATAAAGTGATTATTGACATGGTTGGATTAATATGTACATTTTTGTAGAGTTTGTGTTCATTACATTTCGTCTTGTTTCTTTTTTCCCTTTCCCCTTTAGCTTTCTCTGACATTAATTGTTTTATATATTTTCATTCCCTTTGCATTTCCTCTCCTTTTTTTAGCATATTAATTATACTTCATTAACAATTTTTTAGTGGTTGCCTTAGAGTTGGTCATATTATTTTGTAACTAATTTAAGTTTACCTTCAAATAACACTATATGCTTCCCGTATACGTAGGTACCCGATAACAGAGTATTCCCAATTTATTACATTCATTCATTGTATTTATCTCTATGCTATAATCACCCAATACTTTGTCACTATTATTACTTTAAACAAATCATTATATTCTAATTAATTATGAATGAGAAAACTATATATAGTTTATACATATTTTACATAGTTATTTATAAAACTAGTTATTATACCAGAGCTCCCTCTGTGTGCTGGTAAGATACAGAGAAGGGGAAGCATTCTTTACTTTTAAAAATGTTAATCTTAGTCTTTTAGTTGCCCTGTGTCCCTAGACTGTGATTTCCAGACGTTTTTTCCTTATCCTTTAAGTGTGTGTTGCTGGAGTGGAAGAGATGCCCTTCCCAAGCTGTAAAGAGTCTGGTAATGTCTTTTCCCTGGATAGCAGGCCTTTGTTATGGAGGAAACTCTGGGTATATTTCACAAAGTCAGATCTAGAGTGGGATCTTTCTTGGATCTTCACATTGAAATGTAGACTTTCTGGATGTAAATCCCATGAATGTGAGACCTCCTCTAAGTGTCCTGTCCAGGACATTTTCATTTTCACTTTGGTCTACTACACGCAGTTTCTCAAAATTCACCAAATTCCCTTTAAGTTTTCTTACCCGTTTCTGGCTCCAGTGGCTTTGGTTTCAGGTTAACTGATATTGGCTGTGTCTTGCTGATTTTACCTGTATCCCCAGATTTTGGGGTGATGTTTTACCCTGTAACATGCATTCTCTAATGGTGAAAGAAGGGCCATCGATTTGCAGTTTGTTTAGCTTTGTCTTTTTGTAGGGAACAAAGTGATGACTTCTGAACTTTTTACAAATCAGAGTTGAAATCAGAAGTCTGGGAATCTGAATTTTAACTTTTATCTTTAGAAGCCATGACTCATAATATTGAAAATTCCAACTTTATAGGAATATAAAAATACCAGAAATGATAGGAATCAGCAAATACAGGATGAGTATTCAAAACATGTAAAGCTACCACAGATATCATAAGCATTTACTAGACCACACAAATCAGAAAAAAAAAAAAAAAAAAGTGATGTATGTGTTTAATAACATTCAGCTTAGCAAAAAAAAAAAAAAAACATTCGGCTTAGCTAGTTTCACACAGGTATTGCTACTGGGACAGAATATTTAAAGTCTGTTGTCTAATGTTCTCTAGATAATGTTTTTTTAAAAGGTCTAAGACATTATTATCACGGTGACTCATTTTTCTAGACTTCTAATGCTGACCAGGTGCCTATTTCCCTGTTCCTTTGATTGACATATTCTTTTCCTTGGTTAAATTTAGATAGTTTGGTAATAGACAAATCCTGGAAGCTATTTTTATAAGGAGCACATTTCCTTGTTTCTGATCTGGCTTATTATATGAGTTATTATGTTTTAACAGTAAGTACATCATATTATTACTTTATTTGCCTTTACTCAATATATATTATCTTATTCTAAATATTGAAAATAGACTAATTTCCCAGTTGATAACATATCCTTACTGCCATTTTCCATTTTGGGCCACCTTTTTTTAGAATCTTCTGGAAGAAGAAAAGAAACTTAGTCAAACCTGTCCAATATTTGGTTAGGAAAGTATTATGAAGCTCTTGATTTAATGAGGTTTGAAGTTTGTCTTAAATTCCATTTCTTCATGCCCTCTTTGCTGCCCCATTATATGGATGAATGTAATCCAAGGGTGGACAGCAAGTACTTGTGACTGACTGAAGCACAAATGTTAGTTGCCACAAAATAAAGTTGCCTACTAAGAGGCAACAGGGTCAAAGCTTTTTACCCTAAATGAAATATTTTTTGACAGTTTTGCTTATAAAAGAAGTTAATAATTTTAACAGGAGCTACAGTAATATTGTTGGCTTTTTCGCAGTATGTACAGTATTATTGAAATATGTAAATGTAAGAAGTCTATTTTAATAAGTTCTTTTTAAAGGTATGAATGTGCCCTTTTGATGGGAAGAATAAAAATAAAAGATAATTAGGTTGACTGCTATGAAAGACTCACATTTCTACCTTGGGCGATAGTGAAACATTCTGCCTGAGTTACACAGCTTGATTTATCCATGAAAATTGCATTTATAGTACTCCTAGAGCAAGGAAGTACAGAAACTAATGTCATGACCTTAAATAAGAATTCTAAATCTAATAAAAGCCTATTTTAATGTAAGGATGTGATTTAGAAGATGAATTTTATTAGCACTTATTAAACCTAATATATAAGAAAATTTGTACTTGGACTATGTTGTTGAAGCTCTTGAAAATAGGTAGAGAGTTTTGACTTCTTTTTTTTTTAAAGATTTTATTTATTTATTTGACAGAGACAGAGAGATCACAAGTAGGCAGAGAGGCAGGCAGAGAGAGAGGAGGAAGCAGGCTCCCTGCTGAGCAGAGAGCCTGACGCGGGGCTCGATCCCAGGACCCTGAGATCATGACCTGAGCCGAAGGCAGGGGCTTTAACCCACTGAACCACCCAGGTGCCCTGAGAGTTTTGACTTCTAAGTCAGAATATTAACATGAGAAGACATAGTAGTTTCTTGATCTCCCTAGATTCTTGCCCCACTGCACAGTCTGTGCCCGTGGTTTAAGCTTTCACATATGGTTAGATATGAAACCTGACAGACTTTTGGAAAACAAAGCATCACACTAAATTTGTGGCTAACTCTGCCCTGGCCATGATAACTGAGTTACCTATAACCAGGACTCTGTGTCTTCTGATGAAGCACCTCCCTCGTACTCTGGCATCACAGTAACATTTATAGTTCCCAGTTCTATAGCAGTTGAGTTGCTGTCATGACACCTCAGATCTCCAAATGATTGGGTTCCTGCCCACACATTTTTGTCTCTTCTTTTGCTTGATGCTTCTGAATTTCCAATGTCCTGTTCTCATCTTTGCTTAAACAGCCTGACTCTAGGATTCATCTTACAGGTTTGCTTTCAATACTCAATTGGGAGTTGTAGTTGAATCTGGACCCTATAATTTTTAAGACAGTCTCAATCATAAGAAAAAAAAACAACAACTATCTTTTAAAATAGAAGATAATTTCAAAAATATGAGGTTCAAATAGATCATTAGGGGGACTGTTTTAGGAGACAAATGATACCTCCTGCAATAAAACAAATAAAGAACACACAATGTTTGTGGCCCTCTAAGTTATATAAATGTAAATTAAATATCCTCAACTAAAACAGATATGTGAAGCTGGAAATGTTGAATCAGTTAAGCTACTTTGTGTGTTTATAGAGACATGAGCTGATAACAGTTCTGTTAGTTTCGACTTTAAAGATTGTTTCTTTTAAAATATTTAAAAGTGTGAGTTTAAAGTATCCTATGACTTTATTATTTTTATTATTAGTTACTTTTGCTTTTGAGAAAGGTAAGTTTTATGCATTTTTACCATATTGCTCACAATGGCTTGGGAACTGCAAGGGCAAGGGAAAGTCTAGTTCTGCCCCTTTCTTTAACTTTGAATGAAAGGAGAAACTGAAGAGTTCAATGGTACTCTGTCATCTTAACATAAACTATACTCTCAATTCCCTAGATTTAGACTGAATAGCAAAACATGCTCTGGTATTAGGTTATTAAACTCTGTATAATTCAGCTGTCCCTATGGAACTATAAGGAAAGATGAATCCCTTTGTAGGGAGGATCTGCTTTTCCCTTAAGGAAGTGGCTATTTCTAATATCAGTTCTTCCAGGAAAAGATTGCTCTCAAGACTGTGTTTCAGAATTGGGGAAGGGTCAGTAAAGGAGAGGAGCTAACATGGTCAGGAGGTGGTTGCACCCATAATCCCCATTGTGGGAGACTTGTGTCCAGCAGTGGCGATAGGTTATAGAAACGATATTATAGGAACTGGACTAGAATAGGAGAAATTTTGAGGTTATTTAATTAGGGGGAACCTTTGCTGGTAGAGGAAGTAGTGGTGAAACTAAATTCTGGAAATCAAGACTATGGAGTCTGAGTCAGTATAATTTGAGTACTTAATGAAACTGTGGCATTCTTTTGGAATCACAACTCTAAACCAATCTTTTTCTGGACTGATGATCTTGTTTTAGTCTAAGTTCCAGACCATGCCTCAAGGTTGGAGTCCTTCTGAGACTTATTTATGAGCTATTACTTCTAATTAATCAACTGAAATTTTACATTTTTATTCTAGCTATTAAGTGAGGTGACATGATCTTTTTTTTTTCCTTTTTCAATTTTTAAAAAATTTTTATTTTCAGGACACCTAGATGGCACAGTCAGTTAGTGTCCAACAAGTGTCCAACTCTTGGTTTCGGCTCAGGTCATGACCTCAGGGTCCTGGGATCAAGCCCCATGTCAGGCTCTGTGCTCCACGAGGAGTCTGCTTGAGATTCTCTCTCTCCCTCTCCCTTTGCCCCTCCAGCTTGTGTGCGCTCTCTTTCTCTCAAATAAATAAATAAAATATTTTAAAAAATAAAATTTTTGTTATCTAGTGAAGTTTATGGAAATTCTTTACATTGCTGTTTGAGTTCATTCTCAAATTTGAGGATCTAGTTTGACTTTGGTTCTGTGCAAGAATATGCTGAAATGCTACTCCTATGAAATCTTCTGTGGCTCCTCTCAGGGAAAATAATTTCATCTTTCGATGGTCCCTGTTTTCTTGTATCTGTTTTAAGCTTAATTTTTATGAGGGTCCATATTACTGTTAGTTTTGTGCATATCCTATATGTCCTGTGGTACTCTACCCTTCTCTAGAGCAGGTATAATTTAGTTTATTTACTCAGCAAATATTAATTACTTGCTATGTTCTTGTTCTCCTTCACCAAACACTTAACACAATATAGAACACACATACAATAGGTGCTTAATAAATGTTGGCAAAAAACTAACAAAAGATAATATTTTCATTTTCTCGAGCTACTTGGAATAGCTTCCCTCAATGTCTTTAATGGTCATAATGGAAGACTAACACAGTGGTATCTCAGTGTGTATATTTTTGATAATTAAAAATCTCCCACACCTTGAAAATACCATTTGGATATGTCTGATTTCTAAGTAAATGATGAGAAATTTGCTAATGTGGGATAAAACTTTTTACTGACTTACTGACTTACATACGGAAAAGTTTTTTTTTTTTTTTTTACTGACTTACATATGGAAAGCCACTCTACTAATTAATAGTTATGAGACAGAAGCAGAATATATTTATTTGTTCCTTTCAAAGAGATCCCAAAGGGACTTGATGGTAATGCTAAGAGTATTACAAAAGGAATAAAACATGTCTACTTGGTTATGACTTTAGTGGCCTGTAGCTCATTTGGATGAAGCACAGCTACACTTCTCAGAGTTCACAATTATACTGTCGACATTGCAGGAACATTCAGTTTTCCATAGAAGAACTAAGTACATGCTCTCAGTGCCATACAGACAACTGCCAACATTGCAAAGGAGATGGAAGAAATGAGGAATATGAAACAAAAGAGTATTTTTAAAAATTGCATAAACTTGTCACAAATTTTGAGTTTCCTGTATTACCTGAAGTCGTGTCTATGCTTTCTACAATTCTAATTTCTTCTGCAAAGTATAAATTGAACAATTTATGGGTTGAAGCAAAAACCTTGGCCAATTGTATATTTAAAATATGTTTCTCTTTTCTAGGTTATGAATCCCTTGACGACAGGGATTGTGTTTTTTTCATTTTGGAACTCCCAGAATTTCTGTAATTCCTGGTAAGTAGTAAATGCTTAATGTTCACTGAATGCAGTAAGTAATTTGATATTTCCTTATTGATCTCTTCACTCCAAGCTTTGTTATTTCTGTTAATATTAAGTATTCTGTTGCTTGCTATATTTAAAAAAAAAACTAAAGAATAAATTAAGAATAAACAACATGGAATATTTTTTCATTTCATTTGTTTATGTTTTTTCATCATGATAAGTGTAATCTTTAATCCCTATCCCCTATTTCCCAAATGCTTCCACCCTCCTCCCCTCTGGTAACCATCAGTTTGTTCTATACAGTTATGAGTCTGTTTCTTGATCTCTCTCCCCCCCTTTTTTTTTCCTTTGCTCATTTGTTTTGTTTCTTATCCAGATATGAATGCAATCATATGGTATTTGCCTATCTCTGACTGGCTTATTTCGCTTAGTATTATACTCTAGTTCTATCCATGTTGTTGCAAATGGCAAGATTTCATTCTTTTTTATGTCTGAGCAATATTTTGTTGTATATATACATATATATGTTTATATATACTTCACATCTTCTTTATCCATTCATCTGTGAATGGATACTTGGGCTGCCTCCATAGTTTGGCTATTGTAAGTAATACTGTAATAAACATAGGGGTGCATGTATCCCTTTGAATTAGTGATTTTGTATTTTTTTTTGGTAAATACCAAGTAGTGTGATTCCTGGATCGTAGGATAGTTGTACTTTTAATTTTCTGAGGGAATGCCACACTGTTTTCCACAATAGCTGCACCAGTTTGTATTCCCACCAACAGTGCAAGACAGTTCCTTTTTCTCCACACCCTCGCCAATATATGTTGTTTCCTGTGTTATTAATTTTAGCCATTCTGACAGGTGTGAGGTGATAGCTCATGGTTTTGGTTTGCACTTCCCTGATGGTAAGTGATGTTGAGCATCTTTTTATATACTTGTTGGACATCTGGATGGAGATTGGAGAAATGTCAGTTCATGTCTTCTGTCCATTTTTAAATTGAATTATTTGTTTTTTGGGTATCGAGTTGTATCAATTCTTTATATATTTTGGGTACTAACCCTTTAATGGATATGTCATTTGCAAATATCTTCTCCCATTCAGGAGGTTGCCTTTTAGTTTTATTAATTTTTCTTCCTTCACTGTGCAGAAACTTATTTTGATGCAGTCCCAATAGTTTATTTTTGCTTTTATTTCCCTTGCCTTAGGAGCTCTATTTAGAAAAATGTTGCTGTGCCTGTTGTTAGAGAACTTACTGCTTGTGCTCTCTTTAAGGATTTTTATGGTTGGAGGTCTCACATTTAGGTCTTTAATCCATTTTGAGTTTATTTTTGTGTATGACAAAAGAATGTGGTCCAGGGGCACCTGGGTGGTTCAGTTGGTTGAATGTCTGACTTTTGATTTCAGCTCAGGTCATGATATTGGGGTCGTGAGATGGAACCCTGCATTGGGCTCTGAGCTCAACAGCAAGTCTGCTTGAGATTTTTTTCCCTCTGCCCCTCCCCTGCTCTCTCTCTCTCTGTCAAATAAATAAATACATATTTAAAAAAAATGTGGTTCAGGGGTGCCTGGATGGTTCAGTCGTTGAATGTCTGCCTTCGGCTCAGGTCATGATCCCAGGGTCCTGGGATTGAACCCTGCATTGGGCTCCCTGGTCAGCTGGAAGCCTGCTTCTCCCTCTCGCACTCTCCCTGCTATGCTCCCTCTCTCACTGTGTCTCTCTCTGTCAGATAAATAAATAAAATCTTAAAAAAAAAAAAAAAGATCCTGCTTCATTCTTTTGCATATAGCTGTCCAGTGTTCCCAATACCATTTGTTGAAGAGACTTTTTCCTATTGTATATTCATTCCTCGTTTGTGGAAGATTAATTGACCATATAATTGTGGGTTTATTTCTGGGTTTTCTGTTCTGTTGTATTGATCTGTGTGTATTTTTATGCCAGTACCATATTTTTTAAATTACTACTGCTTTGTAATATAACTTGAAATCTGGAATTGTGATATCTCCAGTTTTATTTTTCTTTTTCAAGATTTCTTTGGCTATTTTAGGCATTTTGTGGTTCCATATAAATTTTAGGATTGTTTGTTTTAGTTCAGTGAAAAATGCTATTGGTATTTTGATAGAGATTGCATTAAATGCATAGATTGCTTTGGCTGGTTTTGACATTTTAACAATATTTTTTCTTCTAACCCATTGGCATGAAATGTGTTTCCATCATTACTATTCTGACATTATTTAATTGAAAATTGAGGCCAAGGTTCATGTACTGTGAGATTATGGATACGTTAACTTTTAAACATTATTTTTCTTTACAACAAATATGTTGAGAGAGGATTCACAGAAAAACCTTCAATTATTGGAAACCCCACTGTGTGGGAAAATACTGAGTGATTGGAAAAATTTTAAAGAATGAAGGCATTATATTTCCTCTGAAAACTGCCTAAGATGGTATCAATGAAAGGAGTTAGTTTAAATTATTTAGATGAGGTATCTATATTGGGGACAGTTATACAATAAAAAAATAATCTGCAAATAAGAGAAAGTAGCATTGTAAAAGCAGAGAGAAGGGAAGTAGACTCTTTAATTCTTAGAGGGCAACCTAAAGGCTTCTGATTCAATAAGCAAGACCCGTAGTTTAGCTTCCATCTTCCCGTGTGATGATTTTGTCTTGTTGAAGGTTTGAAATCTCAACAATGAGATGGGGCAGCTTCAGGGACCCTAGAATCTCTAATCCCATTCAAAGGGTGGGAAGACACAGAAATGATATTAGCATATTAAAGAGTTACAAGTTTTGTTTATTTTGGTGGGTTTTTTTTTTTTTTCTTTCTTTTTTCTGCGTTTAGTATTAACTGTGGAAAACATACAAGTGATGTACAGGAACTGGCTCCTACTGGCCTGTGAGAGCGATTTGTGCCCTATTTAGTCTTGTGTTGTTGAAATTGGCCATGGTTGGTATAATTACATGACAAAAAAATGACAGTTGCTGCATGTCAAGGTTTTTTGTTTTTTTGTTTTTTAAGAGCTGGTTTATCAGAATACTATTGCAGCAGATTTGGAAAGTTAATCAGAAATTTTAAATTTGAAAAACAATTAATCATTATACCTTTTACCAATTTTCTGAACTCATCCTCTTCTCTCTATCCTGGTTCCCCTCTGCCTACGGGATAAAATGCAGCCACCCTAGTTTAAGGCACAAGGCAAACTATGTATTGGTCCCTGCATATTTTCCCAGTGCTTTAGCCACATGTACAAGCAGTCCATGTTTTCTTGCCTCTGTGAACTTTTGCATATAGTGGTCCTTCCGTTTAAAATAACTTTCTTCTAAGTTTGTTTCTCACCAAATCCTCATTCCTTAAAACTCAGCTACAATATTCATCACTCCTTAAGGAAACCTTTTCTTGACATCCCCCTCCACTACCATGAGCTGAATTAAGCATTCTGTTTTGTAATCCCATTGTAGGCTTTGATTACCCTTATGCCATATGTATGTCATAGAGTCTGCATTAGTTTTCTGTTGCTGCTTTAACAAATTACCACAAATTCAATGTATTAAAAATAACACAGATTTATTCTTACAGTTCAAAATGGGTCACTGTAGGCTAAAAGGGGCCTGTATTCTTTTCCCAAAGTTCTAGGGGACAGTCTGTTTCCTTGCCTTTTCCAGCTTATAGAAACTGCCTTTATCTGTGACTCAATGGGTGTCTTTTATCATAAAACCCAACAATGGCTGGTCAGTCTTTCCCACATATCACTCTGACACTGACTCTTCTACCTCTCTCTTCCATATCTGAGGACTCTTGTGGTTACATTTGCCCATCTGGATGATCCAGGAAAACCTCTTTATTTTCTTTTATTTTTTTTAAACCTCTCTATTTTAGAATAAGCTGATTAGCAACTTTACACCTTAATTTTTTTTTTTTTTGGTAATGTAACATAATATATTCATAAATTTTGGGGATTAGAATGTGGACCTCTTTGGGAGGCCATTTTTCTGCCTACCACAGAATTATAAATATTATTTAACTTGCATGTATATAGATACAGTTTCAAGCACTGCATAAGTGCTCAATACATAATTTCTCAGTATATTAGTATTTACAAAATCATCAACAAATTTTTCATAGAGCTGTGTAAGTTTAAAATTAGAACAACTTTAAGGTTTTGCTCTTTTACATTTCTTGATCTGTGATAACAGTTTAAGAAGTTAATTGGTTATGTATCCTTGTACAAGTTTTAGTCCCTGCTCTTGTGATACTCCCATTCTTACTCTGCTACATAACAAGTTATTGAATATATCACAATGATGACAACATATTTAGAAGAGCTCAACTTTAATAAAAATCCATTGGACAAACTTCCTGAACTCCTATTTAAACATTCTCATGAACTGCAAGTATTTTCGAATATTTCAAGAATCTACTCACCACCATTCTGTACAGTTTTTCAACATTTATAAAAAATGTACCATTTTTGAAACAGAAATCTGACCTACTTAGAGCCTAGCATATATAATAATCTGCAATAGATTTTTGTGTCTTGCTAACATATAAATAAAAAGTATGCCATGTTTAAACCCACAGAAAAAATTTCTATAAGCTCCTAGTTTTTAAGTAGATAATGAAAGCTGTTTTTTTTCACAATGAGATATGGGTTGGCAGTTTAATTTGAGGTGATATCCCAAAGGTAATCGGAAGGTTACTTCAAAATAAAGAAAATTTAAAGAAATATCTTATCCAGTGGCCCCCTGACAATATATACTCCCTGTCTGTCCAAATGAGAAAGGTAATATTCTCATCTTTATATAAATTTTTACTCAACAGAAGTTGTTGCTTAACACTATAGTCCTCCATAACTACTGTGATTTTGTGGAATGCTGTATTGGAGAAGCTGATTGTAGTGTGAATGTATGGATTAATGTAATTTAACATCAGAGTGTTACTATTCAAAAAAACTTTTTACACAATGTTTTAAAATTATATTATGCAATACTAGTGTATTGATTTGATAATGCTCACAGTATAGTTCTAGAAAGGCAGATTGAAAGAGGACATAAAAATTCAAAGGAACTTAATGCTGTTTACAAAGACATGGGGTTCTGATATTGGCAGAATCAGTCAATTATATTAATGAAGCTAGATAAATAGTCAGCCACCAGATAATTTCTGGGCTTTTTCATATCTAGTTCAAAGTAACTTATTATACTGGATTTCCCTTTCCTCCTCTTTTAGGTATTGGGATCTGTGAAAAGCTGTTTCTTTCTATTTGTGTGATAGGATATTTTTTGCAAGTAATCTTTTTATGTTTGTCTCTCCAGGTTATTGTCATTAAATTTTTCTTATTAAATGCAAAATATGCAAAGAACTGTGTTGCATTATGTAAAGAACATTCAGCAGACATGGTCTAGCACTCTCATTTCTACAGTCTTCACAGTTCTGGTACAGAGTTCCTGATTGTGTAATTTTGTCCTTTATTTGTTTGGTTTTCATGCTTGTGGAATTGCTGATGCAATTACAGATCATGGGCAAAATTGTGGACCTGATCATAGGCAGCATAATGAACCAGGGAATTACGAGTGTGAAATTCAGGGAAAGTTATGAACTCTGAGCTTCAACTTAAGAAAAGATAATATATATAAATATTTCTATTTTTTCAATATATATTTAAAGAAGATTGTATTTATATAAAATATTAAAATGTTTATATAAAATATTTAAAAGTAATATAATATTAATAGATATTAATATAGTATATAAAATACATAATTTTAAATATGTAATTACTGTATAATAAACACTACAATTTATATATTATAATACATAATATATAGTATGAATTAATAATTTATCTTTCTCTCTCTCAGAGAGAGTAAGAGAGAGAGAGAGAGGATTTTCTTGCAGGATTAAATGAAATTAAGTAAAATACCTAGCACAGTTCTAGCACTTGCTAGTGATCAAAACTTAACAAACTTTCCTCTCTGCAATGACTAAAGTACAACAGTAGTACTTTTTGAAGCACCAAAGCAAAGGTGGGTCCCTGAGGAAAAGTCATGTATTAAAATAACAATTGTAAAAGGCAAGGATGCATATGAATATTCATTAATGTTTTTACTGTTGTACTCAAAGTTAGGAAGAGAATGCCCTGAAGACAAAGGTTAATGGTAATGGTGTAAACAGAAATCCTCAAATATTTTATCCCATTACGCTTTACAGAAAGAAAAATTGGGATAATTAATGACTAACCCACCATCAGCCATCCCAGAGGATGATAAATATTTTTTTCTGATTGTAATTCTTAAGCATGATTAAAGATGATGGTTTTATAAAAATTCATTTTTCTTATGGAATTCTTTAGCCCCTTTATGCCCTTAATTTTAACCATAAAATAAATAGTTTATTTCTGTGATAGCTTTCTCTTTAATAGAAAGAAGTCATGTGGTCAATTTTTGATTGATTACATAGAACTGGTCCCAGATCACTTTTTTTTTATAGCTCAATTAAATCTTTGGTTGAATGCCAAATCATGCATAGTTTCAAGTTGAAGCTAAAATTCTGGATAGAATTCATGTGTCCTATGTTTCAAGGCACAGCTTGGGTATCAATAATCTGAGTAATAGCTCCTATTTATTGAGCACCTACTCTGAGTAAGAAACTGCACTCATGGTTTATTTCCATGATCTCATTTAACGCTTACAGTAGGTCTACTAAATGCATAGTGTTATACTTTGAGAACAGACAAATAGTCTCAGAAAAGTTTAAGTGACTTTTTCAAAGAAGTCACATAGAAGTCTCTCTCTGTCAAATAAATAAATAAATAAAATCTTTAAAAAAAACAAAACAAAAAAACAAATGAAGCTGTTCTCTTTTTTACTCCTTCACCAATTCTTACTACCAGGTTAGCGGGCCTCTGATGTCAAGGATGCATGTCTCAGTTTCTTTACAAATGTGGTGACTCATGAAATGAAAACAAAGGGTAAAAATAGGGGAAAGAGAGCACATATTAGATGCATGTCAGTTCTATTTCTTTCTTCATTTCAGGTCATAGGAGATTCTGATCAGTTCTATAGCTGACATTACATAGGTCCATGTGCAAGGACAATACAAAAATCTTGAATAAAATACTAAATTAAGCTACTTCTGTGTAACCTGAAGGGAAAAAAAGAAGACATATTAATCTAGTACATAGATTCTAAATATTTTAAAGTCAGTTTAGATCAGGATTTAATACATTTCTTGTACTATTAAAGGCAAGGTAATTGTTAGTAATGCAGCCACTGAATAGGGGCATAAGTAATGAAGTAATTACAAGTCAGTCACCTTAATTAATACGAAGCACAAAACACTCAATAGCAAAGATTAGAATTGATCCTATGCAAATTACTTTGGATTACTTAGGTGAGATTTATAGTCAAGAGCCAGTGAGTAATACAAACTGGTATTTTGGTCTCATGCTTGTAAATTCAAGCATTTAAATCATACTGAGACTCTAATATGTTTGATGTAGTTGTTCAATAGAATAGCTTTAGAGAGATTATCTTAGCATTTGAATTTACTCACTTTTAAGCAAGGCAAAAAATGATTTTAACTTGTAATTTAACAGAGATACTTTATAGTTTGCTTCAAAGATACAGTTACAATGTTCCAGAAATTTCTACCATGACCACTGCAAGACATGTTTTACAGGTATGGCAGTCATGGTTTTACCAGGGGGGGCAGAACCACTAGGGTAATACAGAACTGATTTATTTTAAAAGATTAAGCACTGTCCAATTTGTGGCTGTCTGATAAAGAACTCTACAGAAGGTTGTTTCTTTCCTGTTTGGCAGTGGCCCTAAAGTTACTAGAGGGAAGCAGGGCCAGGAGAAAGGAAGAAAAGCTGACATGAACCAGGGGAAAGTCAGAAAAATCCGACACCCTCAAGAAAAACTGAAACATAAGGGGAAACAAGGCAAACAGGGCCTACTACTTTGCAGATCTGGGTGATGGGCAGAAGAAGCCTTCACCACAGCACTGTCCCCTTACCTGGCTCAGGACTCACAGAGGATAAAGTTGCTGAGTGTCTGGTGGCTGTCCCATAACAAGGTAATCTAGCATGTCAGCACAGCTAGGTGATCTTTGGGGCGCCTGAAACTCAACACTGACTTTCAGAGCACAATGGCTGTTGCTCTTCCTCTGCCTTCCAAATTTTGTACAACTTCTCTTGTGGTTAGCTATGCAAAGAAGGAAATTCCAGGAAATGTAGTTCCAGCTTAACTATTTGACAGTACAAAACCTCCTTCCCAAATAAAGGAGTGCCTGGCTAAAACAGTCAGTGAAGTAGTGATACAGCTTCCACTCAAGTCAGATGGATGGACCAGCACTGGAACCTCAACACCAACATTTTCTGGTTGTGTGACTTCTTTGGGTTTTTTTTTTTTTTTTTTTTAAGACTCTATTTCTTTATCTGACACACAGAGAGAGAGAGAGAGACAGCGAGAAAGGGAATACAAGCAGGGGAAGTGGGAGAGGGAGAGAGAGAAGCAGGCTTCCTGCTGAGCAGGGAGCCCTATGCAGGGCTGGATCCCAGGACCCTGGGATCATGACCTGAGCTGAAGACAGACACTTGACTAAGCCACCCAGGCACCCCAAGAAAAGCTTTATTTGTGTCCTCATTGATGTTTAATAACCTTCTCTGTGCATTAACCTACTATTCATAAGAAATGTGTGGAATAAGCAAATATTATCAGACTTATTTCTAAGATGAGGAAATTAAGACTCAGTGATTTTAATGACAAAATCACAGATCTAAGAAGTGATTGAGCTAATAAGATGTGAAGTTTGGTTCATAAGTTTTTGACTGTGTTATTTGTTTTTGTTTGTTTGTTTTTTTGTTTAATGTAAAGCAAATAGAATAGATAACAGAAAGGCTACATATTTTAGGGTTTTATGACCCTTCCTGATCAAAGATCTGTGACTTTGACCAAGTCACTTACTTTTCCTCATCTACTTTTTCTGATTTATAAATGAGAGTCATAGCATTGATCTTGCAATTTTATTATGAAAAATCTCCCAATATGTTTTGTGGTATGGAATTGTTGCTTATTAAATTTGTTTAATTAAAATATTATTGGTCTTTCAATGAATATTTATTTTATTTTGCAGTATTTAGTCCCTATGTAATTATATTACTTTTTAAGGTTATTTTTATCCTTAGGAGTATATATCTAATACTATAGAAGAATAGTTCTCAAATTTTAGCATACAGTTAGAATCACTTGTTAAAACATAAATTGTTGCAACATCGGAGTTTGTGATTCAGTAGATCTGGAGTGGGCTCCAAGGGTTTGTAGTTATAGTAAGTTCTCAGTTGATATTACTGCTGCTGGCTCAAAGGTTTTCAAGGAACCTTTGTTATTGGTGAAAATATCAAAGAAAATAGAATTCGATGAAGAGAACTTTATTTTCCAAAAGCAAACAAGCAAGCAAACAAAAAACTCAAAACCTATGTATGCAAAGAGAACACTTGATTAAAAATGCACTTTTAAATACACTTCTTTAAAAAAACGATTTTAGATTTATGGATCTATTGAGAATATAGTATAGAATTAACCATATACTACAAATCCAAATCAAGGTTTTTTTTAACGTTTTATAGTAACAAGATACATTGTTACAAGTAATAAACCAATAGTGATAGGTTATTATTAAGTAAGGTTGATAGTTTATTTAGATTTTCTTAGTTTTACCCAACGCCTTTTTTTTTTTTTTTTTGGTTCTAGAATACTTATTTGTTTGTCTGTTTTTGAGTATTTCCTTTCTGTTTTTGTTTGTATGATTGTTTTTGAGTATTTCCATATTTTCCGATATAAGTTAGTGCAGATTCATTTATATTATTTCCTTCCTTAGTCTTAGGATCAGCCATTTCTCCAAGGATCCCTGGTTACTTTTATTGGAGAATGTTTTTAGAAACCAAGTTCTGGGACTGGATGTGCTCTTTGCTGCTGAGTTGTTTCTTTTAGACCAGCTCATCTGACAGAGCAAAAAATACACACATCTATACTAACTGTATTCACGTATATCTTAGCTAGAGCTGATATAACAGAAATATCACAGACTGGATGTCTTAAAAATTGAAATTTATTTTTTCATAGTGCTGGAGGCTAGAAGTTTGAGATCAAGGTGCCAGCTTGGTCAGGTTCTGATGAAGGTTTTTTTCCTACTTTGCAGATGTCCACCTTCTTGCTATGTCCTCAATATGGTCTTTACTCAGTGTGTTCACATGTAGAAAGAGACAGAGAGAGCTATTTCTCTCCCTTTTCTTAGAAGGCCACTGATTCCATCACAGGTGGCACATTCTTGTGACCTAATCTAACCCTAATTACTTCCCAAAGTCCCCTTCTTTAAATACTATCATACTGGGGGTTAGAACTCAACATATCAATTTGGAGGAAAGGACAAACATTTAGTCTGTTGCATTCCACATGTGTGGCAATATATACTAAGGTTGTAGGATAATTAAGGGCTATAAAGAAGGGCTATAGAGTTGGATCAGGTTGAATTTACTGATATGGGCTCACTAAACAGAGATTCTGCATTTAATATTATAGTCGAAGGAGTTAGAAAGAGTTCTGACAGTTTGGTGGGTTGGCTAGCTGAGCAATGGACTAAAAGGTGGCTCATAGTGAATGAGTTGGAAATGCTGGACCTGGCTTGGTTTAATGTAGGTGAAGAAATTAAAAAGTTTAAGTAGATTGGAATGTTCAGTTTGTCATTTAAGACCTACTCACTCATGTTGGCAGTGTCCAGAAGACATACTTTTTACCAGTATTATAATCAGTAAATTTATGAAGAGAGCACCAGCATCTATAAAGAGCTTTTTTTTTCCATAGGCCAGACCTACAGTGGGAACTGCAGTCACTGAATTGGGAAACCTGTATGTAATGGGAATAATTGCTTTTTAGGATGTTAGGAGCCAAGTGGCCATACTCAACAACCAAAGGCAGTATGAACTTGGTTACTATAGTGGAAAGCAGCATCAAAATAGCAATCAGAATAGTCTGACTTACATAGGCCTGTGGTGTTGGCTCATGGTGTTGATCAAGGTGTTCCTGGAAGTGAAATAGATAGGAAATCTATTGAATTCTTAGTTAATCTGTATAAACAGAGAAGTTCTAAGTGAAGTGAACAAAAGTCTAACCTGAATCCTAAAAACAGAGAGTCATGGCCCTTCCATCAATTTCCAGACGTGAGACAATTTATAGACTTAGAACCCTTCGAATGAAGGGAGAGCTGTGTTCTCCTGAGGAAGGACCCTGATACACTGACAAAATTTTATAGTTAATCTTTCTTTCTGTCTTTCCAAAAGGGATCTATGGCCTGAGGAAATAAGCACTGAATAGAACATATGAGTCAAATATGTAAATAGGATATTTATTGATTGCTGATTTGATGGAGTTAATAAATTCATTAATATGCTATTGGGTATGGAGGTCTTAATGGATAGGACCACAACATTGAAGTGGTGCTAACCCACTGTGAGGCACCATTTATTCTTTCCAGGTTTAAGACTGGGCAAAAGTGGGCTGTCAAATGGAGAAGTAGTTGGGAAAGCTATTCACTAATTAGATCTTATGTATAATAAGTTTGAATCCTTGAAGGTCAGGTTTTAACATAAGTTGGGCCACATTCGGTATTTTAACTGGGAATCCTGAACTTCTACTCCCCCTAAAAATTTCCTCAATATTTAAATTATAAGAGTTAGATAATTAATTCAGGCTCTGCCTCTGATGTCCTATAAGAAGCTAAAATTAGTGCCTCAGGGCATACAGATAGTATGGACTATCAAGAAGATAAACAGAAAACTGTTTAGTAAATTAAAGCACACTTAGAGATAATAATGAAATCAATACCATATCTTGTAATGATGAAATTTGACAACTCCTCCTTGGTAAGAAAAATCAACATCAGACAACAAAAGACTGGCAGGTGCATCTATACAACATTCTGTTGGCTAGTTGATCTTGTTACTCTTGGCCTGGGCGCTTTCATTAGTTTGTGATCTGGAAGCCCAAACCCTCCCAATAAGCCATTGTTTCAAATAAGCATGGCAAATACTGAGGTCCTCATGTCATTGAGTGGCTAAATACAAGTCCTGCAGCACAAGGACCTTGCTGGCTTGCCTGTCCCCAACTGGACTGACAACTGAGACAAAGGACTGGTGATGATTAAATTGAGGAGCCTGACTATAAGCTAATGTGAGAGGGTCCATCTCAGCTGCTGATATTTTACTTAACAATCTGATACCCTATTAACAACATACGACTCCAAACCTATTTTCAGCACAATCCCTATCATCTCCTATCTGAGAAAAACCTTGGATTGTTGAGAGCTTTTAGACTCAGCTACCCTTAACTGGAGTTTTAATTGTGCTGGTCAAGTTCCAGCACTTTAGTCTAATGATTAGAGTGTCACAGGTGATAGTGTCCCAGATTATGGCAGTGACACATCACCTTTGCTAGCTATGCAACCACAAAATTTCTTGAATTAAAAGATATTTGTAAATCAAGCTCTCAGGCCCTGTGTTGCCTTCAAATTCCAAATGTAGCTCGGACTTGTTATAATTCTATTATACAAAAACATCCACATCGTGGATATCCACTTGGGAAGAGTATCCCAGTTCTGTATCCCAGATGGCATCAGCCTGGCCTTGGAATTTTCCACTAGAGATGACACTGCATCAAGCAGCATTGCCCAGCTCAAGTCATCACTGTTGGAGATGACTGCCCCCTACATAGAAGTCGATTTCACCCCAGAGAGTTGGACCACTCCCCAGCAAAACTCATGGGCTGCCTCTCCTAAGGGCTGACAAATTGGACATGGGACATTTACTACTTTTCTTCCTTCAATACTAAGGATTCTATTACATTTCTTGAGCTCACTATTTGCTTAGCCTGTGATCTGGAATATTCCTTGTTCTCTGTCAAAACATCCACCCCTATTCTCCCATGCTTAAAGGAAGATCTTGAGATGGGTGCTACTATCTGTGCCACTTCAAAAAAAAAAAATAATAGAGATTATTGCTTTCCCCAAGGGCAATTGCCTCATATAGGTCCATTCCTCAAACCTCTGGGGAGAGAGTTTCTCACTCTCCAGCACCTTCTCATATTCCACCTTTCCACCATGGACCTCCCACCCATGTCTTTGAACACGATCATCACAATTACCCCTTCCCTTTGATTGCAATAAAATAAAATAAAATACCAGTAACCTTCGCATATACATTGCTGAATTATCACTTCATGTCTTCCTACAATATAATTGCTGGACCTGCCAACTTGACCCAAAAAATACAAAAATACATTATTGTCATGAAAAACTTAGCTGATACCTTTACACACTTTACAGCTACACCAAGATATTGTTAGAGATCCTAGAAATCTGTTTTCTTGACTAATTCCATGTAAATAGGGAACTTGGTTATAGGCTGCTGTGTAAAAGACTCCTTATATTTCTTATTGTTTTTCTCTTTTTTTTTCTCTCATAATAAAGTGTTAACCTACACTTATAGGACATCTTATACCCTATTCTCTGGAAGTCTCCTCTATTATTCAGGCCACTCAAATACTCAATTGAGTTCAAAACTTGTGTCAAGACATCAGTAGGTCAATTTGTAATATAGATTTTTTTGAAATGCTGTCTTGACCCAGTTTTGAGGTCCTGGCTAGAGGCCAGTTAGCTCTCCTTTTTTGTGCCACTGATTAAATCTACATGCCAACCACTTCCTTTATGGGGCTCTCACACTCTGGGGGTCCTATGTACCTGCCCTAACTGCTTCTAAGACCAGGTTCAGACAACTAGGGACAACCCCTATGACTTGGAACCTGGAAAATGATTCAGATTACCCAGTCCACAGGGAGCCTTAGAAACCTAGCTAACCCAACTCCGAATGCCATATATAAACTGCCCTCTGTACAGCTCCAGCTTGCTGTTACCCTGTTCCCAGCCGCAACCTCCTGTTTGGCCTTACTTGACAGCCTTCTCCTGTTTGGATCTGTAAATAATAAGGAGTTTGACCTTTTATCTATCTGAGTGTCTTTGCATTGTGTCCTGCCATCAAAAGAATCATTACGTTTTATAAAATAAATTGCAGGGTTCCAAACCAACTTCAAGATGTGACACATTAAACCTATACACCTGTAATAATACTACCAGAGTTGTAATTCTTTTTAGTGGATCCCACATTTACTTTTCTGCTGATACCAACAAAGAAACAAAGGGAGTTTTAGGAAACTTAGCAGCAAAGTAAATGTAAGCCTACAAAAGGAACTAGGAACACCAGAATATTGACTGAAAGATCCACTTAAGAGGTAATAAATAGAAAAGTTTTGATTTTCTACAACATATTAGGCATTGGTCATCAACTCTGGCAGCCAATTAGAACCATCAAGAAGATTTTTATTAAATACTGTCCCTAGGCCCTTCACCCAGACTCTGATTCGATCCACCTATTGGTATTCATTGAAGTTTCCCAAGTGATACTAACATGATGACAAGTGAAGGAATCATTACTGAGTTACAAGAAGCTAATTCTGGGAAGCAAGGATGCAAGTGTAGGTGGATGCTAGGCTAAATAAAAGCAACATAGCAATAACCAATCAAACATAGCTTGCAACCACTGAGAGCTAAATATATGATGTGTAGCAGAAATTGCTGGTTGTCTAATGATAATATTTTTTCTCCTACCATATAGTGCTATTGCCTGGTGATGTCTAGACAATGATTATATTTCCCAATTCTTTGCATTTAGGGCTTGTGTCTTGTTCTAAGGGAATGCTACAAAATGATATGTGGCACTCTTAGGCCAAGGTAGTAAACAAGAAGGATGTATCTTCTCTAAACACTTTCTTCTCTTCTTTCTTGGCCAGATGTCAGTGTGCAGCATAGCCTTTGTTCATGTATTAAATATGACATTGTCTGTGTCATCCTGAGTCTATAACAGAAGTCCCCCCCGCCCCCAACCTGGAACACATGCACTAGATGTTTACATACACAAGATACGTAGTTCTGTCAAGCCACTGACATTTCATATGTGTGTATTATAGCAAATAATATTACCCTAACATACAAAATTGTAATAATAGGGTGCTGCCATAACAAGTCTCAAATATGTGGCCATGGCTTAGTGGTTGGGTAATTGTCAGTGAAGCAAAAGAACTAAAGCAAGCTGGAAGTCAGGACTGTCTCCTGATGCTGTGGGGAAACTATTGCCTGTGGGAACTTTGAAGGCAGTCATGTGCCTAATGAACCTAATGATCGAGGAAAAATTGTTGTGAATAACCAGAATGTCCTGGCCTGTGTTGGCTATTATTGGTTGTCTGTAGCAAGGTATTGCAAGAAAGAGATGTGCTCAGGAACGAATCAATTCATTTTCAAACAAGAAAAATTATGTAATTATAGCTGAAACATTCATATTATATATCATTAGTTTACAAGCTTAATATTGCAGATTTTAAGAAACACTTCCATGTATTATAGAACAGATTTCAAAATATGGAACTCAAATAATAAATTTTTGTAATTTCTTGGTTTCACATTTTGACTCATCAATTTATATTGCTGAAAAGGATTATGGTGAAAGTGATCCATACCTATAATGGGAAAAATATACATTGTGAAAATTATGGCAAGAAATATCACACCTTGCACTGTTTTCTTTGACCCAGAGAAATGACTGCCAAAGAATGTGGAAAGGAGTATTTGCTGATTTTTATAAGCCATCTATTTTTGCATTGGACTTTGAAGTTTATGAAGTATTTTTATAATCTCATTTGATATTCCAATTGAACACATGAAATAGAAAGGACAGAAATGACACTAATAGGAAAAAAGGTTCATGCTAGGATTAAAAATATGAAATTTGGTGTTGGACTGCCTGGATTCTAATTTTTGTTCTTCTAGCTCTGTGACTTCAAATGAATTACTTAACCTTTCTGAGTGTCCTCCACTGTAAAATGAGGGTATGTAATAGAACATCAGGATTGTTGTAAGGATTAAATGAACTATATGCACAAAACATTTAGAAGAATGCCTGACACAGGGAATACACTTAAAACATTTTAACAAGTATTAGCAGTTATGTTCGGAATGAAATTGTGACCCAAATAATTTACTAAAGATTACATAATGAATAAATGTATGCTCCTAGAGTAGACTCAGAATCCTCAGGCCTCTAATTTAAGGATTTTCTTTCTTCCACAGTCACCTGTGTTTTGGATAAATTAGTATAAATACTTATTCTCTGATTTTCAAACTACAAATTTATCTATGCTACTAAATATGTGCCACATGTGTGGTATTTGATATGTAAATTACATGGGAAGTGCTATCAAATAAGTAATACTAAGGTTTCTTTATGTTGCATTTGCAAGATTGTGGCACATGTAGTACCATTTATGTACCACATGAAGAACTATTACTTGTACTCACCACTATATGTTTCTCCTCATTTCCTGGGTATATGAAAACTTTTTATTTCCTAGCATTCTCGATAATTGGCCACATGGCTAGCTCTAGTTAATGGACCAAGAGCAGAAGGGATCTGTGCATTTAAGAGCTGATCTGTGATTTTCTGGGCTTTATGTCTCTTACCACAGAAATAATAGATCCACGTGTTGAGATGGAGTGCTTTACTATGGACACAGCTTGAATTTCTCAGCACTTGAAGGAGGTGGATTGGCCTGAAATATCACCCAGAACCTCAGCCAACTTTATATAAGGAAGAAGTAAACTTTAGTTGGATTAAGACATTGAATTTTGGAGGCTATTTGTAATATAACATAGTCAATCTTATCTGTTACATTATATTTTCATAAAGCTTTTTGATTAGCCAACTTAGATCTTTCTTCAGCTCAGAAAATCTTTTCCTTTAATTTCTTTTTTGGTAATTATTTTTGTTTTATTTCTCTCTTTTTTTTTTACAAGATAGTAGAGAATATAATTATATTTTGATTTCTAGTATATTTAGATCCCCTATTCTGAATTTTGTCATCTTTTAACTCATAATATTTAAAACTTTCACTTAACATCCTTTATTTTTAGATGTATCTAATTTCTGTAGTTCATATTGTTAATTTCTTCTCCCTGCTACATAATAGTACATGGTATGTATGTGTCATATAGCCATTTGCTTAATGATGAACACCAACTACTCATTGCCTTGAACACCTTGCTAAGAGATATTCCTATGCATCTCCTATAGACTAGTGGGGAAATTACTCAGCTGCCTATACCTAGGAGTGGGATTCTTGGTTTGCATATATGTTAAATTTCATAATACTACAGTATTACCAGAATTCTCATCAAAATGGTCATCCCAGTTGATACATACCCCAATAGGTGAAGTATGAAGGTTCTACTTCCTCATATTTGCTAAAAACTGATGTTACCCACTTTTCAAATATTCAGCACTATGTTGTATGTAAAGCAAGACATCATTTACATTTCATTTTGCATTTCTATGCAAAAATTGATCTCCTCTATATATTCTTGTTAGCTATTTGCTTGTTGTTCTGTAAATTACTGTTTCATATCTTTTGTCCCTTCTTGTTGGTTTGAAGGCATATGCATTAGTTTTACACATTGCATTATCTCCCAGTTAACATTAGTGTGGATTTCTTCAATTTAAAAGTTTTTAAAAATCTTAACTTTAATTTTTAGGAGTCTTCTTAGCCTTTCTCTTCGAACTTTGCTGATATGATTTTCACAATATTTTACCTAGCTGCTTTCATCATGGTTTATAATTTGGCAATGAACTTTCTTAAATTTAAAAAAATCTCTTCAGGATTTCAGCTGCTTTTCTCTTGATGAGTATCTTTGCTGTATTTTTAGATACACTATCATCTATAATTCAGTTGAAAAATGCTAACTGAAAATCTTCTCTAACACTTATTCTGTTTCCGGAAATATTTTTTGTAGGTGAGGTATTTTCTTTGATTTTAAAAGATAAGCCACTATCTTGGATGTCAATCTTTTTTCATAGTTCTAATTATTTTTCTTTTTAAAATGCTTACAAATAAAAAATGAAGTTCTTTCTTCTCTAATTCTGAAACGGTATGTTAAAATTTTGAGTTAAAATATCCCACTTTTTAAGCTTTCTTCCTCCTATCTTTATTTTTCCTTTATAAGGTGAAACTCTCTGATTTCTTACCTTTAATTACTTCCTTTTTATATTAATTTTCATTATCCACCACTCTTGACAGTACTCTCTAATTCCTTCTCTTTAATCAGAACATGCATGTTACTATAACTTCTGTCCAATGACCTGCCGTGTACTGTTGTACTGAAATTGTGATTTCCTAAATATCATATTTCAACCTCTTCATTTTATGTAATTGTTGGCCCTTTTCACTCTTTAGCATGCCTACATCCCCACTTCTTAGTCCTTTTTCTCATTTGGGCGGTCTTTTTTTTTTTTTTTTTTTTTTACCTCTTCTAATGTGACTACATCTCTTACCTTGTTATATAGCTTCCTGAATCTACTCTTTCTTTAACATTTGTTTCATTGTAACTGTTGGTTATCATAAGTAACCGTTTGTTACTTAACTATTACCACTGTTAATCATGTAAGCTCTTTGAAGGAAAAAACCCTGACTTTTTCTTCATTCATCAGTGTATCACCTTCAAGACCTATCTTATTGCTGGATATGTAACTGCTTTCCAATAAATATTTGTTGAATGAGTAAATGATGATTGGATGAGTATAGGCATACAAGCTTCAAAATGTCTTTTGATTTGCATTGGTTTAAGTCTGTTTCCTTCCTTTATTTGGTAAGCTAGGAAGAAATCACATTATTCATTGTGAATTTCTTTCTAGACATGTGAAAATCACATTTAGGAACCAAATATTCCAAATGGAATAACATAGTGCTCATTAATAAAAGTCTTTTCAGAAACACAGACATAGACACACACCCCCCCCATGTAGCAACCTTTGTAACTAACATCCTGTTTAAGTCTTAATTATTAATTTATTGTTGAAATCTCTCTGAGGTAATAGATTTCCCCCCTTTAGATGAAGGAATACAATCTTTGTGGCTATTCAGTGGTGTGTAGAAAGCATTGCACCCTAATGTTTTAAATACAAATATAATTCTTATCAAATATTTTTAAAAAATTTAAGAAATGGAAGCAAATGTATAAAGCAAAATAGGACTCCAGATTTTGTGTTGCAAAGGTTTATACCTCTTGAAAAGCTATAACCTTTTGAAGCTAAATCTAAAAACTGTGTTTCTTGAATCCTTTCAAGATGAAAATAGTGAGTTGTACATTTTAGAAAGAACTCTTTTAAAATCAGTGCAATATGATACCTCATTTGAAAATATATAGTGTATAATGCTTGTCGGCATAAATTCCTCCCAAGAGTGCTTACAGTTCAAAGGAATCCCTTAGGGGAAGGGTGTAGTAATTGGTAAAAAGACTTGGTAGAGATAATCTCTGATATTAAAGAACACTTTTTCTAGCATGAAAAGGAAGCAACTAATTGAAAAAAAATGCTGTGGATTAAATCACAGTCTATCCTAGGATAACAAAATTTAGACTGGCAGGTAAACTGGAAAGTGACTTTCAATTTGCTATATACTACAATTTAGATTGAAAGTATGTTAAGCAGTGAACAGAGTTTGACTATCTCCTAGAAAGAGATGCTGCTACCCTCTGTACATTTGAAGTGAGCAAATGCCCAATTTTCCCACATTTATGAAATCTGGTTTTACTGTATAATCATATATGTGAGTGCTGTTCTTCACTTAATCATATGATTTGGGGCCAATGAAATATTCAATTTAAACCTCTTGGCATGAGGCAGCCAGAGGCAATGGAAACAACTCTAGAATTATAGTCAAAATATTTATGTCTAAATTCCTCATTAGATCCTTATTAGATCCTTCAATTATTAGGTTCTTAGTATATCACATAATCTCTGTTAACTCCAGTTTCATCCTGTAAAATAATACCAGAAATACTGCCTGGCTTTATCAAGGAGGTAACATTTGTGAAAGTTTTAAGAAACTGTAAAATATTTTAGAAATGTGATTGTTTATCAATAATTGTCAATAATTGATTTGACTACACTAATTTGAGTTAGCTAAATAAAACATTCCTTTTGTATTTTATATACAGATTAATTAATTGTGGAAATGAAAGTCAACAAGTAATAGAGCATGCTTGAGAATTTTAAAATATATCTGCTTTATCAACCTGAGAGCATTTGTTGGTCTGAAACTCTATTATTTGATTCCCAGACATGAATTTCCTGAACTAGTGAGGAAGACAGATTAAAGGCATGTGCCCTTAGTCTTGCTAACAGGGTTTCGTGGTGGTTGTTTATTAGTTTTTGTTTTTGTTTTGTCAAGCAGAGACATTAAAAAGCAACTGTCATCTCTTTATCACCACTATTTCAAAAAATCAAGACCATTTGAACATCTTCTTCCTCCCTCAAATAGGAATATAATCTCAAATTAAAGGAGAATCTGGACAGCGTGGTATAGTGTATTTGAGAAAGAGAAAAGGAAAAAAGGAGACTATGACTCAGAATAGTTAATTTTGGGAGACATCGTGGGAAAGAAGATTGAGAGTTTTGTAGCAGGAAGAAAGCAGGTATCAGAAAAGAGAAAAGCTTCCCACTATTACATTGATGAAGGAATTCTTTTTAAGATAGGGAACAAAGTGGGTGAGGCATGAATTGATTTCGGTAGTTTATAACCGAGTTCCTAACTGTGACTGGCAGGACAATTTAGATTCTACGTAGATAGGATCCCAGAGATCCAACTAAATGTAGGAGTTTGATTACATTTTTGGTTAAATTGGGGAACTTTCTTCACCTCATTTCCTCTAAAAAAACTCTTTTCAAAATAAGAATATGTTGAATAGCTGGTTCTCTTGCAATATATTAAAATTCATTTTTGTTTACTATGTAACTAATAATTATAACCTGTCAGAGATAGTTAGATGTTTTGTCATTATTTGGGGTGGTTACAGTGTGTGGTAGAAAGGGTATACTTAAATGGAAATCAGGAAACTTATTTTCTATTCTCAACTACTAATTGATTGACTTTATATAAGTTACTTGATCTTTTCAGAATAGAATTTTGATAATATATGCATGATATACTTCACAGTGGATATTTTTAATAATTTTTTATTAACATGAACTTAGTCAAATCAAGAAACTCTGAAAGTTGGATTTGATTTTTAAAGTTCCTACTCTATCTAAAGTTCTGTGATGATTCATTCATTCAATACTTATGGTTTGCTTTCACTGTGGTATATAGAAAGTTCTGTTTGCCTCTTTCACTTATGTACTAACAACAGACTGGCCAGTTGGCTTTTCTTACCACTCCCAGAGATAGTTGTATCAGAACATTTGTTATAAATTTTTACTGTCCTTATCTCTTTATCTGTCTATACTAATTATACTAATTATAGACTCACATGTATTTGGGGCTTTCTAAGATGGTTCAAAAATATGACCTACCTACTATATGTGTCTTGGGGACACTAACATGTTTTCTGACTGAGCTCCATTTAGAGCTGTTTTTCCAAGGGCTTTTAAAAATAAATATAATGTAGAAGTACATCAGGGCACTTGGGTGGTATAGTCAGCTAAACGTCCAACTCTTGGTTTCTGCTTAGATCATGATCTCAGGGTTGTGAGATGGAGCCCCAACCCAGGCTCTGTGCTTAGCACGGAGTCTGCTTAAGATTCTCTCTCCCTCTGTCCCTCCCACACCTCCCCTCCTGTCCCACTGCGTTTGCTCTCCCTCTCTCTCCCTAAAAATAAATAAGTCTTTGAGAAAAATTAAAAAATAAAAATACAAAAATGTAGAAGGACATACACATATGAAAGCACATACACATGTGTATATATGTATGTGTATAATATATACATTAATATAATGTGTATTCACACATATACCTATACATACATACATATTGGCATTTCCTTTCCTAAAAAGTGACTTCTCCAATATTCTCATTTTACATATGAAGATTTGAGGCAAACAAAAGTTAAACAACTTTTTTTAAAGTCACATAAGCTTATTATTGGCAGAACTAAGAATATAACTTATTTACAGGAACCAGTCTGCATGCTTATACGAAGTACCATTTTATTTTGAAAGAAAACCCTTTTATGTTGCAGATTGAAATAGTTACAGAAGAGCCAGTAAGAACATTAATTTTATTTAATCATAGCAGCATTCACTTTATTTTGTGCTATATAAACAGATTAGGGATGAAACAGTCTGTGGATTAACTATTGCTACATAATGAACCACTTTAAAACTCAGTGGCTTAAGGGGCACCTGGGTGGCTCAGTTGGTTACCCATCGGACTCTTGATTTTGGCTCAGATCATGATCTCAGGGTTGTGGGATCAAGCCGCAGAGTGGGCTCCGCGCTCAGCGGGGAGTCTGTTTGGATTTTTTCCCTCCTCCTCTCCTTCCTCCCTCTGCTTCTCCCCCCATTTGCGCATGCTCTCTCTGGCTCTCTCTCTCAAATAAATAAATACAGTCTTTAAAAACAAAAACTAAAAAACTCACTGGCTTAAGAGAACACCCACTTATTTAATCATGATTCTGTGGTTTGGCAATTTTGTTTGGGCTAAGCTTGGTAGTTCTTTTGCTTTTGACCAGGATCATTCATGCCTCTGTGGTTAGTTGCTAGATTGGCTGGAGGCTGGCTCATTTAAAAAAGTGCCTCAGCTAGTGTGATTTGAAAGTGCTTCATGTATTTACATGTGTTCCTAGGCTTGTTCACATAATTGTCACAGGGATCCAAGAGTAAGAGTGGAGGCATGCAAAATTTTTCGAGGGACACATTCAAAACTGGCCTGTTATTTCTCCTATATTTTATTGATCAAAACAAGTCATAATGCGAGCCCAGATTTAAGGGATGGAGAAATAGTAGAAAAGTTGCTTTTCAAAAAAGGAGTGGATACAGAAAGGGATAAAGGATTATGGTCATTTTTGCAACTTGGTATGAATAGCATTTTTGTAACTACAGTACCACATAGGTTTAGTTTCATGGTCTCACTGAGAAGGGCTTAGATTTATTTAATATATTTATATTCTTTTTGGCACATTCTAGCATATAAATACATATACCAAGTCCTGGCATAGATGCAGAATAACTGGTGCTGAGAATGCAAAATGATGTAGCCAGCTTGAAACACAATTTAGCCATTTCTTGTAAAGTGCATTTCATTCGATGTTTATCTAACTACCAGTTAAAAACTGCCATTTTCCCGAAGCTGGAAAAACGGAACTACTGCCATGGTGCTGAATTACTATTGGTACATATGTTTTGTTTTGTTTTTTGATGGTTGTCTATACTAATGGCATCTCTGTTACAAAGTATCAAAATTTGAACAGCTATGATTATGTTACATGATCCAGGGAAATGCACAGTGTCCCTCATTTTTCCCCATCTTGCTTGCCTACTTTTAACTTTATGGTATGTAGAAACAGGAGAACGAAACCAAAATAAATCACCTAATTAAAAGACTTTCTCTGGGCTGGGGGTGGGGGGGGGCGCCTGGGTGGCTCAGTTGTTAGGCATCTGCCTTTGGCTTGGGTCATGATCCCAGGGTCCTGGGATCAAGCCCCACGTCAGGCTCCCTGCTCAGCGGGAGACCTGCTTCTCCCACTCCTACACCCCCTGCTTGTGTCCCCTCTCTTGCTGTGTCTCTCTCTGTCAAATAAATAAAACCTTAAAAAAAAAAAAAAAGAAATTTTGGAATAGAGATTGGGCAAACTACTACTCGTGGGCCAAATTTGAGTTACTGCCATTTTTTGGTAAAGTTTTATTGGAACACAACCATACACATTCAATTTCATATTACCTATGACTACTTTTGCATTTCAATGACAGAGTTGTATAGTTGTCATACTGACCATATACCCACAAAGCCTAAAATATTATCTACGTTGTCCTTTACATAAAACATTTGTTGATAATGTAAATTAACAACAAAATAAGGTAAATTCATTTGTTCAACAAGTGCCTTAAATAAATTAATTTACCAATAAAAAAAGGCCCCCCCCCTTTTTTTTAGCGGGGATCAGAGCTGGATGGGCTTAAGCCTTTTTTTTTTTTTTTTAAGATTTTATTAATTTTACAGAGAGAGAGAGAGATCAAGCAGAGGAAGCAGCAGAAAGAGAGGGAGAAGCAGGCTCCCTGCTGAGCAGGGAGCCCGATCTGGGGCTGGATCCCAGGACCCTGGGATCATGACCTGAGCTGAAGGCAGATGCTTAACTGACTGAGCCACTGAGGTGCCTTCCAAAAAAGCCTTTTTTATAACTTATGTGTTATAAAAACAGAGTCAGATAGTCTATGAAGTAAATTTGCTTTAAACAATAAGATGATTACTTAATAAATGGTATATTCTAAATCAAGTATTCAACTTGACACAATTAACCCATTGACCCAAAAAGTCAATGGTGGGATCAGAAGAAACTGATGTTAGAAATATGGAATTTATGAATCAAAAAGAAAGTAGAATGTTGAGCTAGGATCATGAAATAAACAAATATAGGGTGCCTGGGTGGCTCAGTGGGTTAAAGCCTCTGCCTTCGGCTCAGGTCATGATCTCAGGGTCCTGGGATCGAGCCCCGCATCGGGCTCTCTGCTCAGCAGGGAGCCTGCTTCCTCCTCTCTCTCTGCCTGCCTCTCTGCCTACTTGTGATCTCTCTGTCAAATAAATAAATAAAATCTTTAAAAAAAAAAAAAACAAATATAGAGATTTCTGCAGTTTGGGCTGAGTATTTGTAAGTATATTTATGCTTAGTATGAACAGAACTTAAAATTAGTTATAAATATGTTATAACGAAATAATAGAAAATATGTTCTATCTTAGCTCAACTGCTAAAATTACTAGGCTAGAGACAGTTGGCCAATATTATCTTTCCAAGTAGATTATTTTGCCTTTTACAATGGGACAAAGTTTCTTCTGTGTGGTAACAGATAAGTTTGATTAATTCTCACCAGAGGAGCATGGCATAGCTATGTCCAAACATTCCATTTCCAGAAAATAATTTATACAATGTACAACAAAGGGATTCAATAAAGGAATTTTTTTCCAGTTTTTGCATTTGACTCTGTCATGAAATTTTTGCTTAGTATACATGCTGGTTACTTTGAACTATTATTGTCAGAGATTGGAGAAAGCCTGTCTTCCAGAACCCCATTAAGAAAGGAAAAGTCATAATTGGAAATCCTCAGAGTTTGTCATTTTGAATTAAAAAGAAAGATATTTAGGTTCTGGGGATATAATATACAGTATGGTGACTATAGTTAATAATACTTTATATTTGAAAGTTGCTAAGAGTTGTTCCCTTCACATGAAAAAAGTTCTCTTCACATGAAAATAATTGTAACTGTATGAGGTGATGGATGTTAACTAAACTTACTGTGGTGATCATTTTGCAGTATATTCATATATATCTTCTTCAACTTATGATGGGGTGTTACACTTCAATAAATATGTTGCAAATTAAAATACTGTTAGTTGAAAATGGCATTTAATACACCTAACCTAATGGACATCATAGCCTAGCCTCACATACCTTAAACGTGCTCAGAACACTTACATTAGTCTACGGTTGGGAAAAATCAGCTAATGCAAAGCCTGTATTATAATAAAGTACTGAATATCTCATGTAATTTATTGAGTATGAATTTATTGAAAGTGAAAAACAGAAGGGCTGTATGGATACAGAATAGTTGTTAAGTATATGGGTTGTTTATCCTTGTGGTCATCTGGCCGACTGGAGCTACGGCTCACTGCCGCTGGCCAGCATCACCAGAGAGTATCATACTGCATATTGGTAGCCTGGAAAAAGATCAAAATTGAAAATTCAAAAGAGGGTTTCTATTAAATGTGTATTACTTTTACACCATAATAAAGTTGAAAAATTGTAAGTCAAACCATCATAAGTTGGGGACTACCTATGTATCAAATCATTATGTTGTAAACCTTAAACTAATACAAAATTATATGCCCTTTATATTCCCAATAAAACTGGAAAAGATTTATTCCAAAAAAAAAAAAAGAGCACCTCATGGGAAAAACCAGCTTATATTCATTTGCTCTTCCCTTCTCTAATACATGGAGAATCCCTGCCACTTTGAAGTAGTCAATAGTTCAGGGGCAAGGGCTTTGCTGGCAGAAGGCTAAAGAAATGATGTAATATCTAATTTTACACATTTTATGTTGGGTAGAAAATAAAAAGGAGTCTTATCAAAAATTTTCTCTGCATCTATTGAGATAAAAAAGTGTTCTATATAAATCTATTACTATGGTGGGTAACATGTGAAATGTTTCTATTACTCTACTGTAGAATATTGAGGTAAACTCAATGTGGTAATGGTATATTCTTTTGTTTATTAGCTCCAGCATACTAGGATTCTGTTCAGGATATTTGCATGTATACACAAGTAAGGCGAATATATACCTTTCCTTTTTAAAAATGCCTTGCCAACTCTTGTGTCATTATTCTGACTCCATGGAATGAATTGGGCATATTATCATTTTTCTCTGTTCTCTGGAAAAATTTTCAGAAGTTGGATTCATGAGTTTAATTAGTCAAATAATTATAATTATAATTAGTCAAATTTGCCCATAAAATCTTAGGCTTGACATTTTCTTTGTGCAAAGATTTTCAACTATGACGAAAATTCTCAACAGGGGACCATTCATGCTTTGTATTTCCTCTGGTTATATTTTGATAAATTATATTTTATAGGAGTTTCCAGTTATTCTGAGTTTCCAAAATTATTCTGTACCAACTTTGTTGGAACTCTTTTTTTTTTTTTTTTTTTTTTAAAGATTTATCTATTTATTTGAGAGGGGGTTGCAGTGGGGTTGGGAGAGAGAATCTTAAGCAGACTCCATGCTGAACACAGAGTCCAATGCGGGGCTCAGTCTCTCAAACCTGAGATAGGACCTGAGCCAAATCCAAGAGTAATAACTGACTATGCCACCTAGGCACCCTGTTGGCATTGTGATTTTTTAGATGACCGCTACGAAGTGCCACCTAGATTACCCTTCAGGATTAAAGAACTTGCCTAAGGTGCTTCTCCACTTGCGGAAGGGGCTGCCATGAGATAACCCTTAGCAGGCAGCCCATTTTAGAATTGGCTGAGCAGAAAAGAGGTGCTTCAACCAAGTCCATGTCCCCTTTATGGGGCATCCTGAATCCACTCACTGATCAGCTTATGGATATAAAGGCATTTCTAGAGGATCATTCCAGCTTCAGTTCTCTCCAGAAGGTGCCTAAGGCCTTTGTTACAGCCACATAGAAGTCCAGATTCTCCTTTAACCCATTTCTGTTTCGTTCCCTTCCCTTCCACAGATGACAGTCCTAGGAACACTCCCTAGGAGAGCCTCATTGTTTAATCACCATCTCAGAATTTACTCCTCAGTATACCCAGCCTGCAAAATTTGGTTCCAGAAAAGGAGATGCTAAGATTTGTAAATTGGATAACATGCTGGTTATCTGTCTGGCATCAAAGACGTAATCACTGGAGGTTGGTAGCCTAGTGGTCTGAGGAATGATGCAATGGCCCCATCTCTTATACTCCCCACACTAAAAATGAAGCACGATGTTTGGTAACTCTCTTAGGACTCTAGAGGCAGCATGTTTGACATCCGTGAGTAATATTCCAACCCATATATTGGGTGGCATGAAATGCTTACAGCTCAGAGAGGGGGCACAGAATAGAAAGAGCTCTGCAGCAGTCCAGACTGGATTATAACCAGTTTTCTTGCTTGGGCCTTATAACATAGTAAACCTGTGGCATTAGAGGTATAATGGTGGGAAAAGATCATATATGGAGCTTATGGCAAGCCACATGAGACCTGAGAGAGTCACAGAGGAGACCTTAGGGTTCTAGAATATCTATAGCAGAAAGTTATATACTTTTTAAAACATATGCTTCTGGTGTGTTACTGGGCCTTGGTAGAGATGGAGTGTCTGATTGCGGGGCACAAAATAACCATGAAACCAGAACTGCTAATCATGACCTGCGTTTTGTCAGATGTTACCAAGTCACATGATCGAGCAGGCTCAGGAGAAATCTTTGTAAAATGAAAGTGGTACATCCAGGATAAAGCATTAATAGGGCCGCATGCCACAAATAAGATGCAGGAGCAGGTAACCCAGATCCCCACGTCACCTCTGTCCTGACTCCAGGTGGATTAAAGACTTAATATATCAATAGCAAAACTGAAATTTTAAAAGAAACCAGTGGTAATTATCTTTCTGATCTTGGTCAGGAAGAATTCCTGAGATGCCAATTAGAAAAAATATCTATAAGGATGACACATTTGAAAAATTTAAAAATAAGAATTTTTATGTATAAAAAGATGCCTTGAAAAAAGTGAAAAGCCCCAATTTGTGAGAACATGTTTGCAACATTTAACTAATGGCAGATTATTATTGAGACTGTATAAGAAATTGAAAAATCAGTAAGAAAAAGTAATAATCCAAAAGAAAAGTAGGCAAAACACATGAAAAAGCATTTTAGAGAAGAGAAAACCTATTTGGCCTCAAATCATAAAAGACTCAAACCTCATTAATGTTCATGGAAATGCAAAACAGACAACAAAGAGATGACATTCTATTGGCAAAAAATAACAAGCCTGAAAATATTGTTGGGGAAAATGGGGAACAAGCATTTCCTTATCCGTTGCTGATGAAGGCATAAGTTTGTACAGCTATCTTTGAAAAATTCATTATCTTGTAAGTTGATCCTTCATTTTCCTACAACCTAGCAACTCATTTCCTAGGTATATCTGAAATGAATTTTTATACATGTGTAGTTGGAGAGATACACAAGAATGCCTAAGTAATGTGGTTTTTTAGTAGCAAATACATTGGAAAAAACTCAAATGACCATCTTCAAGAATAGGGGTAAATACGTTGTAACATAGTGGTGAAATGGAATGATAAGTTACAATTATATGAATAAAATCATATGAATGAATTTTAGCAATATAGTTTTTAGTGAAAAGTCTTGAAAGATTTCAACCAGAATGATACCCATTTTATAACGTTTAAAATAAAGCTAGACTAAACTATTTATTCTAAACAGTATTTTATTTAGGCATACATGTGTATTTGATAAAATAAAATAAGCAAGAAACAAAAAAATCTGGACTATTGGGGAAGAGGCAGGGGTATAAGAAAGGAAAGAAACCTACAGGTCGGGTTATTTCTTTTTAGTTCTTTGCCTGGGTGGTAGGTTCTCAAATACTTATTTTACACAGAAAATAAATCAGTCAATTATATTAGTTTTTTCTGGCTGTGTAATTAATTACAACAAATTTAGTGGCTTTGAAAACAACTGCTTGTTAGCTGGCAGCTCATTTAAATTAGAAGTTTGTCCCACTGTGGCTGGGTACTTTTGTCAGAGTATTATGAGGCTGAAATCATGTGTCATCTAGGCTGAGTTTATGTATGCAGGCTCTGGTGAAAAAACACTGCTTCCCAAATCTTTCTTGCTGTGTGACTGTAGGATTGATGTCCTCCTTTCCTTGATGGCTTTTAGGTGAGGGCCTCTTAGTTACTAGAGGCTGCCTCCATTCCTTAACTCTTAAAGCTACCAAATGCTCACTGAATGCTTCTCAGGCTTGGAATCTCTAATTTCCTGTTCTGCAACCAGGTGGGGAAATTTGATTTTTAAAGGATTCATGTAATTAGTTCAGGCCTACCTAGATATATCCCTATTTCAAGATCAGCTATGCCATATCACATAACTTAATCACAGGAATAAAAATTCTTGACATTCATAGTCTGACAGAAATCTGCAAGGCATGTACAACACAGGGTGGGAAATCTTAGGGGCCGTTATAGAATTTTGCTTCCCACTTCAATAAACCAATAAAATTGACTAACAAGAGACCAATAATTATGATTAATCCAATATGTGCAATAAAGTTGCACTCAAAGAAAAAAAATGAAGAAATAAAAAAGGATTTGTCATCTATTATCTGATTGATGTCTGAGCCTTTCCATTAGTATTTTATTGAGTTTTAAAGTTTAAGATCAAGAGTTGGATGCCCAACTAACTGAGCCACCCAGGCGCCACAAAGGTTAAGGTTTTCTTAAGTATGAGAGAGTTTCCTTTGAATTTTCGCTAAAACTTCCCAAGTAAAAATGATGTTTGATTTAAATCATTAACTTCCCTGGGCTAGTGTGCTAATATGTGAAATTTGTTGTGGCTTCCTCTGAAATACTATGAGTCTAATACTCTAGAGACTATTTTTTCTTTTTTTTTTTAGAGATTATTTTCTTAATTATCTTTTTAAGTATGTTTGAAGTTATCAAGGGCATGAGATGTGGAAATAAGATGACTCTAATTCATTAGTACATCAAAGCACTAAAGATCTTGAGCTCTGGAGCTGACTTTCTAAGTTTAAATACTGATTCTGTCACTTATTAGTTGGGTGGCCTTGGACAAGTCATTTAATTTCTCTATGTCTAAGCTTCCTTTTTTACAAAATGGAAAAAATGTTTTATTTTCTGAGAAATAACACTGATACTCCACAGAAAGAATGTAACAAGTTATATAGACTTTATAAATACCAGCTATAAGGATTATGCTCATGATGACTTTCATCATAAAGCTTTATTTAAAAATGTCCTAGTGCAGCGCGTCTGGGTGCTCAATTGGTTAAGTGTCTGTCTTCAGCTCAATCGTGATCCCAGGGTCCTGGGATCAAGTTCTGCATTGGGCTCCTTGCCCCACAGGGAGTCTGCTTCTTCCTCTGCCCCTCCTCCTGCTCGTTCTCTCAATCTCTTTCTCTCTCTCTCAAATAAATTAAAAAAAAAAAAAATCCTAGTGCACATAATAGCAATGTTTTAGCCTATTCCTTTAGCTTTTTCAAAAGATGCAAAACAAAAGAGAGCTTACTCAATGTCTCATAAAGTTAATTATATCATTTGTCCCTTTTATCATTTTTTAATATTCAATGCTATTAAATATATGTCCTTTTTTATTTTGATTCTCTTGGCCAAAAATCCCTTTCCATTTCTTTAACTGACTTAAATCTCTTTAGTTGCTGTCTGATGTTCTTAAAGTAAATTCATTGAGGTTTTGCCAAGTCCTTTCTGCTTTTTATACTTTTTGAGATTTTTTTTCATTGATATAATATATGTGAACTGACATGCTATTTGTTGCAATCTTGCTTATTTTTCTATCAATGGCTTATTCTTTATTAAAAGGGAATGGGAAATTGAATGAACTTGTGAAACATTTTCATTTTTTTGCCTTTTATACCTCTTTTTATGGAGGAGAATTTTAGTATACTTCTCATTTTAGTCTTATAAGATATATTGATAAAACTCCATATCATTTTATAGTAAAACATGAAAGAAAGCACTTTACCATTGAAGAAGTCAGCATTTTCTATAAATCTTTGTGCCTTGATTTTTTAAAGGTTTCATGAACCCAGGGTGGCAGCATTGCTTTTGGTTAGTTACAACACAGTGATGTGTTTCTTTTTTTGTCAGGAACTGTGGATATGACAACTCAAGAGAGTAAATGGTAAAATGAGAATTAGAGAAACCAAGCCAATTTCCTGTATGAAATTACATGCCATATGTTCAACATCTAGGTCAAAAAGCATGGTTTTAAAAAATAATGAAAAGAGAAAAATGTATCTCATTTATGCAAATGAATTCTCATAAAAGTGATAAATATAAAATAGAAAACATGCATTTCTGGAGTTCTTTCTTTTTGAGATAAATATTGACGACTCAATTCTAGGACTTTAGAATTAGAAAGCAAGCAAGTTATCTTTTATAGACATTGCTTAGAATTCAGTGCTGCAGGTGGAGTTTGGTGGCCTGTGGGGTACTCACCCTTTAGAAATGGATGCACATGCGTAAAAGATGCAGATGTGGTGGCAGGATCAGGGTTATTTGGGTTTGAGGGAGACCTTGGTAATGGGACAAACAGTAGAATTCTGCCATTTCTATTAAAGGCTGGGTGTGGAGAAGAATGTTGCCCAAGTCAGTTGTGGGATACACTGGCAGCTGGAAGAAAGTATGGAGATTCTTGAAGACTTTCTGGAGTGAAAATTACCTTTGTCAATATATTAGCAGAACTAAGTGGAATATACATTGGCACAAACGTATTAGTATTCAGGAACAGGGATCATCTGTAGATAAACTGGTAGAGTTAACAAGTAATGACCAACCCTAACCCTTTAGGAGGAGTGTATAAACTGGTTAATCCATTCCTATTGATGCCATCTCACATTTTGATGCTAAGTGACACAGGCAGGAAAAATTAAGAGAATGAATCTGTGAATAGATTTCCTTTTATTGTATCCTCAAATTCATTCCAGCCCAGTAAGCTAGAGGAGGGGCGGGGGGGAAGTCATTCCTTGGTAGTTAGATTTAAAAAAAAAAAAAAATTTTTTTTTTTTTTTTTGAACTTGTAAAGCACTGAAAAGTTGTCATGCTTGGAAAACTGTTGGGAAAAACCTCTAGGGCAATGCTCTCTAATAGGAGTAAAATGAGAGTAACAAAAGTGATCCACATGTTTAATTTAAAATTTTGTAGTAGTCACATTAAAAGAGTATAACAAAACAGATGAAAATAATTTTTAATTTATATTTTATTTATCCCAACATGTAAAAAAATTATCATTTGAAAAGATAATCAATATGAATTATTGCTGAGTTATTTTACCTTCATATTTGTATTGTTTTTGAAATCATGTGTGCATTTTACCTTTACAACACATATCAGTTTGGACTAGCACATTCAGATGGTCAAGTACCACGTGTGGTAAGTGATCACTGTATTGACAGTTTATCCCTAGGGAATAACCAGCCCATTTCACATGTGGAATTCATGACACAAAGAGGAAAAGAGATTTTGCCACTGCTACTCTTAGCCAGTCACTGGCTTAGGCATATCTGAACATCTAGTTTTTCCCTACACTGCACAGCTAATTAAACACACTAGATGAATTGAAAAGATACTCTATTATGTCATCATATGTTTGCACTGACAGAGTAAAAACATTTTTTAAAAATATAAATTATATAACTCATGATGGACAGAAAGATGATAGCTACATTTTGCAGACAGAAAGATATTTTATTTGCAGACAGACACAAAATACCATATCATAAAGATTTCATTAGTGATATAATTTATATATACATTAAAGTCTATTTTAGTAAAATCTGAAAATATTTCATTCACTCACTTTTACCAACATATGACATAAGATAGCAGATTTACTTCTGTGTTATTGAAATGTTGTCTTTACCTAGGGGATATTCCAAGTAAGACTCTGAGTGGTAAGGGACAGAAATCATTTCCACTGAGCTTAATAAAGAAAGTGGACATTATTTGCCATATGATCAGGTTTTATGAAATGCATAGGATGCTAATATTAGTATGTGGCATTTTATAGCTCATACTTCTGGGCAATTTTTTGGCCCATTCAAAGAGATAGATACACAGGTAGAATCTCTTTTTGGGCCCATCCTACTTATTCAACATGTCATGTGAGATCATTACACAGAGAACCAGGCATTTTCCCTTATCTAGACTGTCAAATTCTTTATGACAATGATTATTTCTTATTTTAGGAGTGCAGATACTATAATACTTAGCCATGGAAACACACTTTTAAACAAGTAAAAAAAAAAGTTTCATTCTAGATATAAACTGTTCTATAAAATGTGAGGATAGGTCATATTTATAAACAGTAGATGAACACCAACACGGGAAACTAAGCACTAATAAACTGCATAAAAATAAATACTTGCCCACTATTATCTATGCTAATTTCATTCTCAGATTTAGGAATATATTATTTGTATTTTGTATTCTTTACTCAGCTTTTAAAAACTATTTTAAAGTGATTTTGCATATTTTTCCAAGTGTTGATCTTGTTTGTTTTTCTTGTATAAATAAGTGTATTTTGGATTATCTTTTGTATAATTTGGCATGTATTTCTGTCTGGATTTGACTTTTATGTTTGGAGGGGTAGAGAAGGCTAAAAAGTTTCGAAGGACAGATATCAGAGTTAACTGCCCACAACACACCATGTGCATAAGAAGCACTGTGAATGGGCCAGAAAATAAGCAGATTGGCCCTCATCAAGAATATTTTGAAAACTAATTTGTTATTCTATTCTTTATTTTTTTAAACTTTTCTCAAATACCTCAACATTTAATAACCCACAACTGCTGGCAATTAATACATTGAAAAACAGTATAGGGAATTCAGTGTTAGGCTCTAGCTCCATTTTACTTTTTATAACATTCTTCTTCAAAACTAGAGACACTAGACATCTTGTTAAAGACCCAATTTTGATCCTACTTATAGGAATAAAACTCATTTAAACTAGAAGATCCCTGTGGTTCTACCTTTAATCTTCCATTTGGGGAATTTTGTTTGGTTCTCTATATTTACACTGACCTCTGGATTGTGCTTGTGTCCTGAGTTATCCTAGCAAGGATTAACAATCTCAAACCCCAATGATATAGCAGCTTGCATTAAAATTTATTGAAAAGGCATTGTTTTGATGTGTTTAAAGGTAGGCCAACTTAATTTCCTTTTATTTCATGATGCCCTCTGAAGAAATTCTATAAAATTGAAAAATTTCATTTTCTCTTATCTTTGCAGTGCTCTGTTATTTTCTTAATTTTAATGATAATGTTGAAACATAGACAACAAGATTTCCTGAACATTTCTCAAATTCTCCTCATCCTGTGATCTATAGCCACAGAATTCTGCTTTCCCTGTCCTCTGCATATGGTTTTCTATTCATAGTTTGTGACTGTTTGAGACTGAGGGGCGAGTACTCATTGGGTGTGTCCCATTCTTCTTCTGTATAATGCTGTAACATACACTGTGAGGAAGATAGCACTGTCTGAAGTGTACATGTGTAGAACATGTCACATTTTCAGAGTTTAGTAGCTTGCCACAGGTATCACAAGTAGTGATTCTGACCAGTTCTCACCATCTCTGTCACTCTCACCCGTACATCCTTTCTATCTTGGATACTTGCAATAGACTTCTCAGCACAGAATCTAGGTTTAAATGCTTTAAAATGTAAGCCAGAAAAAATAATTATTCTGCTCAAATCCCTTAAATGACTTCCCATCTCATTAATAGCCAAAAGCCAAAATCTTTACAATGATTTTCATGATCTGGCCCCTCACAACCTTTCTGAGTATGTATCCCACTGCCTTTAAGTTGCTAGCGAATATCCTGAGACTCTTTGAGGCCTGACATTGGAGAGCCAACATGCATACACAGAGCAAAGAAATGTATATCAACTTGTACTTTGTGGTAGAAGACTGAATGGCTTCAAACAATAATAATTGTTTATTATCGCCCACAGTTTTGTGGGTAAGAAATGAGCAGCTTGCCTGAGATGTTTTGGCAAGGGGGATCTCTCATGAGGTTGAACTTATAGTCCTTTGTTGGCCAGTGTTGTAGTCACCTGGAGGCTTGACTGAGGCTACAGGATTTGCCTTCAATGAGGATTACACACATAGATGGGGAATTGGTGTTGGCTGTTGTCAAGCCAGCCTTGTCTTACTTTGCTACTAGATGGTCTTCTCCACAAGACTGCTTCAACTTCCTCACAACGTGGTGTCAAGCTTCCCCCGGAGCGAGTGATCCTATGAAGCCAATGTGGAAGATGTGTTTTTTTGACAGTGCCTTGAAACTTTCACATGACTATTTCATTTATTTTTTTTCCCACATAGCTATTTCTATATTATTCAATTAATCATACCATTAAACCTGATTCATTGTGGAAGGTCATGAATACTAGGAAACTAGAGTCATTAGAAATTATCTTTGCAGCTGGCTACTGCACATAAGTTGAGTCTTGAATAAAACTGTATGAAACTGAACTTTTCTGTTAACCTATTTGGGTTGATTGTTATATCAGTTTCAACACATGGATTCCTAACTGGTACCTTGAATCCTAACCGATTCATTGATCGAGAGGTTTAAGAGCTTTCAATCACTGGGTTAACTTAAAAAATCAAATTATTACAAATAGGAAGATCTTTGAGTGTTCATCCCTTCAACTATGAAATAAGAGATGACTAATGATTAATCATTAGATAACCTTTAGGATAGTCAGACTTATTTTGCCTAAACAACAAAAACTGATACAGCATGACTTATAATAATTAAAGATGGTATTAGGCTTTTAGTTTGTCTGAGCTCTTATAAGGATAGTTGGAGTTAGATTCCCCTAGGTTACATGATGGCAAAAGTTGGAATGCAACTTTATGGCCTAGTTATATTAGTTCTCATTAGGATGTTAAGTTTTGAGTAGATTTTGAGAATGCTTATTCTTATGCAAATATATCTTGTCAGCTTGGGGAGTGGAGGCTTGATTTTTTTCATTTCTCTGTTGCTTTTTGGTAGGTGTTTATGTTATAAACTAGTTATTCTACTGTCATGAATCTTCTAAGACCTTTCTCTACACTAGTTCAATATTTTTTATCACTGTAAGACAAAGAACTTTATTTTTAGTGAATTTTTAGCACAATATTCAGTTTTGATATAAAGTTGTATCTATTCCTTAATAAATGTCCTTTCTTGACACGTCGAAGAAAATATAAAACTTGTTATGAAGCATATAAGAAATACAAAGGAAAAAAAGGGATGATTTACTTAATATTTACCATCTTTAATTTTTTAATTTATTATTTTTTATTTTTCTAGAAACTTATTTTCAAACTATTCACAATTGAATAAGCCAAACCTTGTTAATTACTCTGGCATGAACACTTAGGTATTGAGATTTAAATCAACTAGATAGATGAATACTTTATAAGTATTAATTTTAAGAATGTGATACCATTTTTAAAATCCTTTTGCAGACACTTGAAGTATTTTGTCCATTTATAATAAGGTAATAATTAGAAATTTCAAAAAATAAAATGAGCTTTAAATGCTACTCTCTGCATTGCATTTTGTTTTATTTTTGTCTTTCTTTAAACCTTTATATTTGGTATACTCCTTTATGAGTTTAATTTGCTTGCTTTTATAAATGCAATTAAGATTTTGGCAAATTTACAAAAGAGGCTAAGAAATTGCTGTGAACACAAAGGCAGACATAAAAAGGAAATAGCCATTTTGGTAAATTTGATAGCAAGAGAACTAAAAATCTATCAGGGTTTTCTTGGAAAAAATGGATAGGAGAATGTGAGAGGTGCTTTCAGCCAGCTCTAATTGAAGATGTACATAAAACAAAGAAGCTGGAAGCCATCATTATGACTCTTTCTATTTAGCAGCAAACAAATACATTGGCAGTAACTAAACAGGGACATATGTCTGTGAAAGATAGGGTATATATGAGCACTTTCTAGAATTTTGTGTAGGAAGAAATAGTAGAGAAAAAGGCCATTTAGCACAATTTAGAAATATCCTATGTAAAACAATACTTTTGTTAGGAATTATATTTACAGCAGCAGTCCTTGGCCAGATTATGAAGTTGGTGAATTTTTGACCTGTATTCATCTTTCTTTCAAGTTTCTCTACATCCTGCTTTTACTCCTAGATCTGTGGTATTCCTTGCAATTCCTCAGTTAGAAATAAAACTAGATGTGACTTACCACTTTCACTTAGAGCCAGATGAGGGGTGAGCCAGCCAGGAGTCCCTATACATAAAGAGCCATTTAACATTAATAAAGTGCTAAGGCATGGCTGGCAATGTAATTGGATGAAAAAATTGTATTTATGAAAACTCCTATAAGGGGCAATTTTACACAGCGAACTTGCATCTTTTATGAATTGCCTTCTGGGGAGGATGACTCCAATAACCACTGGGCTTTTGTTTAGATATAGGGGATCTGAGAGCTTCCAGCTAGTACCAAATGTCTTTGAGTAATGGTGTGAGGCAAACTCTTTGATTCTTTTCTCTTCTCCCACTCAAACTCTCCTATAAATAACTATTTAAAATATATTTAAAGAACTGTAGTTTAAAGTGGTTCCAAATTTTAGACTGCATTTTGGGCTGCCATATTTAATCCAATCTTGTCTAATTTGTGGCTAAGCAATCCCCTCATCCTCCACATCTGGCACTTTATGCTCTTGTTTCTCTGTTTTCATTTTGTTTCCTTGGCATTCATCACTAATGTGCTTTGTACTATCACTAAGTTTCAACCTAGATGACATTTCCTATGGAAAGTTTTCTTTGGCTTGGCTAGTTGCCTCTGCTCTTTTTTTTTTTTTTTTTTTTTTCATCTTTCTTTTTATTCTCAAAATAGGGTATTACAAAAGTTCTAGGGGTATTGGACTGGGCTGTGCCTCTGCTCTTTGATCTCCCTTTTGACCCTTAACACATTGGCTTCTCTTTATTGAAATCCTTTTCATCTGGTGGTAGTAAATTCTAGTTGTATTGTCTAACTACCTTCCCGAGTCATATACTCTGTAAGGGCATATTTTATCTTGTCTACTTTGTTCACTATTTTATCCAATTATTAACATGGTAATTCTGCTTTTAACATATTTTATCAAATAAATGAATGATTGTTCCAAATAATAGAAGCTTTTAAGTCTTCCTGGCATGAACTTTTAGATTTGATACTTTAGAAATTCACAAGCTGTTCAGATTGCTTATTGGTTCTCTCTTGTGGCTGCTATGGAAACATACACCCAGGTTGTTGCCTATAAGAGGATTAACTCCACCCTGGAAATGCCTAGCTGTACCTCCTTTAAGTTTGGCTTTCTGTAGGTCTTCCCTTTTTCTTTCCCATCTGAATAATGGCATTTAGATGGCTATGATCAGGTGAGGGCTTAGGACAGAGCTTTTAATGTGGAGTTTATGAAAATCTTTTCAGTGGTAAACAGAAAAATACCAAAGGATGACATTTCTTGATGATGATAAATTTCTGCCACCACACCAACCGAGAGGTGTACTTTTTAAGTTCATGTGATGTGCTGTATTTCAACAGGACACCACCCTGAGATTTGAGACTCTTGTATGGAATAATCCCATTGTATATATTCCTCAAGAATCTATAACAATGGTAGGTATCTGGTTGAGGACTAAAGATCTTAGATTTTACTTGTTTCTTTCAATTTATTTTTGCCATAATATAGTACTAATACTAACAAGGCCATAAGAACAATATGAATTAAGACAAAAGTAAATAAACAGCAATAAAAAAAAACCCAAAGAAGACAAATTTGAGGAAGGTCAGGCATGAGAATGTGAGCCCAAAGAGCAGTCCAAAATTATGGCTCTTGTGGTTCGAACTAGTAGAAAGGCCAGGGGAAGGAAAACATATTTATTGAAGGAACCGATAAATATAAGGTAACATTCTTCTAGAGTGAAAAGAATGGGGAGAGGCTTCACGGAAAGACCTGTGGATTTATACCTCTTAATCATTTTTTTAGATGAGATACTCTCTGTTTAAGAACTATGGAGGTTTTTAGACAAAAGTCTTTTATTTTTTCATTTTAAAGAGATAAGGCAAAATTTGTGGTAAATGTGGTAGGATCTTGGAGAGTGATGATGATGATGATGACTGCTAACAATAAGAGTTTATTAGGTGCCAGGGATTTTATCAAGTGATTTATCTGATTTATCTAATTTAATTTTAAGAACAATTCTCTGAAGAAGAATTATTATTGTCCTCATTTACAAATAAATAAACTGAGTTACAGAAAGGTTAGATTAGTATAATCATCTAAAAACAAAGGGCAGGACCACGATTTTAAACTAGGCAGTGAGATTCCAGAGACCAGTCTCTTAGGCATAAAAATGTGAAGCAAAGGGCATTCTAAATAAAGGAATATCATGAACAGAGACAGAGAGTTATCAGCCCCACTTTTTGCTATGAGCAGAGATTGTACACATTCAGTTGGAACGTGAGGGGGGAGAAGGGCAATGGTAAATGGAATTGAAAATACAGGTTTGGACCAGTCACAGAGGACTTGTCACACTAAACAATTTGTCCTTTTTGTTGTGGGGTGTAGAAATGAGAAGAAATTCTCCAAAGGGAAAACATAAATTGATTAGTTACTAGTGCTAAGGGTATTACCAAACCTAGTAGTCCTTAGAAAGGCAAATATCCATTGTAGAGATATAGAGACTTTTATATTTTTAGAGACCATTATGAAGAACAGAATCAACATTGCTTTTCCTAAAGTTTCAAAAAATAGGGAGAACTTCGGGATGATAAAACTGGAGGTATGAAGTTCAAAGATGTTTAGGGCTATCATATCAGTAACTCCTCAGGTACCGATAAGATGAAATTTCTTTAAACATTTTGTTAGAAAAAAAATTGTGACTGACTTTGAAATGGTCAAAAAGATCATTAGGTGTCTTTGCAATAAAATATTGGCCATTGTCTAGTGGATCCTTCTAGGGTTATCTTATTATATATGGATTTGTACTTCTAATTGTCGTCGAGATATTTTATACCTTTATAAATTGTAGAAAGTGATAGTAATGCACATGGTTCTTTTTTTTTTTAATGCACATGGTTCTTATCTGTAGAAATGCAGTTGAATTTTGTCTGGTGGGGATATAGCTTTTTATTGCCTTACGTATATTGAATATATATATTCAATAATTCAGTAATATATTGCACCATGTAACAAACTCGTTTCAGCTTTCTTGATTGCACATGTGCCTTTCTTCTTTAAATTATTTCAGCTTTTTTACATCTTACTGGTTCTTATTAGTTAATATGATAAATTTGTAATGTATATATTTTATATTTGCCTAAGTCATGATTTTTCCCTTAAAGACATTCTTTAACATTTCTAACTACAGTTGACCCTTGAACATCATGAAGGTTAGAGGTGCTGAACCCCCCCACAGTCAAAAACCCATGTATAACTTTTGACTCCCCCCAAATTTAACTGCTATTAGTCTACTTTTGATTGGAAGCCTTACCAGTAACATAAACAGTTGATTAACACATATATGTGTGTGTGTATATATATATATGTATATATATATATATGTTACATACTGTATTCTTACAGTAAGTAGGCTGGAGAAAATATAGTGTTACTAAGAAAATCATAAGGAAGAGATAATGCATTTACAATACTGTACTATATTTATTTTTAAAAATCCTATATTAGTGGATCCACACAGTTCAAACCTGTGTTTTTCAAGGGTCAGCTGTATTTAATCTCTAGATCAGTGTTGAAAATTTGCTTACTTTCTATACTATAACTCCTATTATTGCTATTATTACTGGTTGGCTTACCCATAATGCTTATCAGTAAAACATTTAAGTTAAACTGAAAATAATGACAATATTACTAGCTGTTAATGTTCATTGTACATTGGTTTCAGGGACATTTTCATTCATTATTTCAGTTAACTCTCACAAAATATAGTGGGGTAAATACTGTTATTAGAATACCTATTTTACACACAAAGAAAATGATGCTTTAAGAGTTCAGTAACACCATGTAACAAATAAATGTCAACTCCTGCTAAGTAAAAGTTTTGTGCTTTAACAACTAGACCATATCCTTTTCGTAACTTAATCTATAAGGCACACTCTCAGAGCAGCATCCCTATTAATGGAACATAGTCCAGTAATGAAAAATGAATTCAGAATAGCTCATTGTATATTCTTACTTTACTCAATACAATACATACATAAACCCACTACAATAAACCAATGTATTTTTTTCAATTTCAGTGTTAGAGTTATTTCAATTACAAGAGCCAAAAAATAATTCAGACTGGCAGAAATTAAAAAAAAAAAGTGAAAGAAAGAAAATCTTGTTCATTACACTGAAAAGTCAGTGGAGTCAGCTGGTCCTTTTAATGAACCAGTTGAAAGAGGTAACACAATATTTTGAGGGGTTTCTCTTCATCTCTTGCCTTAAGTTCTCTGTGTGGTTTTATCCTCTTCAAATTAAGAAGGCTAGCTCCATGCCCCAGGGAAGATGGTTGCATGTAGCTTGAGCTTCCATGTCTTTATAATCCAGAAAAGGGAAAGGCATCTTTGCTGATAGTTCTAGGAGAATAATCCAAAGAAGGCTTTTGGCAATATATTCCACCAGACTAGATTGTCAAATCTATTTCTGGTATATTTCCAGTTTATCCAAATTACATGAGTAATTTTCTTTCCTAAGGATTAGCCCACAGATGTGGATAACAGCAATCTCTTATTCTTCCATCTCTCCATTTTCTCCTCTATTTTCTTTTAAGTCCTGTATGACAACTTTTCAAATAACCACTCTAACGATAGTAGAAATTTCAGCGAAGAGTAAAACAGGAAAAAAATATGAAGGCAAAAACAGTAAAGTATTAATACATAGGAACCCATCCTACTTTCTTTTCTATGTAATGGAGATACTTTGAGATTCCATTTCTCTTAAAATTTACATCCAGGCAGGGAAGGTCATAGATGCCATGGTGCCAACTGAAAAGCATTAGAAAGAGAGCATTTAGATGGTTTGGACTTGAGAAGTGGCATTAAGAGCTGTGTTGACAAATCAAGGTTCTGCTCTTTGATATGATATTAATGTTTTCAAATCAATTCATGTTATTTTTAAAAACTTTTTTAAAATGACTCTGCCCTTACCTATGTTCCCAATATCAAAAGAATATCTAAAGTCTGATGTAGGTTGAGTAATTGGCTCTAGTTCATTGATGTCACAGTAGGTTAATTATCACCTCCTCATACATTCAGCTCACACCCTTCAGTATCAATAACTATTTCAGCATTTGTAGTTTCCTGACACAGATTGTTGTCTGTATTAAATGATGTGAGGCTTATGTATTTCTAATTCATCTGAGCTAAAATATGGTGGACCTAAGCTATTTTCCCTCACAGGGAACCCTTGCAGACTTTGAATCAGGTAAGTGGTATGATCAGTGAGATATTTTAGGCAGAATAGTTTTGTGTTTGTGAGAGAAATGCACTGGAGAAAGGGAGGCTGAGTGTTAGGAAAACTAGTTAGGAGACCACATCAATAATAGCTAAGAGAGCATGTTGTTTGCACTTTTATTTTTTCAGGGAGACTGGAAAAGAGGGGATCAATATAAGAGATGTATTAGAGGTAAAATTGACAAGACTGGACAAGTAACTAAATGGGGTTTGGGTGGCAAGTATGTCAGAGACAATTTTCAAATTTTGAGGTTGGCTGACAAGGATAGATGGTAGTTCCTCTCATTTTGACACATAACAACAGCTCCCTGTCTCAGTCTTTGTAGAATCTAAAATATGGGTATTGAGTAACATTCTCTAGCAGAGTTCAGATTAGGCACTTCTGTGTATAAAATTCTCATGATTTTCTATTACTTAGGAAAAAGATTGTGTCTTACTTTTTGATGGCATAACTGTGGCCAGGAGTTAAATATACACACACCGCATTCATGCAAATAGAAACAGCTTGAATTAACAGCAGGAGAACTTTATGAACAAGATTCTTAGTACATTTTTGTTAGAAAGCAAGTAATAAATCAGTTTTGTAGAAAACCTTTGCCCTGATACAGCACTTACCCTCAAGGTAATGAGGATGGTTTCCTCATTTATTACTTGTTTAAGTTCTAACCTTTGTAACTTCCCCTGGGTCAACTTACAGTTTAGGTTTTAGTGTGATGATTTATGTATCATATTATTAAATATTCTGTGTAAAATATACTTGTACTTATTATCCCCTAATGCCGTTTTAGCTAGTGGTTTTTTGTTTGTTTTTTGTTTATTTATTTTTCACTCAGTCTCTCTTTACATCTGAAATTAAGGTTTCTAGCAATAAAAGAACAAAAGGACTTTTTCTTTTCCTTTTGGCTCTTTAGGTACTACAATATTTCTCTGTAGGGTAGGAAAAGGAAAAAAAAAACTTACTTTATACTTTCTTTCATAGAGATGGAGGGCCAATTCTCAGATTCAGATTTAAATCCATAGGTAGTTTCTCACTGTGACCTTGTAACTGACATTTGGCCTGTGAATTCATGAATGGAGCCACGAAAGTATCTTTGAAAGAATTAAATTAGCTATGACTATAAAGTGAAATATAGATGCTATATTTAGATAACTTAAGCAAAAATGATTATCTCAGGTGAACTAGCCTAAATTAGGAATCTTTCAATTCATTTCATATTCATAACCAGCTGTATGATTTTAGTCAGTTGCTCTAACAATACTATAATTTTGACATGATACTACTAATAATGGCACTTGCCGTGTATTGAGAGCTTACTGTTTGCCTTATTCCATGTTTGGCAATTTATGTACCTTATGTCACTTAATGCATATAATTACTCAATACTTTGGTATTATTTTTCTTTTACATTTGAAGTGACTAAGGCTCAAAGACATGAACTTGCTCATGGATATATAATTTTCAAGAAATAGAGCTATTTTATGTAGTGTCAAAGGCTATGCTCTTGACCACTATAGTAAAATTACTTGATAATGCCTTTATTTTTCTGATTACCGCGAGTGTCCAAATTTGTACTTTAAATGAGATTTAAATGCATTGATTTATTTTCACAGTGTTTCTTACAGATTATCCAATGTCCTATTTTTGCTTCCTCTGGTCTATAAATGACTATTTGATTCATGCAAGTCGAGATGGAAGTTTTAATAGAGGAAATGAACGTGTCAATAAAACTGTCTTTATTCTGCATTGAAAATTTCAACTTCAAAAAAATAATACTATTTTTATGGGAATTTATTGACAAGAATGATATTGGTGGTTAAAACAAATATCACTTCTATAAAGATAATATTAGAGGTGGTGCCTTGCCAGCGATCTGTCAAGTGTATTTACAAACGCGATCCTTTCCCAGGAGAGAAGAGAGAAACTTTTACATTAACTCAAAAAACTTTCAGTTTGAAATATTAATAATTGGCATCACAGTGAGTAAAGATTGATAACAGTGTTATCCATGCCTAACTGTATGGTGGACTAGAATTATAATACTCGCCCATCGAAGTAAAGGCTCTCAGTTATCGCCTTCCAAGGATCACTTCCCAATGATGAAGTTGAACTGTGCATATAAAAGATGGAGTTGGTGCTTCTCAATTGCCTATTATTTACTTTACTGCAGACCTTTGTATTTTAAAAATCATTTCAGAATAGAAGTTCCATGAGCTTAGAGGGGCTCATTTTTTCTTGAGATATTTATGGATAATTTCACTATAAAACTAAGATCTGCAGTGTTAGAGATTGAGTAAAGATTTCTTATGTGAAATCACTTGAAAGTCTGTATTGTGTGTGTGTGTGTGTGCGTGTGTGTGTGTGTGTGAATGTGTTTGCATGTATGTGAATGTGTTTGTGTTTACACATCCATAATAAGTCTCTCATATTAAATTACCTGGGTTTGAGATATTGGTTTTAATATATGGCGTTATGAAAAAAAGAATCAAATAAATAATCAAATGAAGATAAATCATCTTGAAAGTAGTCTTGCCTTAACATTTATTCAGTGCCTACTTGAGCTTGATACAGAGAAAATTAAGTAGATATGATCATTGGCCTATAGCACATAAGCCTTAATAAGCATAAAAATGAAATAAAGATGTAAAAAGGCATACACATTGTTATAAACACATCTAAGGGAAAACCATGAGAAGAACTAAAATGATAGTAAAGTAAAATGTGCTATAATTTCATCAGTGGTTCAGGCAGGCAGAATATTTGGCAGTTTTTTAACATGACTATTCTATTTCTTGCACTGATAAACCTTTTTTAGATAAGATACAAAGAGAGTCTGCCTCCTCTAAGTTTACAGAGTTAAAAATGGCTTCATAAATTATTCTTATTTACCTCCTATTGTTGTTTGAGGAGTTGTTTTCCAACCTTGCCCTTTTTGGTGGCTATTCACTATTTCATTAAAAAAAAAATACATATATACTTTCTGTGACTGAAGTACATCCTGTTTTGTGGTTCTGTTGTACCAAAACTTGTTTCTCAATTTGAGAGAAAGTGTGTCTCTGAAATTTGTTACTGCTCTGAATAACTTTCTAAAATAATACAAAATATTGCTATTCACAGAACCTACAGATAAAAAGATAACTAAGTTATTTCTCTTTACTTTTCTGCTATAAAAATTTAAATGTGTATTTTTCTTACAACACATACTTTTAAGAGTGCTTCAGTGACCACCATGCCATTATCAGTGTGCTTTTCTGAAAGCAATCCCAGGATTTGGCAAAATGCTGTACATATGCTTTGAACAGAATGAAATTGAGGAGAAATGTTTCTTCTTGGCAATGGGCTTGAAATTCTCATCAGTTTGAATAATTTGGTATTCTGATCTATTTCTCTAAGGAGGATATAATCCTAAACTTTGTAATAGGATATAAATAATTTTGGGAAGCTTATTTTCCTCAAGTCCTGGAACATTATTTTAGCTGTATGCTGTGATTAGAGAGAAATGAATGTATATTTGTTTAAGTCACTGTCAGTCTGAGTTTCTAAATCATACTACTAACAAAGACTCTCCCCTAACAAAACCAGTAGGCCCTTCTAAGCTCTCTTCTCAGCCTTTGTCGTCTAGCAAGGCTGGCATTGCCCAGTTTTAGCAAAATTCTGCCAAGTCAGTTTAGCAAGAAGTCCCCCACTCTTGATATCTGATGACTCTTGGTATCTGATCAGGTTCCTCATCCCCACCTTTGATATGTGAATGTTCCACCTGCCTTCTTCAGCGAGAATCTTATTTTCACTCTAGCAAGAATCCTCTGTTGATATCTCTTAATATTTTTTTGTCTACTGGCTCCTTCACTCTGTTCCTTGGTTACAAATCCTCAGCAATCTTTGCTGTATTTAGAATTGAGCCAGATTTCTCTCCCTTGTTATGATAGTCTTGACATCATTTGCAACTTTCCCGAATAAAGTCTTCCTTACCATTTTATCAAGTATCAGAATAATTTTTTAACACTACTAGACCTAATATTTTCTGTCTCAGAAATTAACCTTTGAGGACTCAGTGATGATCAGGCATCTAGACTGATTTTAGAAGAGCTTTTCTCTTACCATTATCTGCATTAATGGGACCATTAAGCCTGTGGGGCCCCATCAATAGGAAATAGCTTTTTATTTTATGAGGAGGTAAGGAAAGTAAGGCAGGATACAGACATGTTTTAATATCTACTTTCCCAATAAGTAAGTTTCTCTTTTAAAAAATAATTGTTTGAGAGAGTGTATTTTGATTGTCCTGGTACATATTGTGGAGGTTACTAGAAACTGAAAATGTGCAGAGAAAAATATGTTATTTCTGTTTGTATCTCAGACAAATCTGGGACATCTCTTCACTTTTCTCAATTTCTGGACTTAGTCATTCCATTGCTCCAGCTCCAGAAATTTCCCTTCCAACAAAATTATCAACCAAAAGCCAAATTGTTTGGTTTTGGCTCTAAGCCACAGATTTATAGAATTCACTGCACCTTTTGGGATTTCTTTTGTGTTGTCTCTCTTTTCTCTTTGGTCTTCCAGCTTTTGATAGATACAGCCTTTTATTTGATCTGGGAAAATCAAAAGCCTGGATTCTGGCCAGAATAAGTCCTGTAGGGTAGATATTTAGGAGAATTACATGGAAATAATGCTAGTGGGTCAATGAAATGAAAATACAAAGTCAATTTTAAACAAGAAGGTTCTATGTTAGTAAATATCAGTATCATTAAGATGTCAGAGATTCTGCTGGGAAATACTTACACTTTCTAGAAAAAATCGTTATTTTAGTACTAGACATATTCTACCAATATTTTAATTTTTAAATAAAGCATGGAATCATAGCACGTAAAGATGAATACATACTATAACAGATTAAGGAAAAATGTAGGTAATCCTTTGGACAAGATTACAGATCTAATTATAGATATCACTAATTATAGAATGAATTAAAATAATTCTGGAAAAAAAAGAACATTTGGAGATACACATTGGGACCAAACCCCGTAAAGATGGTGAGTTTTAGAAAAATAAAATTCCTGTTTTCCCAGTAATGGTGGGAAAAATTAAATCTGATGAGTAAAGTGTAGACAAAGTTTATTATGGATTCTCAACAATGGCTATTGAATTTTTTTTTTCTTTGAAAGGCTTTGTAGAAGAATGCAGAGAATATTTGTAAAGTGGGGGGGAGGAATGTCTATTTCTGAATGGCTTACAAGATTAGAGAACACAATGAGAGGAGTATGGGGAAGAGAGGGAGACCGAGTAGCAAGCTTATAGTAAAGAATTAGCTTGTTGCTGATGCTGCCCTGATCATTTATTTCACACCACTTTGCAATGTAGTTTTAAAAGTCTGGTTACCAATTGTGAAAGAAGTGGAGAACTGAAGCACTTACTCAAATAAAGCTGTTTCTGCAAATGTATTACTAGCTTGAGTTATCTGGATAGTTCAAACTTTGTTTTTTGCACATGTAGATAATTATTTTTGTGTTCTTGAGGATAGGCATGGGAAAGACATTTTTTAGCTTGGTCTTAAATATGTCTGGTGTATGGAAAATGGCTTTTTGTAAAATAACTATTCTTTACAAATGATTTCCAGGCAAAATGCTGTAATTCCCTGCTCCACTGATTGTGATATGGGACCCGCCCATTCCATGTTATCCTGAAGGCTTTGTTCACTTCAGGGAGCTTGTTGATTTCCCAATCCCTGAACATATGCTTTCACAAGAATGCGCTCTCTGTGTTTAGTTTCATTTACCTTTGTGTAACTCACTACACACATAAGACATTTCTTTCCCAGATACAAATGCTGAATGTCTTATGGATATATATGAGGCAAAAAATCTTTGGGGATGTGACTTTTATTTTGAATGAATGAATGAATGAATGGATGGATGAATGAATGAACAAATTGCAAAATCCAAACAAACCAGCAAATAGAGAATTGGCAGATTTGTGGGCTGTGTTGTCGACACTGTTCAATTCCTTCAGGAATTATATGCTAGCAGCAAAAATCCACTCTCTGAATGTATTATGAATCATTATTTATTCCCTTTAATCAGAATCAAAGTAAGGAAAATATTTCAAATGCATATCTAATTATGATTGTTCATCATCTTCCATCTTGACCTGAATCTTCACATTAACCCTCTTACCCTGACAGAGACGAATCGGGAGACAGACTTTGTTTCATCTAGTTCTCCGTGGGCCTCATTTATTTCAATTTCATTACTAACAAGACAACATCTGTGTTTTCCCTTTTACCTTAGTTCTTAAATTCGTCTTCAGAAATTATACGGGGAGGTAGTTGGAGAATTTCTTAGCCTCTTGTTTTATTTTCTGTCAATGTATTCAGGAATAAAGATCTTCTCACCTATTTTTAAATTTTATAAATTTCTCAAACCAAGCAAAGCATTCTACCACGTGATGACTCTATTCTGGTTAGTAATTATTTTGAAAGCACCTTAGGTTGCATTAATTACGTTTACCATAGAATATAAATGTTGTCATTCATGAGAATATTTAAAAAGATATTTCCATTTCAGTTTTTTACATTTTGGTTTTACAGTTACTTTCAAATCATTTCAGAAAGTAAAAAAAAATTAAGAATTTCTACCAAAGGTCAACGTTATCTTTGATTTACAGCCATGTGTTTGCAGAATCTAGTAAGTGGTGATATTTCATGCTTTGGGCCTTTGCAGGTCATATGCTTAGTCAGAATCACCTCCCTTCACCTGTACTCCTGGAAGCCACTAATAAACTTTAAAATTATCTTCTCTTTCTTCCTAACATTGCAAAATCAGTACTGACTATAAGAAAACTTATACAAACTTCTGCATAAAATTTAATGTGTTTCTATTAAGTGATTAAAATGCTGCCTAAACTCATTCCCTCCACCTGTTCTTTGAATCCCATCTCTTGCCACTTATTTCAGGGCACTGCTTCTGCTATGTCCCCAATAGCTGCCACTCTAGTTTTCTGCTCCTTTTTATAGCAAAACTCCTCAGAAGAGTTGTCATTATTAGCTGGCTCTACATTTTCTATTTGTATCTCCTCCTGAATCCATTTCAGTTGGACTTTTTGTCAGTGTATTACATTGAAACAGATCTTTTCATTGTCATGTATAAACTTTAAATCACCAAATCCAATGGCCATGTCACCTCAAAGCAGTCAAGCTATTCATGGTATTTGACCCATTTGAACCATTTTTCTTTTGAAAATCTTTCCTTAGATTTCTTGCAGGACACAATTCTCTCACTTTTCTTCTTAGATAATTGGCCACCCCTTCTCAGTCTCCTTTGCAAGTTCCTCTTGTCTCTTCACTCCTTAAATATTAATGTGCGCTGGGACTCCAGCTCCAAGATCACCTTTTGGCCTATTTATATAAATCTTATCAGATGATCTCATCCTGTTTCATGTTCTTAAGTATTATGTACCCATTGAAAGATCTCTCATTTCTATTTCTAGTACTGACTTTCTCCTGAACTCTCTAATTTATATCTAATTTGATAATTTCCACTTAGATGCTTAATTGATTAAGCTTAAATTTTCCAAAATCAAACTCATAGTTTCTGTGTTCTAAACTTGCTCCTCCCATGATGCTTTCCCTCAGTAATAGTGAAAATCTACCAGTTAATCAGTCCAGAAGGCTTAGAATCACCCTTGATTCCTCTTCTGTGATAATGCATACCTAATCTGTCAGCAAATCCATTCTGCACTACCTTCAAAATAATACTCCAAATCAAACCACTTCTAATCCCCACCACTGCTACCCTACTATAAGTAATTGACCTTTATCACCTGGATTATTGCCATATCTTCCTAAATCACACCTCTGTTCCTATTTGTTATGTTATTAAAATTAGAAAGAAGAAATGACAAAGTAATGTATATATTAGGTGGATGCTAATTACACTTAAATTGATCTAAGATATTTTTATTTTTGGAAGCAGAGTTTGGCTTTAGCTTTTGTTTAAACTATGCAGAAAAAGAACTGCAAAAATCTGCATAGGGATCTCCTGAAGTCTTTGAGTACTAAACCATGCATGTGAACGGTAAGATTCCATAGAGCTATGGATGAAAAGTGGGGAAGAATCATCATGATGAAACTTCACACTAAATAATTATCAGGAACAGGGCTGAGAGACTCTTGAGTCTGGTCAGTCAGAATGGAGAGATCATGTTGAGAACTCAGGAAATCCCACAGAGAAATTAGGTCATGACAAAGAAGTAGAGCTAAAATAGATAGAGGTACACAAAAGAGGATCTATACAAGTGGTAAACATGTTGGTAAATATAATAGACTTTATCATATTTTTATTTTTTTAAGTTACTCTGAAAAATTATTATATATTTAAAGCAAAATAATAGCAATATGTATGGGGTTTGTAATACAGGGAGAAGTAAAATTTATGATAATTATAGTCAAAAAATGAGATTGGAGACTGATAAGTTAAATATTCATATTTTGGCTAATAGAACATCTCATAAAAGGTAATTAAACAAATGCCAAAGACAAGCTTTAAAATAATATCAAAATACTCAATCCAAGTGGTTGAAGAAAACAAAACAAAACAAAGGAACTATGAGATAAGTAGAAAGGTAGTTGCTAAGATAAACTTAAATCTGACTATATCAATAATTATATTAAATGTAAATAAGCTAAACATGCCAATTATAAGGCAATGGGCCTCAGAATGGATAAAACAAAACCATTTCCAACTATATATTCTTTTTAAGAAACATATTTTAATTATAAAGACGCGGATGATTTCACAATAAAGGGATGAAAAAGAATGTATTGTGCAAACTCTAATAATAGAAAAACTGAAGGGGTACCTGGGTGGCTTAGTCAGTTGAGTGTTTGACTCTTGGTTTCAGCTCAGGTCATGATCTCAGGGTCGTAAAATTAAGCCCCACATGGGACTCTGTGCTCATTGGCAAGTATGCTTGAGATTTTCTCTCTTCCTTTCCCTCTGTTTCTCCCCTCGCTCATATTCTAAATAAATAAATAGATAGATAGATAAAATCTTTAAAAAAAATAAGAAAGCTGAAGTGCCCATATTAATATCAGACAAAGGTGACTTTAGTACAAGAAATATTACTAAAGATGGGTGACATTTCCTAATGATAGAAGGGTAAATTAATTAAGAAACATAATAAGCCTAAATGTCTATGCATAGAACATAAAAACTTTAAACACATGAGGCAAACACTGACGAAGCTGAAAGAAACAGATAAATCCACAATTAAAGCTGGTAATTTTTGTTCTCCCCGATTGGTAATATAGCAGGTAGACAGAAAATCAGAAAGTGTGTAGAATACTTGAACAACACTGTCAACCGATTTAACCTGATTAACATTTATAGAACACTATACCCAGTAACGTATTACTTTCATTTGTACGTGGAACATTAACCAAGATAGACAATATGCTTGGCCATAAAATCTCAATAAATTTAAAAGAATGGAAATAACTTAGAGCATGTTCTCTGAAGGCACAAACTTAAATAAGAAATAAATAAAAAAATATATCTGGAAAACCCCAAATATTTGGAAACTTTACACAATAGTTCTAAACAACTCATGGGTCAAAGAGGACATTATAAGGAAAATTAGAAAGTATTTGAGACTGAATGAAAATAAAAGCACAACCTATTAAAATTTGTGGATTGCAGCAAAAGCAATGTTTTGAGGAAAATTTGTGCTTTAGATACTTATATTGGAAGGGAAGTTTGAGATCAGTGATCGAGGCTTCTGAGCTCACACCTTAAGAAGCTCAAATTATAGTAAATTTAACACAAAAGAATATAAGGAAAGAAAAAATAAAAACAAAAATAAAACTAAAAGAGAAAGAAAACTGTAGAAGATGGAGAGAATCAGTGCAGTTAGTAGCAGTCAATTCGAACGACAACACTCAAGCCTCCTCAAAATAAAGGTCACAAATGTCCAGTATATTAATATACAGCATGTAAAATTTATGTATCATTAACCTTCCTTTGATTTTGCTTATATGTCATTTTGTTTAAAAGGTTATAACACTGGCAGATGCTAAAATCTTACAGGAAAGGAGATATTACTTTCATGATTCCCAGATTACATTTTATATTGGATTAGAAAAAGTAAGCAGCATTTTTTGGTTAGATGAGAAGTGGTATTTCTGCAAAAGCAGGAGACACTGAAGAGGAAGGAGAGGGTGTGAGCGTGAAAATGCCTGCTGGAGCACTGCCTCAGCACAGGCCCAGAGGAAAGTGGTCTCTTTATGACCTTGGAGGGTTGGCCTGGACATGCTAACCTTTCCTCAGTTTTCTGGGCATGGAATTCAGAGCTCCTGTACAGCATGTGCTCCAAGGTCTCTTGTCCAAGCCCTCAGTACCCGGACTTCCTCTACCAGCCAGGTGCCACCTGCTTGCAGCCACTCCCCATTTGGCCTGTGTACTCCAAAAGCCTCCTGTCCATACCAGCACCTGGACTTTCACTGCATGCTCATGCCATCAGTTGCTGATCCTTTGCATTCTGGAGAGTGTTCTCTTGGTGCCCAGCAAGCCAGAGTAGCTCTGGCCTGGCCAAATCAGTAAACTTCTCTGCTACCTGGTAGCTGAAACATGCCTTCTCTATGAGTTCTGATTTGACGTCCTGTAGGTACTCTCCCTCAGCAGTAGGGTGCCATATAGCTTCCTTATATCTCACAGATACTCTCTTCTTATAGATAACCGTTCATTATAGTAAGTGCTTCCTGTTTAACCTACTGTGGAGTTTGTAGCTCCTGCCTGGACCTGGACTAGTATGATGGATAAATGTCAAAGTTCATGTAGTAATTTCAGAACAATCCTTTTAAAATTATAACAATCTTTAATTTAGATTTTGAGACCTCTTGAGTATACCACCATCCTCACCCGCCAGACCCCCTAAATCTAATCAGAATCTCTGGCATGCTTTTGCTATAAGGAACATATTTAACAAATGTAGATATAAAGATACAGCTATGACATTTGGTGACCATGGGACTAACACTGTATAATATTGGATATTTTTCTCACTTTTTATAAAAGTCGTCTTTAAGATGAAACTCATTTATATATCTAAGGACCTTGTAAGACAGAGACACTCAGATTTGTGAACCTGAAAAATAAATATTTTTCCGCTTTCCTAGTTGTCTCTGATACCTATATAAGGAAAGACAGTTTTGTTAAAGTTTATAGGCTGAATCTGACTGTGTGGGTTTTTTAAAAATAGTATAGAACTTAAGTATTCACTTAATCCACATGGACATAAATATTGCCAAACGATGACAAGAACAATGTTATTCAGTGTTGCCTGCAAGCTAGCAACATCAGTATCATCTAGGTGTTTTATGGAAATGCAAATTTTCATGTCCAAACCCAAACCGAGCCCCTAGGAGTTGGTGTTTCAACAAGTCCTCCAGGTGATTCTTAGTCCAAATTGTAAGAAGCACTGATTTAAAACATCTCAGATGTGGGAGATGCCTGTCCTTGTCTCCTAGATTTTTAACCAAGTGGTTTTGTATTCATAAACCTCTGGAATATAGTAGATTTCTAATAGAAAGTCAATGAAAATTGAGTTAAACAACTCATCTCTGTCCCTGGATTTTGTAAGAAAGAGCAAGTGAATATCAATAAACAATTGATTGTGAAGAGCTTATGTTATGTGGTTGAAATGATATGTCCCAAGAGCAGACTTCTTTACTCTCTCAGAAACATATTTAACTAATACCTTTGCTGTTTGTTTTCTCTCCCCCTCTTTACCCCTTTTCTTCAACATCTCCTCTTTATGGAGAAACACCATTCACCACCTGGCAATGAAAATGCCACTTACTTTTCTAACCCACATATACAGTGTAATCTGGGAGTCATAAAAATAGCATCTCTTTTCCCATAATATTATATTATCGGTCAATATTACAACCTTTTAAACCAAAAGACATATAAACAAAATCAAGGGAAGCTTAGTGATGCATAAATTTCACATGCTGTGTATTAATATGCTGGACATTTTAATGTGGCTGTTACTTCGACGGGGCTTGAGTGTTGCCATTCTAGTTGATTCCTACTTACACTGACATGTCATTACTTTTCTTTAATTAACACTCTGGGATTTGGGGGATCATGTGGAAATCACATATTCTGCACAAAAAGCTCCCTTTAGCTCATTTATTTTTATGTCTAAAGTCTTTTGCTTTATGTGTGTTTTGTTCATGCTGAAGAGATTAGTTCAGTCTGCAGTAAGTGATAGAGGGGAGAGAGTCCAGTGTTGCCATTTCTAACCTCTCACATTCTTCTTAGACTTAATGTTAAAAGCTGTATTTCTTACCCTTGCAGAGCAAAAGATAAAATGCTGTGTGTCTGCCAGGCACATTGAAAATAGTGTAAATTAGTTATGCAGCAAAACTGTTTTCCAAATATGATTTTGGCATACTGCCAAAGAGTTATTGTTAGTTTGTATGAAATTCTATAGTATTAGCCTTAAAATGGGAAAATGCAGCAAAATTATAATCATACGATCACTAACGGCAGTATTTCAAAGCAATATTTACTGATAGAATTTTGCTGTGCTTCTGCTCAACCATAATTCATTCACTCTTTCAACAGAAAATGGGGAAGGCTAATTCCTTCGGGAAGCAGAATTATCAGGCAACATGTTTTGTACTATAAGGGAAATAATAACAATGTTCTCTGTACATAAAGCCCTTTTCTCCTGAATGAAGCAAAGTGGTTTATGCATAGGTTGTGCAGAATCCTCCTAGGATCTCAGTGAGGAAAGGACCAAATTCTGGGTACTTCTGTAAATATTTGGGACACGGAGAGCAAAATGGCAGGCAGACCCACCAAGAAAATACTTGATCTTCTTGAATCCAGGTTTAGTACACTGTTCATGTTATTTTTAATTGTCTGGTAATATGAAGGAAATGTACATTAAATCGGAAAGTTATAAAAATTAATTATATATGTTACATGGATAGAAGTAAGAGTATTACTGTGCTAGGCAAACAAACTAGAAAACTCACCTCACTCTTACTGGATCCTTCTGATTAAAACATTGGAGTTATTTGTGGCATAATTCTATCTTGAATTGGAACATGTTCAAAAAATTTCTGAAATTGTACAATTTTAGAATTAGGAGGTAATTATTTTTAAAAATTTTTTTTAAAAGATTTATTTATTTTAGAGAGAGAGTGTGCGGGGGGGAGAGGCAGAGGGAGAGAGAGAGTCTTTTTTTAAAAGATTTATTTTTTTATTTTAAAAAAGGAAGAGAGAGAGCATGAGTGGGTGGGGCAGAGGGAGAAGGGGAGAGAATCTCAAGCAGACTCCATGCTGAGAACAGAACTCGAATGGGAGCTCGATCTCACGACTATGAGATCACAACCATGAGATCATGACCAGAGTGGAAACCAAGAGTTGGATGTTCAACTGACTGCACCACCCAGATGCCCTGGTAATTAATTTATTTTTAATGTGAACATAGTGCTTGGTACAGGGTAGGTATTCAGATTTACAGAACAATATTCAGAAATACTGAATGATGTGGCCTAGGTCTCATAATTGGTTGTGATAGTTCCAAGACTCCTATGTCATACCCGGGTGCTCCTTCCTTTAAGGAACCATCTTGTTAGAAATTAACTTCACGAAATGAATCTTTGAAGAAGCTAAATGCAAAACATCAAAACCATTTTCATAACAAAGCCATACAAAAGAGTAAAGAGAAATGAGAATTATGCAGTTGGAAGAGCTATTTTGAGATTGTAGTGAGTGAAACGTAATATAGGCGACAAGATAAGTATCTCTGACAACTAGATATATATACTTTACATTATTTGGTTTGAAATGTGAAAAACTAATTGATTTTTTCTAATTTATTATATTTCTCAGTGATTTTAATTCATTCCAAATGTCTTATATTTGATTAGGAATTGGCAATAGAGTCTTGTAAATTAGTTTGAAATTTTCTACTACAAAGAATTTTGATTATTTATTTAGAAATAAACACTTGTTGACGTGATTCTATGATTCACCTGTGCTTTATATTTTAATAATACTTATTAGCTTTGAAATATGGGAAAATACAAGCTAAAAAAAAAAAAAATCCACGACACCCCATCCAGATAACATCATTTAAAAAAAATACATGTACATCATTTAAAAATTCAGTGTAGAAACCTTTAATATGAAAGATGATATCTTTCCTTTAAAACAAAACCATAATTAAAAGTTTCTTATGTGTTCTTTAAGAATTTTTTCTATGCTTATACCGGTGTCTACAACATCACATCTGTTCTTACAATGAAGAAATATTCATCATTCTGGGTATGCTTTTCAATTTTCTAAGATCTGATTCTCTTGGGGCACCTGAGTGGTTCAGTCCCTTAAGTGTCTGCCTTCTGCTTAGGTCGTGATCCCAAGGGGTCTGGGGATTGATCGCCGCATTGGGCTCCCTACTTGTCAGAAAGCCTGCTTCTGACAAGTAGAGAGTACCATCTCCTTCTGCCTGCTTCTCCCCCTGCTGTGCTCTCTCTCTCTGTTAAATAAATAAAATCTTAAAAAAAAAAAAAAAGATCCAATTCTCTTTATCAAGGAAAAAATGCACCCATTTTAAGTATATAATCTTACGAATCTTGATATATAAATTTGTGGAACCATGACCACAATTAAGCATTTCCATCATCCCCAAAAATTCCCCCATGCCTCATGTTCATGAATCCCTTCTCCTACTAAGGCACTGTCACTACAGGTTCATTTTTCTTCTAAGGGTTCAAATAAATAGGATCATGCTGTATGTACTTTTGTATTTGGGTTCTTTAGTTCTTTATCCCAACACCATTTATTTAAGAAACTGTCCTTTCCCTAGTGTATGTTCTTGGCTCCTTTGTCATAAATTAATTGACAATATATGCATGGAATTATTTCTGGACTCTATTCGGTTCCATTGATCTATATGTCTATTTTTATTCCAATACTATACTGTTTTTATTGCTATAGCTTTGTAGTATAGTTTGAAATCAGAAAGTATGATATCTCCAACTTTGTTCTTCTTTCTCAAAATTTCCTTGGCTTTTTGCAGTCTTGTGGTTCCATACAAATTTAGAGTTGTTTATCCTGTTTCTGTGAAAAATATTATTGGCATTTTGATAGGGATTCATTGACTCTGTAGATTGCTGTGAGTAGTATGGACATTTTAACAGTATTAATTCTTCTAATCCATGAACAGAGAATACCCTTCCATTTTTTGAGTCTTCAGTGTATTTCATCAATGTCTTACAGTTTTCCGTGTACAGGTTTTTCTTCATTGAATGTATTGCTAGGTATTTTATTCCTTTTAATACAATTGAAAATTGGATTGTTTTCTTAATTTCTCTTGTTGATAGTTTGTTGTTAATATATAGAAACATACCTCATTTTCGTATATTGATTTTATGTCTTGCATCTGTACTGAATTTGTTGATTAGATCTAACGTGGATTTTTTTTTGGTGGAGTTTTTTTGTTTGTTAAGATTTATTTATTTATTTTAGAGACTGGGGAAGGAAGAGGGAGAGGGAGTCCCAAGAAGACTCTGCCATGCTGAGTGTGGAGCCCAACTAGGGGCTTAATCCCATGACCCTGAGATCACAACCTGAGCCAAAACCAAGAGTCAGTCGCTTAACTGACTGTGCCACCCAGTACCCCTTGGTAGAGTTTTTAGAGTTTTTTGAATATATCATGTTGTCTACAAATAGTGACAATTTTACTTCTTCCTTTCTGATTTGGATGCCTTTTATTTCTTTTTCTTGCTTATTTGCTCTGGTTGGACTTCCAGTACAATGTTGATCAAAAGTGGTGAGAGTGGGCATCCTTGTCTTTTTTCTGATCTTGGAGGAAAAGTTTTTAGCTTTTTACCATTGAGTGTGATGCTATCTCAGAGCATAGATACTTTTTTTTTATAGGTGAAGACATTCTCTTCTTTTTTTAGTGTGCTGGATTTTTTTATTGTGGATGTGTGTTGAATTTTTTTCAAATGTGATTTCTTCATCTATTGAGATGATCACATACTTTTTCTCTTTATTTTGTTAATATTGTGATAAAATATTGATTGTTTTTTGCATGGTGAGCCGACCTTGAATTCTCAAAACTCTCCTGGACATTATATTTCATCCTTTCTATATTTGCTAGATTCAAGGTGCAAATATTTTAAAAAAATTTTCTGCATTGAGGCACCTGGATGGCTCAGTCTGTTAAGGGACCAACTCTTGGTTTTGGCTCAGATCCATGATCTCAGGGTCTTGAGATCCAACCCTACCTTGGCTCTGTGCTCAGCAGGGTGTTTGCTTCCCTTCTCCCTTTTCCTTTACCCCTATTTTGCACTCCCATGCACACACTCTCTCTCTCAAATAAATAAATAAATCTTTAAAAAAAGAGATTTTCTACATCTATGTCTATAATTCTCTACATCTATGTCTACAAGGAATTTTGGCCTATGGTATTTCTTCCTTTCCTTTTTTAATTTTTTAATTTTTAATGTTTTTTGTTTAGTTACCAGAGTATTATAAAGTGAACTGGTAATTATCCTTCCTTTATATATTTTCTGGACAAGTTGCTATAGGCTTTGCACTATTCTCCCTTAAATGTTCGCGAGTTCTCTGAGGTATAAGCATCTAGTCATGGAATTTTTTTTTTTTTTTTAGGGATATTTTCAATTGCAAATTTAATTTCTTTATATAATACTTTTAGATTTTTAAATTTCTTCTTGTGACAGTGTTAGAAATTTGTTTTTAAGGGTATTTTACATTTTAGGGTATTTTTACATTTTGTCATTTATTGAATTCAGTGGCATAAGATTGTTAATAATATAATCTTGCATTCTTTTTAAAGCTTGTAGGAGCTATAGAAATAGCTATTTGATTCTGGGTATTGGTGAGTTGTGTTATATCATGTTCGGTCTAGCTAGAAGTTTATCAGTTTTCATTGAAATATTTCAAAAATGGACTCAGCTTTGTTGACTTTTATCTATGGTTTATTTATTCTTTCACTGATTCCTGCTCAAATTAAAAAAATTCTTTGGGGCACCTGGGTGGTTCTGTGGGTTAAGCCTCTGCCTTCAGCTCAGGTCATGATCTCAGGGTCCTGGGATCAAGCCCTGCATTGGGCTCTCTGCTTAGCGGGGAGCCTGCTCTCCCCTCTCTCCCTGCCTGCCTGTCTGCCTACTTGTGATCTCTCTCTCTCTGTCAAATAAATAAATAAAAATCTCAAAAAAAAAAAAAGTTCTTCTATTTATTTTGACTACCTTTCTTTTTTTCGAATTTCATAAAGTGACAACTCAGTCCACTGAATTTGAACATTTCTTTTTGGTTGATTCATGAAACTATTTTTTTTCTAATTTCAGTATCGTTGACCCACAATGTTAACATTAGTTTCAGGTGTACAACATACTGTTTCAACATCTCTGTATAAGTTTTTTTCTTAAAACTGCTTTGCTTGCGTTCAGCAAATTTTATTTTTTGCCTTTTCATTGTGATTCAGTGAAAATATTTTTTTGTTTTCCTTGGTGAATTCTTTGATACATGAAATATTTAGAAATATGGTACTTAATATACTATTTTAGGGACTTTCTTAGTAGTTTGTAGTTATTTAATTTAATTATGTTGTAGCCTGAGAATATATTCGCGTACCAGTTCTACCCTTGAAAATGTATTAGGGACTACGTTGTCTATGCAAAAAAAAAAAATGTAAATTTTTGTAGCTATCTGGTGTACTCCTTCATAACAATCAGATCATGTTTATTTTTGGTACATTGTTCAGATACTCTGTAAACTTATTTATTATCTATCTGCTTTATCAGTTTTGTAAAAGGCATTTTTAAGTAATACGATAATTATATATATTTTTCTCTTTTCAGTTTTATTTTTATTTTTATATTTACTTATTTTAATTTTAATTTTGTTTATTAATTTAATTTAATTTAATTATTTGGATACATATTTTTGATACATTTCCTTGATGAATTTATACTTTTATCATGATAATATGCTCCTTTTCATCTCGGGTAATATTCTTTCTCCGGAAGCCTATTTTATCTTAAATTAATATGGCCTGTGTGACTTTCTTATTATTTGAATTTGCATCATATACATTTTCCTTCCTTTCAGTTTTAACTTATATCTGACTTCTCATTAAAGGCTGCCCCTTATAGACAATTTATAGTTTGGTCTTATTTTATATCCAGTCTGACAGTATCTGCCTTCTAATTAGTGTGTTTAGACTTTTTACATTGAATGTAAGTATTACTAGGTGAAATTTCGTTGTACCATCTTATTTATTTTCTATTTTTATTTATTCATTTGAGAGAGACAGAGACAGAGATAGAGCACAAACCAGGGGAGAAACAGAGGGAGAGGGAGAAACATGGGGCTCAATCCCAGGACCTGGAGATTACGTGAGCCCAAGGCAGACGCTCAACCATCTGAGCCACCCAGGTGCCCCTGTCCCACTAATTCTGAATTATTATTTTTTTTTTACCTTTTTACTGCTGTGATGGTAGGTTTTATATATTAACTTGGCTAGGCCATAGTCCTCAGTTATTCTACCAAACAGTAATTTAAGTTTTGCTCCTGTGGGTATTTTGTAGATGTGGTTAACATCTACAATCAATTGACTTTAGGTAAAGGATATTATCCTTGATAGTCTGGATAGGCTTCATACAATCAGTTGAAAGATCTTGAGAACAAAACAGGTTTTCCTGAAAATTAAACTCCCCCTGTGGACCACAGCATCTGCTCCTGCCTGAGAATTTCCAGCGTGCCTTCCTGTCCTACAGAATTCAGACTTACCTACCCAGACTCCATAATTGCATAAACTAATTTCATGAAATAAATCTCCCCGTATATGTATGTGTTTACACATACACATACATACACACAAACCCATAAGCACACATATGTGCATATATATGCCATATACATATACAGACAAACATATTTGTGTATTTTTTTATTTCTTTGATGAACCCTAACATGGATTTTATTTCTGAGAGTGTTTCTAGAAGGACAGAATCTTAAGGATTAGTTTTTCTTTTTTTCGAAAAGATTTTTATTTATTTATTTGACAGAGAAAGAGAGACAACGAGAGAAGGAACACAAGCAGGGGAAGTGGAAGAGGGAGAAGCAGACTTGCAGCTGAGCAGGGAGTCCAATGGGGGATTCAGTCCCAGGGCTCTGGGATCATGACCTGAGCCAAAGGCAGATGCCCAATGACTGAGCCACCCAGGCACACCAAGGTTGAGTTTTTTTAATTGGTTCTGGGTTTTTAAAAATTAGTTATCTAATATGATTAGATTTATAGGCATTAATGACTCTCCAGTAGTAAAGAGGACATTAGTAATCTGTGATATGAATGACAATAGAGTTAAGTGAAATATCATCATTGGATATTACTAAGCAAACACTGTTATGGACTGAATATTTGTATTTCCCCTAATGTGAAGGTATTTGGAGGTGGGGAATTTGGAATGTAGTTAGGTCATGAGGATAGGGCTCTCATGAATGGGATGAGTCCCCTTAGAAGAAAAGGCCAGAGAGCTAGCTTGCTGTTTTCCCTCCACATAAAGATATGCATAAGAGGACTGCAGTCTGCATTCTGGAAGAGGGTCTTCACTAGAACCCAATTATGCTGTCACCCTAATCTCAGACTTCTAGACTTCGGAACTATGACAAGTAAATTTGTGTTGTTTATAAGCTACCCAGTCAATGGTTCTTTGTTACAGCATCCTGAACTGACTATGATAAAACCTATAGAAGGCAAGCTGACCATATGCTCAAAATTAAAAGCAGAATTTATATATTTAAATTTTATATATAAAGTGCATAGCATTTGTACTTATAAAGTCAACCTAGGAGAATAATAGGTCAGTTGTACTGAATATAAAAATATTAAAAATGCAAGTTAAAAATAAGTTATCACTTTGTTAGTTTTCTTATTTTGTTATTTCTTTTAATTACCCTGTGTTGTATTTATTCTTCTATACTTCCTCTAAAATGTTGGATGACTTAAATTTATTCGTTTCTGTTGTTCAAAAGGGATCCCATATTCAGCCTGCTACCTCTGCCATGTGATAATATATTTTTAAAGCTGAATTTGTAACTTCTTCATACTCCTCAATTACACAAGCACAGTAGGAGAGTTTTTATCTCAAGTTTCCCTCCAGGTTGAATTACCTCCAAAGTATAAACCCAAAACTAATGACAAATAATCTGTTGGTATTTAGTGTATGATATTTCAGCATGCATATGTTACTATAGGTTTTAAAATTAACGTTTGCATAAACATTTGTGGAATGACCCAAGCTTTATCCATGGTTCACAGGAGTTCTGCAACACATCTTTTGGTGTAAATAATGTCTTAGGACCCTCCCTTCCAATTATAAAAGACACTCATTCTAAATTTTAATTTTTTAAATTAAAAAATTCTAAATTACGAAAATAAATACAGCATGGTTGGTAGCTACTCACTCATTTGTTTTATTTACCACAATTCCAGCTTCACAAATAATATGTAGTTTTTATATTGAACTTTTACATTAAGATTAGACCCTGCATTTTCTAAACAGTAGAAATAGATGAGGGATTTAATATGACAGGTGTTGATTTAGTAGGCTCCAATGGAGAGTGAATTTTCTTCTTGACTGTGTGCCTAATACTTTTGGAAAGCATCAAGCATTTGCCTGAGGCTTGTAAACATTGAACTTTTAGTTCAAAATGCTAGAATATATATTATGCAATTCTTTATGTGTGCTTGATTTAAAATAAAAGAAATTCCTGTAGAACTTTTCCTCATTAATCTACCCACTTTGATTCAACAGACTCTGACTCAGAGCTTTGAAATTATGTGCTGACATAAGTAAACCTAATACTAGAAACCTGAGGGTAACTTATTTTGACTTTGCTATCTAACTAAAGATAGAACTTCACAAAATTAAACATGCATGTTAGTCCCATTCATATATTTTTGTTGTTTCTTATTCTACTATTACTCTGAGGAATATAGCATTATCTTTATAGTTTTAATAATGAAGAAAAGTTTATTTGAAGGTTAATGTGACATTTTAAAGATCAACAATAACCATCTGCAGTTTCTTTTCCAAATATAAACTAATTTTAACTGATAACAGGTTCACTATATTTTTTGCAATGGAGGATTTTCATCTTATGCACATGAGCCAAATCTGTATCTCGAAAACTCCGATTATCATTTTTTTCATATATCAGATCCAATTTTTCTTTATCTTCTGGACATTTTTATGTATATTCCCTACTGGGCACAAACGCAATTTTGACTGTTCCCACCTCAAAACTACTTCTTTCTCCTGAATTCCTCTGTCTATAAACTCAATATTTTCTCAACCACCCAAATTTGAAAACTTAGTTATTTCTTCCTCCCTTACTACCTCTCCCCATACAATTAGTTTCGTGTCTGTGCATCCTAACTCTGCCTTTTAAATCTAGACTTTTCCTTTGGATGCCTCCTCCTGGCTTTCATTACTTTACACTTGATCTATTTAAATAATTTATATTTTCCTTCTGATATAACTTTGACATTGAAGCCAAATTGCTTTCAGCAATGTTCGGTTCCGATATCATTTTTCTGCTTGAAAAATGTCAATTCCTTCCCATTTCCTACTAAGGGGCACCAGGTCAGGCACAATCCCTTGGAACTGTTTCTGCTTTTTGGTTTTAGTCTTTCATAGAAGTTTCAGGGAGGGAATGCCTAGGCAGCTCCTCTTACCTTGTCTTCTTACCACTCAAAGTTATATCTGGAGAATATTTGCATAGATCTATGGTCTTCAGATAATAAAGCTACAACTGGTTAACGTAAAAACAAACAAAATAGAAAGTGGCAATTGCTGATTGTCTACAACTCTGAAGTGAAGCTGTCGTGTAGATGGTTGAGATGCCTGAGCAGAACATGTGTTTTTAAAAAATACAGTTAGATTTTTAAAAAATTAAAATTAAAAAATTTTTTTTTAAAAAGGGATGTTTAAAAAATACAGTTAGAAGGATTTCTGAATTGGCTAGCAGCTAACACAAGCATCCTCTTTGTAAAAGAGTAATATTTTAAAAAAACAAAAAACAAAAGAAAATAAAACCCTCTTTTTTGGCCAGGGAATCTCGTTCATCCAAATGGGCTCCTTTGGATAGAGAATATGACCCCAAGAGGGGGTCTTGTAGTGGCAGCTCTCTAACCTTTTGAACAGAAACACATCTGGCAATAAAGCCAACTACAATGCATTATTATTCCAACAATTACCTTGTCAACGGAGATATCTATTTTATAGAATACAACCCTAAGACTCGTGAAGACTCTACATAATATAGCCTAATCATTTTCCAGATTTATTATTTATAATTTCTTTCTTTTTTAAGATTTATTTATTTTAGAGGAGAGGGGGGCAAAGAGGCAGAAGCAGAGGGAGGAGAGAGAATCCCAAGCAGACTCCATAGCTGAGTGTGGGGCCGACGCAGGGCTCGATCTCACAACCCTGAGATCATAACCTGAGCCAAAACCAAGACCATGCCACCCAGGTGCCCCTGTTGTTTATAATTTCTTTACAAATGCTGTGTATTCTAGCTTTGCTTAATTATGTTTCCTTACTTTTCTTGCTCTGCCTGGGCAATGTTCCTGGAGTGTGTGGTAAGCCATTTATTTGTTTGTTTTAACTTTTTTCAATATTCCCTGGTGTGTGGCAAGCTAATTAATTAATTATTTATTTATTTAAACTTTTTTTTTTTTTTTTAAGATTTTATTTATTTGTCAGAGAGAGAGAGAGAGAGCGCACAAGCAAGGGGAATGGGGCAGAGGGAGAAGTAGGCTCCTGGCTGAGCAGGGAGCCCAATGTGGGACTTGATCCCAGGACCCTGAGATCATGACCTGAGCCAAAGGTAGACGCTTAACCGACTGGGCTCCCCAGGCCATCCTCAGTAAGCCATTTAAGGTGTAAAGGACAATCTCACCATCAGGTATCAGTATATGAAATATATTTCAAGTTAAAAACAGCAGAAACAATGTTTTGAGGAGAAAAGATGCAAGCTGTGCCCATTCTCAGAAGTCAGTGTGGAATTTTATCTTTTCTTTCCATAGCCCGTTAACTATAACCTGTATCCATCCAACTCTTTTCATCTAAGTCCAGTGAATCCTGTATGAGTAAAATCCAAATCTAATTTTTTAATCTTCACCATAAGTTTGAGATTTTTAAATTACTTTAATCATCTTACCCAGCATTTTATCTATCAGTGCTTTCTTGACTTTTCATATGTAACAACATAGCTCCTTGAATCAAGAGCCATTTGATTCTAATATATATTCCATGCAGGGCATCTTGCATATTGTAGTTTTTCAATAATACTTATTGAATTGAATGTAAACAAAGGTTTTTAACTATATCCAATAAATTGTATTTTAATAAGAAGAAAGGGAAAAATAAGAAAAGTTTTTAGGCTTTTAAAATAAAATATTATGTGATAAACCTCAAGATTTATAAAATTTGGATTCAGATTTATAAATATGCCCCTATTGAAAACTTTGTTTTCTCTCATTTTTTAAAAAGTAACAACAACCATAATATTAAGTATAGTGGCTGCAAAAGTGTATCTTAATGTAAAATTTATTGTGTTTTCTGACTAAGGACAAGAATAGAATGCCTGAATATATTTATAAACAATGTATTGAAAAAAAAGTTATTTATTCTTATGTGAATATGAGTCACTGATATATCTTCACTAAGATTTGTATTTTAATAGGTAAAATATTTTAAAACTTTTAGTTACAAAATACTAAAGGATAAATAAGTTTCCTTCTGGAAAATGCAATGAATACTGTGTGAAAAAGATATCTACATAAACAGAAATTACATGTGCATAACACAAACATATTACTTTGATACCTGAACTATAAGAAGGTAAAATAAGAATTATATTCCTGGTGAAAATGCTGAAAGTGGTCAGTTGAGTTGGTGTAAATGTTATAAAACATTACAGTTACATGTTAATAAAATTGAAGAAAACTTTGGGAGGATCTGTATGAACTTATGGCATATGTTCCTTTCAAAATTTATAATGCTTCTGACAAACCAAATTGGCAATCTACCTGTTGCTAAAATCCAGATGATTTTCTTTGTTGTGACACTGAAAGGCAATTGAATTGATGATTGACTCCGACACGCACATTACTACATGGCAGAAAGACAAATTTTAGTTTGTGGAATTAGAAAGAAGTGATTTGTGCCTCCCTCAGTGCTTACCCAGGATCTATGAAATTTCCTGAAAAATGCCACATAGAATGAGATGTAGCTTTCATTCTTTCCTTAAATTTCCTTAAATTTATCTGCTAGGATTAAAAAGGAGGGATTTGCTAATGTGGACCAAGACAGAGGAAGAAAAATGTCGGTCCCCCTTTAGCATGCTAACTAACTGGCAATATTATTTTATTAATATTTGGCCAGCTATGGGTCTTCCACTGTCCATATGACTTCCCCACCATTCCACCCACAACACACTTCTTTAAGAATAAATAAAATATTTTTTTAAAATACCTAAGAATGAATGGGTCTCAAAGTTGCTGAATGATTGAAAACCTGTGCTAGAGTCAAAGATGAAAAAGGCTAAAGAAGTAAAAGCAAAACTAGGGATTCTCCTTAAGGGAAGCGAGGGTTTCCTAGTGACTAGAATTGAAAATGTCTTCTTGTGACATGAAAAGACATGTTAAAGAAAGGCTTGAGCGAAGGGGAGTCAAATAGGGAAGAGGACCCACATGTAAAATGTCAACCTCCTGAAGAGTTCATATAACCTACTTCCAGTTCTCCTAAATGCCACCAAATAAACTGTCAATGACCTCATTCAACCTAAGCCAAGCTTATCCCATACTTAACCTTGCCACCTGGTATATTTTTTGGGAGTGCTTTGGAAGTGTGTGGGAGAGTGTGGGTTGCCAAGGCTATATATTCATAAGGTTTTGGGATTTGGTATTAGGTAGGCCTAATTTAATTGATGAAATTTGATTAGTATTGGATGCAGTTCATGTCAGAATTGCTTAGGATAGGTGGACACAGTGAGGCAAGAATTTGATGAATAAAATATTTTGATAAGCAAGAGGCTTGCCCAGTTGAGTGATTTATGACCCTAAGAGAGGGACTATCTACCCTAAAGAGAAATCTGTTTTCTTGAGAGAGCATTATTTGAGCAGCATGTTGTTCAGAGAATGTTTTTTAGAAAGTTCCTGAAATAAACAGTAACATTTGTCACAAATTTATCTGCCTGGTCGAGAATTTCCTTTAGTAGCAAGGTCTTGTTAATGCCAACTGCTGAAATAATTCTTTATTCTGTTAAGCTGTGTGGATGAAGGCAAGGTGTTTTCAACATGGATTAGAAGATTTCACTCAAACCTAAATTAAGGCCTACGTTGGACATTATCCTCTGCTCTCTAATTATTGTAGACATGTATAGACATAACTTTTTTTAACAATAAATAATTCAAGTTCTTCTTTCTACTAATAATGTTACTCATAGAAGTATATTTTTTACATAATTTTAAATTTTGTATCTTGAAACATATCATAATGAGAAAGACAAATTTCAACCTAGAAAAAATAGTATTTTCATCTTTAATGGCAAAGAAAAATTTTTAAATACACAATTCCTTCAATTATTAGGAAAATATGAGCTAATATAGGAAAAAGTTATATAAAGAAAAGACTAAGATAATGAAAAATTATGAAAGTCATAATTATGAACAAAATTTAACCCAGTCAGTAAATACAAAAACAGTGCATATTAAAATATCAATGAGATTAAAAATTAGCAAACATGAGAATGTCCAGTGATATTTAGAATATTTTGAATTGGAATATTCATCCATTGTTTGTATAAATATATTTTGCTGCATCCATTCTAGAACGCAATTCAACACTGTTGATCAAATGCATTAAACATGTGTTCTATTTTTAGGGATATTCCCCTACAAACAATCGGAGATGTGTAACAGATTTATGTTCAAGAAAGATCATTCTAGAATTGCTTATATATAAGTACAGTTCCAGCCGTCATACTGCATTCTAAGAAGCAGAATAAAGGTCTGAATGACAAGGAAGGGGCAAGGAATATGCACCAGCTGTCTGTTAGGAACAGTTGCAGGAAGCTTTATCTTACACGTTACTGTCTGTCCATAGTCACATTACATGAGAGGCTGGGAAATATTTTCATTTTAGGCAGCCATGTGTCCAGCTGAAAATCAGAAATTGTATTATAACGTGAGAGGGGGAGTCTCTTTTAGCCTGTTTCACTGAGCAAATGAACTCCAATTTGTCTCAGTCTCTCCAATCTACTCTAGTCTCTCCTTAGAATAACTAAAGAGCTCATTAAAGTTTCTTCCAAACAAAAAGTTGTTCTTGTGTTTAAAAATAACCTGCTAGCATCCTAGAATTTAGATGGTTGTAGTCAGTTTATTAAAAATAACCATTGTTTTTCCTTTTGTGAGAATACATGATAGAAAATGCAATTCTAGAATGTTTTGCTTTTATTTTAAATGTTAAACACACGTGGTTATGTGAATGAATTCGGGAAATAAAGCAAAATTTTAGCAATTATTTTTTTCTGTATAGTAGGAGAATAGATGGTTTTTAACTTGTGCCTTTTATTTAATACATTTTCTAAGTGTTTAAAAATAAGCATAGCCAAAAATCAGAAGAGAAATATCCATTTCTACATGTAATACCAAGAAATAAATCCCATTAATCAGTTAATCATTTACCCTATAAAATGTATTTAGGTATTTTATATTTCATGTACCAAACATTATAAACAAATAAACTATGGTCCCTATCTTGAAGGTACTTGAACTCCACTGGAAGAGATGGTAACATGCACCCTACAGTTACAGTGGAATGACTTCAGTGCACTGGGTAGAAGCTTGTATAGAATGATAACGTAGCGCTAAGCAGATTCACTCTCCCCAAACTGCAAAAACTGGAAAAAATATTTAAGCTGAGTCTAAACATTGAAAAGGTGGCTAATAGCACTAGAAGTTGCCAGGGTGAAGCTGTGAAGGCTATAGTTCTAAAAAGTTATCCTGTTGCAAGAACTGCACATATATTGATGTGACTAGTAAAGAGAGAGATCGAGAGTGTGTGTGTGTGTGTGTGTGTGTGTGTGTGTGTGTGTGAAATAGAATAAGTATAGAGAGGTTTGCAGAGACCCTGAATATCATGCTGTGTCATCTCAAGAAGTCTGAATTTGTTGTGAAAGGTTTGTGTAGAGATTGAAAGGTGGCAAGCGGGTTAGTGCTGTCATAAGATTTGCATTTTAGGAAGTGTCACATCTGATGCCCCTTTAATAAGTGGTCCAAGTATCCAGGTAACATTAAAAATATACAGAAAAAATCCAAACTCAGGCCAATGAATGTGTTTAGCTGAGAACTTCATAATGTCCACATAGTCCTGTATCTTTAGTCCATGATATGACAGTATGTGTTGCCTTCCTTGAGTAGCCAAACTATGAACTTGGTATCCATTTCAGCTGTTTCCATTTAAATATTCCTTTTAATCAAGTTTCAGCTAGTCCATGCACAGATTTCCTACTTCTAGTTCAAACCCTTGCATGACTTGTCTTTTAAACCCTGAATACTAACAACACAGCACCGCTTATCTCTTAAGTATAGTACACATGTACCACATACGCATCACCGTACCCACAGCTTATCTCTTAAGCCCAGCATTGTATATGCATTCATTTTGCTCTCCTGCGCTTGTTCTTTCTTTCTTAGCCCTTTTCACTCCCTAAGAAAATGCTGTAATTCTGGGGGCGCCTGGGTGGCTCAGCTACTACTACTAAGTAGTAGAAGTAAAGCTTCTGCCTTCGGCTCAGGTCATGATCTCAGGGTCCTGGGATGGAGCCCCACATTGGGCTCTCCACTCAGCAGGGAGCCTGCTTCCCCCCCCCCCCACACACACACTGTTTGGCTCTCTGCCTACTTGTGATCACTCTCCTCTCTGTTAAATAAAAAAATAAAATCCTTAAAAAAAAAAAGAAAATGCTATAATTCTGGATGGAACCAAAGGTCAGCGGTGTGAATGTAGCATGCAGTAGGGCAAAACTGTATGCAGGGAGAGCAGTTTTACAGACTTGACACTGAGGATATTAAATTGGAAGATTGGTTGAATACACACAGTACCAGAGGTAATATTTAAAATAGTTCAAAAATGCCATGTCGTTTTTGTTTGTTTTTGCTTTTATCATAATTCAGGTGAAAGATGGAACATTTTATCATGGTTTCGTGGAGCATGATGCTAAGGAGCATCATAGGGCATTCAAGGTGTGCAAGCTAAGTAATCTGTGGAGCTTTGTAGACCTTCCCCTCTTGCCCATGAGAATCCAAACAAAACAGAACAAAAACTTGTAACAACATATATGATCACTTAGGAGTATTTACACTCTTTTTTTTTTAAAAGATTTTATTTATTTATTTGACGGAGAGATCACAAGTAGGCAGAGAGGCAGGCAGAGAGAGAGGGGGAAGCAGGCTCCCCGCTGAGCAGAGAGCCCAATGTGGGGCTCAAACCCAGGACCCTGAGATTATGACCTGAGCCGAAGGCAGAGGCTTTAACCCACTGAGCCACCCAGGCACCCCAGTATTTCCACTCTTAACCATGGTATTATTATTCATGTTTTTTACATGAATAACTTGATACTCAGAGAAGTTAAATAACTTGTGTAATTTCACACCAGTACAGTATGATAGGATCATAGTTATAATCCTGACTCTGAAGCCTGTGTTACTTTATTATAGGTATCATCTATTAAATAGTGTTCATCAGCTTTATGAGATATTGTCATCTTTACCTGATAAAAATAGAAAATATTTATGTGCAATTGACCTGCTAGAGGCTAAACATTAATTGGAACCTCCTCCTCCAATTTTAGTTTTGATTTTTGCAAATATTGGTGTTTATAGAACTGTTTCAGGCATTCTGTGTAAAACCACCTAATAATATGACTCTAACAATTCTGCTTCTAAATATATGTGTTACTATGTCCTTCTCTTTAAAATTATTTTGACATTTTAGGCAACTTTTTTTCATTTTTCAATACTTAAAGCTGTATAGATCTGAATTCTCTGAATATTTAATTTAAAAAAAAACCCACAAGTTTAAAATATTTCAGTTATGTTAGGCTAGTGCTTTTCAAACTTGCCCAACTAAGAGAGAAGAGGAGAATATGAATAGCCCTGGATGTTTGTGAGTAGATCTCCAAGAGGCTGACCATAAATGTGAAATTTCTTTACAGTCTCATGTTTTATCCTAAAATATTCATGTGGGGTTATATCCATAATATATCCTTGCTTGTTTTAATAGAATATGATTTAAATTATTTATTATCTGTAAAAATTCTCCCTGTTGTTTTGATTTATGGACTTGATTCCATTGCATTCAAAATAAAAACACTGTACTGGAAATAATAGTTACAGTTTTCCACGTGGTGGTTGATCTGCTTTAAAAAGAATTTCTGCTAAATAAAATGACTCCATGAACAGCCCTTTATCATTTAGGTCAGCAGAGTATTGTATTGAATTAATTTACCTTGCGATAGCTTTTGTGGCATTTTTATTTCATTTATGCAAAAGAATAACAACTCAGTTTAAATATCAAAATCCCTGATATGCCCACCACCTTGAGTTAGCCATTGTATACTTGCACAGAGGAGCATTCTCAGAATCCTTAGAACATGACTGTGTAGCTCAGGAGATAACCATTCCTGTTTGAAAAGCTCCTACCTACATCCTTAATCCCAGGAGAGTCTGGGCCTGTGCTGAGGGAAATGCAGAAGAGATGAAAACAAAAATTATTTACTGTAAAGTATCTGAGTGTTTGTTACCACCTGAATGTGAAATAGGCAGATCAGATGACTTGATAAGATCCCAAATCTAAGTCGAAGTAGTAAAGGAACTTAAAATATTATTAAGAAGAATCCCAAAGTCCAGAGGGGAACATATTTCCAAAATTTGAGAGTTCCTTCAGGGTGAGATAAGTGAAAACACAAGGAAATAAGCTGAGGCACAGTACATAAATGATATTAATGGAATAATTGAGACTCTACGTCCCTTATAAAGACACAAAGGTAGGATAGCTTAGACGTTGCTCAAAAGGCCAATTTAAGTGTTTTTGTTTATTTGTTTGTTTTTGTTTTTTATATAGTTGAGAATAGAAATGTAAATTGGCTAGACTGAGCTGTCATCCTGCCAAACAAATGAAACTGCAGTTGATTAAATGGTGAAAAGTCGAGAAGTTGTAAATGGTCCTTTTTTTTTTTCCTGTCATTTTTCTTTCCTGCTCATTTTATAGCCATTTTGTAATCATACCATCACAATGTTGGCTTCACTCTCTACCCTCCCCATCTGTGATACTATAGAGGAGGCAGAGGTCACGTTTTATTCTATGTGACCATTTTTTTTTTCTTGACCATAGATTATTTGGCCATTAGTGGTTCTCTTACTCAAGGAAAGTCAATTCATAAATTATGCCCTAAGGTGTACTGAAAGATGATTTGACTCAAACACGTTTCTCTCTTAAAATTTTTTTTATCTAGTTTAGTTTTGTAAACTAAACACATGTGTTCTGTGTATCTTTTTTTTGAGGCCCCATTAATTTCTTACTAATTTCTTAATACTTTTGCACAAATCAGCGAATTTACGACTGCTCAATTAAGACCTTGTGTGTCTTCATCCTGTAGGAAAAAAGTGGTAGTTTGAGAAACATGCCTAAATTTAATACGTCTCAGTTAAATATACATTTTTTGACAAACTATAGAGGTCTAAACTGGTTGTAAGAATGCTTACTATCTGTGGAGGTATGTTAGCAGATGATTTTCTAATCTTTAGAATGGAAATAATGAAATCATAGAGTATACTTGCTGTCTTTGCTGCATAAAACACTGGCCTACTTTAATCAGATATGAAAGAGACTGCTTCAAAAAAAGTCTAAGACATTTTCAATGCTATTAACTGTTATTCTTAAACTACTTAACATTTTTATCTTAGCTATTTGGCTGCATTGCCCTGCATAATCACAGCAGTTAGTACTTGGCCATGCCAAAGATCAAGTTAAAAAAGAGGAAAGAGAAATGAGAACTCTCTACAGTCGTATAAAGTAGTCTAAAAGGTAGGCTAAATAAAATCCAAAAGACTTCTGTTAAACTTTATCTGAAAAAACTGTGGTTTATTTTAAGTGAACTTCCCTTCACTTTTCCTTTCTGAAAACCTTGGTAATTCATGGCTTTTCAAAAGCTGTTTTAGTTCAGAGGTAAGATGGAGAGGCTGCATACTGAAAAGAAGATGACCCAGGTACAAATGAAAGGTGGAGCACCACAGTATGAGAATAAGCAGATGGCAGAGATCAAGGCCTCAGGCATGGTGAAGAAAGGTGGGAAAATTACAGAGGGCATGGGGACTAATGCTTCAAGATTTCAAAGATGTTGCTTTCATCATGGTCTACAAGAGAGAAGGAAGAAAGGATTGATGTTCAAAGCATCCCAAAATTTTTGTTGCTCATAAAACCCTGCTTTCTATCCTTTGATTTAACTGTTAACAGCAGTGCATTTTCAGGATTATGGAGGGCGCTTAACATCACAAACTCAATATGGCCACTTTAAGCTTCTTAGCACTTAAGAAATTGAAAATTGTTTCAGAGGAAAACCATTGACTTCTGCATTACGTTGAAGTACCTGACACTTTCCATTTGCTAATAACCTCATTTGGTACATAAGAAAAACCCTGGGACAGGAGTGAAGGTAAATAGTATCAAAAAAGAAAGATGGTGGGATGAAAAGAGATACAAGGAAGGTATCCCTTGCATGTGCAGGGTTAATATGTGTCAACCTTAGGAAGTGAAGGCCAGGAAAGAGACTGGTCTCTGCTTCCCCAATTCAGATCATCAAAAGGATAATACTCATTAATATTATACTTGGAAGTATAAAATTAGTTCCAACTCTTGCTACTAATATATCCTAACATAGCCAGTCCTTGATATTTGACTTTTTTCACCTGTTCACATCCTTCCTTCCTCCTTACTAATAGGATAAGTTCTGGCATAAATTAAGAATCATAGAAAGGCACAACGGTACGAGTAGGCCATTACCAGGTAAACCTGGATGCAATCCCTTCCTTAGGCTTATGAGTACGGAAAATTGAGCGTTTAGGAATAGTGTTGATTTTAAATAGAACTGGTTGGTATAGCTTTCTTTTGCCTCTTTTGGAAGGTTTCATGAGAAATAATGGGAAGTGAGGTATCTTTTTCTCAGAGTGAATACCTTTGAGGACCAAGCAAGATCCATGTGAGAATAATTAAATTAAATAATTAAAGTAATGAGAATGTTTGACATACCTATGTTGTGGCTCATTCAGCAGATAGAAGTCCAGATAATTCTGCTGCAAATACAACGTGTATCTACCAGAGTATCTCCTATCTGAGATTGCTCAGAAAACATTACCATGATGAGAAGTTGCATGAAGCTTAAGAGGTTTAGGGTTTAGGGTTCCAATTTAAACAGGATTGACATTCACTTCAGATCTCCCCACTCACACTTCATTTTACTGTACCTTACATATTTTCTCAGTTGTTCTGCTACCCCTTTTGTCTGTGTATTTTATCTCTAAATTGGGAAAGAGAATTGAATGATGGCTTTGTTTTCTCTGCATTCTTTGGATCACTGAAGTAAAGGGATAGAGAATAGAGGAACACATTTTATTTATAATAAACTAATAGTATTTACCATCTATCCTTCTCTTTATAGTGGAAGAGACTCCATTGTTAGGGGGTTTGTCTGTTTCATAACTTAAGCACCAGTTAGTGTTCTGGAGTCTGTTTTGTGAATTTAATAGTACCATTTTTGTGAATGGCTAGGAGTTCTATTTCTCAGAATCCCCTTCCCTGCATGGTTCTAGGTCACAGATAACCAAGAATACAACTTATGCATGATTGGAAAAGTAGAACTGAAGCAGAAGCCATTACTCTCAGAAAGTTATAGTCATCAGACATGGCATCAGTAGATTCCAGCTTCTAGCTTGTGCTCCTGACTATTGGCCCTGGTAACTAACAGAAGTCTTAAGCTAATTATCAAGGGCTAAATTGCACTTTGTAGAGTAAAAACTTTCAAAGATCTCTGTATGGCTTCTTCTCTCCCCCATCTCCTTAGTACTACCACTTACCAGCCGGATATGCATTATATCTGGGATTTTCCTGCAAGCTCTGACCTGTCCATGCAAACTGGTGCTTTAATAGCTCTCTCTGGTCGCTTAACATCTTTCCTTTCCAGAACTTAACTTCCTCAGCTACTCTCATATGTGTGTACAGTGTAATTCCTATAATAAATTACCTGTTCGTGCAGAATTTTTTGTGGCTCTGGTTTCCTGGTTAAGCCCTAACCAATAGAAATTTTAGGTTATCAGTTCTGGGGGGTAGAACCTTACGCTGTGATTCTGGAATTGGTTCTTTGATTAGATTTGAAGACATTAATAGTTCCTTTGCCAGTAGTAAGTGGAATGCTGAAGTCTGTGGCAAAAGTTACTTAAAGTATCACTTTAGTTATTTGAAGTCAAGTTCCTAGAGGAGGCTAGGCATTGGATGACCACATAGGTTCTGCTATTAAAAATTATAGTGGAAACTGGGGCGCCTGGGTGGCTGGGTGGGTTAAAGCCTCTGCCTTCAGCTCAGGTCATGATCTCAGGGTCCTGGGATAGAGCCCTACATCGGGCTCTCTGCTCAGCAGGGAGCCTGCTTCCCCCTCTCTCTCTGCCTACTTGTGAGCTCTCTCTCTGTCAAATAAATAAATAAAATCTTAAAAACAAACAAAAAAAACAAAAAAAAATTATAGTGGAAATAAAGAGTGTAAAGAATGTGGGGTTAGTTTCCTAGAAGTACATTGGAAAAGTTGAAAGAAGAATAATTATAAACTCAGTGCTTTATATTCCCATCTAAAGACCAGAGTAAGTAACTAGCAAATTTCTATTTGTCCTGAAAGAAATCCTTACCTCCTGTAATCACAGGTTTAATATTTATGAAAACCAAACCAAAATATCTTTCTGTGGGTGGCAAAATTATACTGTAAATTAAAATTATAACCTTGCAGGGTATCATGTTAAATTTAAGGTATTGATCAGGAAACAGTAGCATTCAGAATATGGGATTGGGAACATAAGGGCAGATTATGATAAAGTTTGGTGCTCCAAATTTAGAAAAATCACCTTTATAGTCCACCCTTGCAGGAGGTTAGACAGCTCTTGCCTAAATAACCCGTGATGACCACTTAAAGTAAATAAATAATTATTCGTTGGGTATAGTAGGCTAAAAAAAATGCCCCTTGTTATATCAGGTCCTAATCCCTGGTACCTATAAATGTTACCTTATGGGGGGTGGAGGTCTTTATACATGTGATTAAGTTAAGGATATTGAGATAAGGAGATAATCCAGGATTATTTGGTGGACCATAAATGCTATCAAAACTGTCCTTGTAAGAGAGATGTGCATTGAGACACCATACCACACAGAAAGAAGAGGAGAAGGTAATGTGAAGACAGAGGCAGATATTGGAGTGGTGTAACCACAAGCCAAAGAATACTGAAATACTGAAATTCACCAGAATGTGGATTCCCTTAGAGCACCTTCAGAGGGAGCAGGACACCTTGATTTTGGCCATGGAAACAAAGTTTGGATTTGTGGCCTTCAGAATTGGCAAGTAATAAGTATCTTTCATTTTAATTCACTAAATTTGGGGTTATTATTTTTTTTAAGTTTTATTTATTTTTTAAAGTAGCCTAAGGAAACTATAATAGAGTAAAAAATGCCATATTTCTTCAAGATACTCTCCCAGCTCCTCTACGGCTTCTAGACCCATAGGTACACTCAAAGTCTGCTAGGCTTCAGGAGGTTGGATACACAATGTTATTAGGACCATATATACCAAAATAAATGCAAAACTTATACATCCGAAGAGGAATATGAGAACATATCCTAAAGATGTTGGATTGGGGTAGAAGGATGTGATGTTGGACTTGACTGAATTCATTGATATGAGTACACTTAACTAGAAATTCCATATTCAATTAATTAACTTGATAAACTCAGAATAGTTCTAATAGTTTCCTAGACCGGTTTGCCAGAATCTGGACACAAAGGTGGATGATGCTGAATTCAGTCGACATGTCAGAATTTTCTTGGTATTTGGCAGAGAAAGACATGTTCTGGGAGTTTGGATGCTAGGATATATTTACTATGTATGACTTGCTCTCCTCTTCAGTCTTCTTTCATGCCCTCTAGGAGGGCACAGGGGGTTTTGACAAATGCATTAGTAAGGGTAGTACAAACATCCTGGAAGAGCTTACAAATGCATTAGTAAGGGTAGTACAAACATCCTGGAAGAGTAGGTCAACAATGACGGTGGCAGAAGTTACCATGAAAATGGGCACTTTCTCTAGGATGTAAGGGCAATCTGGCTGTGACATCTGTCACCCCGTTGATTGCCAGCATTGATAATGGCTGATCTGGCTGACTAGGTGGGTGTTCCCTTCCTCCCTCATGTGTCCATGTGTGTCCCTCCCGAAGCTATGCTAAGGAGGGACTTCCCAAAGTCGAAGAGGAAGACCTTCCCAATAGAGGAGGACCATTCGTTGGTCAAGGGTATGCAAGTAGCTGCTACCTGCTAGAACCTCCAAACAAGCTCTCAGGGTCCATCTGTGGGAGAATGTAGGGTAGTCAGGCTTCCAAGACTCCAGATACATCCAAATGAGGCACTATATGTGGCAGTCTGCCAGTCTTATAAATAAATAGGCACTCTCACTTCAGTCAGGATGTTGGGATACCAGAGTGGTAGTTACCCTGCTGTGATATTGTAGGCATAATTACCACGTGGACAGCAGGACCAAGAGAGTTGATCAGAATGGTTTGACCTTTAGAAATCTTTGGCTTTGGGACGCCTGGGTGGCTCAGTTGGTTAAGCGGCTGCCTTCAGCTCAGGTCATGATCCCAGGGTCCTGGGATCGAGTCCCACATTGGGCTCCTTGCTCGGCAGGGAGCCTGCTTCTCCCTCTGCCTCTGCCTGCCACTCTGCCTGCTTGTGCTCTCTCTCTCTCTCTCTCTGATAAAAAAAAAAAAAAAAAAAGAAATCTTTGGCTTTGACGAATTGATTCTGATACTTCTACTAATGAAATAGATGGGTTGGGGCATCTGGGTGGCTCAGTTGGTAAAGTGCCCAGCCCTTGATTTCAGCTCAGCTCATGATCTCAGGGTTGTGAGATCAAGCTCTACGGCCAACTCCACACTCAGTGGGGAATCTGCTTGAAATTCACTCTCCCTAAACCCCTCCCAAATAAAATAAAAAATCTCAAAAAAAAAAAAAAAAAGGAAATAGATGGGCAACCTACTATAGCCTGTATATTATTTTATTTTATTTGTATTTGATTTCTACTTGGAGTTATTTCATTTGAATGAACAGAAGCCAAAATCTGGTTAAAACACAACAAAATAGAAAAAAACCTCGATCTAACACAAAATAAAGTTAAGGACCCTTAACCAATATGCAGACTTGAACTTGTAAAGAGATTCAGAGCCACTTGAAAATCTTTTATTTTGTTGCATCACCTTCTTACTGAATAAAATACTAATGGTTAATTCTGAATCTCAGTGTGTAAATACAGGATACCAAAGAGGAGGGTATGAGTCCATGTAGAGAAGAACTGACATTCAAGTTGTCTATCAAAAGAAAACAATGGGAAAAATCCTTGTGAGAGGTACAGATTCTGCTTGGAGAGGAACTAGCAATACTCAAAGATGAATAAAAAGACATAGAGGATGCTTTGTATTTTCTTTTGATAAAAGGGTTACTGTACTTTTTGTTTTTATGAGGAATTGTTGCACTACTTTAGTGGAGCTGTGATTTTGCTATTGTTTTACCTAGAGTTAAAGATGATTAAAAGATGTGCCAATGGGGGTGCCTGGGTGGCTCAGTTGGTTAAGTGACTGCCTTGGCTCAGGTCATGATCCTGAAGTCCTACGATCCAGTCCTATCCAGCTCCCTGCTCAGCGGGGAGTCTGCTTCTACCTGTGACCCTCCCCCTTCTTGTGCTCTCTCTCTCTCATCTCCCTCCTTCAAATAAATAAATACAATCTTTAAATAAAAAAAAAATGTGTCTATGGATATTAAGTTGACAAGAGGATGGATTGTGCTGGATTGTGTTTTGTTAACTTGTCATTGCTACTTGTACATAAAGCTAGGAAAACATTTCCCAGAATTCCCCTTACTGGTGTCAAGCTAGTGTTGACTAAGAGAGGAATTTGCATGAGAGTGAAGGATACAAGAATAGCAGAAACCATTTCTTTTGGAAGGTTTTTGGCAGGCTCCGGCTTCCAACAACAGTGGCTTCTAGCACTAGAGTACACTTTACATGGAGATGACAGCTTCAAAGACTTCTCCATGACCTCTTTCTGTGGGTCTGCTTCAGCAGCCAGAAGATTATGGCTATAGGAATTTTCCTGCAAGTTCTGAGTGGCCCATTCAAGTCAGTGTTCAGGCTGTGATGATAAGTGACTTTGTTTCTCCAGTTCCCATTTTCTAGACCTCAACTTCTTCAGTAATAATTTACCTTTTCCTGTAGTAGTTTTTACTCTCTCTTTTCCTGACTGAATATTGACTGATAGAAATAATATTTTAATAATATTTAATGATGCCATATTTCTTATTTATGCTGTTATGCTATGAAAGTTTCTATATAGACCATTATTATTACATGCTCATGAAATGCAATTGATAATAAAACCATGCCCTGAAAGTGGTTGCTAAAGAAAAAAAACTGCTCCTGAGTAAGTAGAAAAATATATCTTTAGTGAAAATTATATCTATATTCTCATAGATTAATTAGGATTTTCTTAGTGACATCCTGCAAATGTCAACTAATTTACTAACAAGCCTTTTACTACTCTTCTAAGTGCTATGATTTCAGATATTTTTCCTAGTGATAGAAAGTGTGTGTTTGAAGGTAAAATGCCCACTTCTAAGATTGTGAATTATGATAGAATTCATTGGTAGATTTTATCTACTTATAAGTTCTGTTACTAATTTTTTTTTGAATATTTGAAATTCACCCTACCACCACCACCTGACTATTCAATAAAAGAATTACTAAAGCAGAAGGCATTTACTGTGTTTTCAATAAACAAATAAGCAAATAAGTAAATCAATGCTTTTGAAAATATTAAAAATTACTATGTAAAGTGGGTTTTCCCAAATGGCCTGAAGTTACTGTTTTGTTTTCCTTTTTAGAAAGCAGAGGGCCTTAGACTCCTTGATCTTGATAAGAAAACTATGCTTATCTTTGATATTTTCATAATGCTGGCCATATTGTATTTAATGTTTTTCTTTTCTAAAACTAGCTTAGAGAGTGTTATCTACTACAAGGGTCATGACTTTAGAAGATGCGTGAAGTGAAATGAGTGGCACAAAACAGTAGGTAGTAAAGCATCATACAAGTCAATGAACAACAAGGTCAATTGCTTCATATCTATTTGTGGTTGAACACAGCTGGAGTGAAAAAAGTCATAATGCTTGACTGGCATTGTGCAGCAGTGTAATGTGGAGTAATAAGGGAGCTGAAATCATCAGTTTACAAAAACTGTTAGTCTGACTATGCAAACACAGAAAGAAAAGGCAAGTTGTCAAAAAAAAAGGATCGAGTAAAATTCACATGATAAGCACGAGGATGGAATACAAAAGCACATGTCCCACACTCCTTTTAAGCTACAGACCGGGAATACTAAAGTTGCTGTTAAGTTCTGATTTAAACTCATTTTGAACTTCCTTTGAAAGCAGTATCTCTACTGTCTGCCACTCTAAAGTTTCTGAGCAAAAATACGAATTTTGTATATAAGTAAAATGAACACAAATGTTATTTGAAGAATAGTTATAAAATTTTACCTAGTAAATGCTGCGGTTATGCTAATATTTCCTGTAGCATATAACTCAGGACAAACCTCAAATAGCAAGGGTTTTTGTGGTGTTTTTTTTTCCTCTATAAAACAGATTATATCAACATATACAATTAAGTATACATAAATCAGTGTAAACTTTAGGGAAATGAATGTGTGAGAAAGGAGATTATACGGTGTTAACATCTTATAAAAAATAGCACCTACATTGAGAAAGATATCAGGCTGTCAAGACATTGCCCTTCCCTTTTCTGAAGTTTCCGAAGTATTTAAGGACATTACACATTTGGACTTCTTAACCATGATTTAGCCCTGATGAGCAGAGAAGCACAGTGCCCACTGACATCAGTGAGAATTCATTTGCACTATCAGCTGAAATGAAGTACTCAGGGAATGCTTTTTTCTAAACCAAAGTACTCAGAGGGTGCATGCATTTTTCAAGGAGTCACTGCTACCCTGTACCCACAATCAGTGCTCTTTGTACTTGTCTGGGGTTGCAAAATCAATTATAGGAACATTAAAATGGAGCAGTGCTCAGCTAATGACGCATAATGTCGGAGGTGTAGCTCTTTGCTTTTTTCTTTTTTACACATTTGCTTTTTGAAGTGAAAAATCAATTAAGATGACTAGCAAAACACACCACAGACATTCTAAAGAAGTCTTTCCTTCTCTTTAATGTGTTTTAGAGAGCTTCCCAATCATTAACTAAGTCATATTCAGTAGGTCTCTCATACTAATTGTCTCCTTTTCACCTTTATGGGTGAGACAGTTGACTTTCATTTAGTAAAATGCATTTGTCATTTTCAGAGCCATTTAGAAAATACCGTGTGGGTGGGCATCTGGCAGTTTAGGATCTCCTCTGGAAAGAGATTCTCAAGTATAAATATTCAATAAAACAGGAGAGTTGTCAAAAATATTCTTAGTTCATACCCACAGGTTGGGCCTAGATTTCTCATCTGTATTCGTAGGAATTAGAAGTAGGGCATGTTTTCCTATTTTTAGAGTGCTATGTAAAAGAAAAAAAATTAAAAACACAGATCCCAATAAGGTATGGCATATTACCATCTCCCTTAATCACCCCCCCCCAAATAATTAATGTAATGCCATTCATTTAGGGGAAGGAAGGTTCACAATTGGGTAGAAAAGAAATGCTAACTATTTTTGTTTTCATGAAAAATATTCAATGATTAGACTTTAAATCTTGTTTTCCTGCTTATAAAGTTAGTGTCCAGTTTAGATAAATAAGAGAATAAAATCAATCTTTTGTTAGAATAAATAGCAAGCCATTAATGAGCTCTTCACACTGTGACCAATGTATTAGTAATAGTGCATCTGCTATGCACAGATAGTAAAATGTGATATAATATCAACCTCATTTTCCATTTATATTCATAATTTATACTTACTTTCATTCTATTTGTTCCTTAGCTAAACATAATTTCTTTCCAGCTTTGCAGTTTTAGTCTGGTTTTCATAATTTTGTATAAATAGCCACAGTTTATACAGTATGAGTTGTGTTTTAATTTCAGGTTGATCACTCCAAATATAGGTAGGGCTATGGTCTCTCTCCATCTTCCTATTTATCACCATTATATATTTATGGCTGATTTTACTATAAGAATGTATTGTCAATGGTTTTCCAGCAAGTAAGTTGTTTTAAACCTTACCTATAAACGATCCTTTCTCTTTGTACAGCAGTCAATTAATTATGTTTGCTATACAGGCATTTAAGTTATCAGGGCTGTGGAGACAGGGAAGGGAGGGAATAGGAAAACGATTTATAAAACCTCTGACTTTGGATTTCTATCAGTTCGGAGCAACCTGCACAGAAGCAAGTTCCCAGAGCTAGGGAAAATCTAGTTTACTTAGTGGAGCAAAACTGGAACCTATCAAAAACTTTCTTTACAGCTGATTTTTCATTTTTGCAATAATGCACTGTGCATGATCTCTAATGAAGCATTTTAGATGCAGTAAGTTGGAAAAGGTTTCTGTCCCCTGAGAAATAACAATCCCAATAGAAAAAGTTATATCTTCCTTTAGCTCCTGGGATGGAGAATGTCAGAAAAACTTTGTTGTTCTCATTCTGTCTTGCAACACAAGCTAGATTTCTGACAAGCTGTCAAGCTGCCCAAAGGTTTGCATACCCTTCTTCCCTGTAGATGACACCTTCCCCGGCATGAATTAAAATGGGAATATATCGAAAAACAGGATGGAGAGCATCAGGGGATGAGATAATTAAGGCTTTTTTGATCATTGCTGAGGGAAGAGCTCAGCTACTTAATAGGACTTATTTGAAATGCTCTACAGTGTGAAGCATAGCATGTGAGAAGGGAAGTTCTTGTCTGGAACTGCGTTGTCCTATTTGTAAATTTTGTCCCTGAAATTTTGGAACAGACGCATAAAAGGTGCTGGCTAAATGACTTGATGGAATGTCACTTTCAAGGTGTTTTGTTTGTGTTTTGTTTTTGTTTTGTTTTTTCTTTTTTTAGAGTAATAGGTCTCTGAATATTTTTGGCCTTTTGAACGGATTTCTGATATTTTCCATTTTATAGCTTCTCTTTTGTCCTTTCTATAAAAACAGCCTCAGAAGAATCTGAATAATTTCTTATTTTTTCCTTCAGATCCCTTTTAGTGGGTTAATGCCTTTTTATTCCACTGCTTTTAAGGTTCTTGTTATCATAGCATGACTTAACTCTAATTGGAAAAAGAATATATGCATAAAAGTGTAGATACCCTGTAGTGAACATTACTGCGAAGAATAAATATCTGAGCAGAGAGGAAAAAAAAAAGGTTATGTGATATGCTGTTTAGAAATGGCATTTTGGGTATTTCAGGACGGATCTAGGTGAGGTTTTTGAGGCACCTGAATGAGCAATATGTACTTCGGAGGGCTTCAGAGAGGGAAGCATGGAGTAGAACTTTGTTGATCTCTAAAACTGATCTCATTCTAGCCTCATCTTTGTGATTCCTGCAGCAGCCAATTAACCTATAGAGAGAAGTGTCTCCTTTCTTGTTTTTAAGACTCAAATAATGGCTCCAGAAGAATTTTTTTTTTTTTTAAAGATTCTCTTTAACTCAATGAGGCAATGAAAAGCTCTTTAAAACTCTCTTTTTCAAGTCTTAGACTTGTGATCTTTATTTACTTCAATCACTGTGCAATTTTTGGTTGTGTTAGCTCCTATATGAGGGAGGCTGGATGTTTGAGATCTGTGTGTCACTTCTGCGGCTGGCACTGCAGCTCATTGGTTCCTATGCACACCTCAGGAACCTTGAACTTGACTTTGCCAGTTGACTGTTTCTTAATACATTTTAGCTTTTGGGAACACACACACATAGAAAATACTGAAATTGAATTCCCGTTCTTTTAGAGGCATGTCAAGTAGATGAAAAATGAAAATGTAAGTTGTATGCACTACTAATCTGCATGTATTCTGTGAAACTACTATTTTAGACATGTACTTCTGTGTACTTTCTTTAGGAAAAGAGCGCCTTTTTTAGGTGGCAGCATTATATAGACTGAGAAAATGATCTTTCACACATATGTTATCATTCATTGTCCTTATGGACAAACTTACCAAATAATGGTCAGTGTCCTCATCTCCTACCCCATTTTGGCTTGGCAAATCTGTCTTACGATTTCTTATACATGGTGAATCATTCTACACCTGAACAGTGTAGTTCCTAGAAATATTTGGAGAAACTTTTTCACTTAATGAAGGTCCCATATTTTAGGACTCAAGACCAACATTAGGGCTATCACACTCTTACATGTCTGTGGGTTATTTTCCTTGTTGTCTTCACAAACATGCATTTTTAATGGCAGGGAATCCAAATACTTTCTCTGTTTCCAGGGTGAGGAAACTGAGACGCAGGCTGGGCGAATGGCTAACACGTGTTAGTGCCAGGACCAGATCTCAAGTGTCCCACCCACAAGTCATTGTCCAGATCCAGAGAACTTCCTCATTAATTTTGGTCAAGTAATTGAGTAGAAATAAATTGTTATTATTTTCCAAAGGCAAAACAAACAACAAACCAAAAACAAAACAAACAAAAACCTGTAAGGATCCGATGGAATCTGCCTAAAGATTGTTAAGTTGAAGTTACTACAGAAGTAAAAATACGCACTAACACTTCATTGTTTAATATCCCCAGTGTCTTTATGCTAGACATCCTTAGCATTATCATTGCCTAACTGGATAAATAAAATGAGTACAGATGTTTGTATTTGTCCTTGTAAACTAAAAATTCTCTCCAAATCCAAAAGGCTGATCTGGTGAACAAACACATTTTCAAATCCCACAGAAAGCTTAAGTTGTATTGTTAGAGACAGAGGAACTCCCCCACTCCCATAATAAAGCCAGTAATTCCATTTATAATTTATCAATTCAACTGTATTTCTGTAAATAAATAGCCAAAGAGTTAATACAAATGAAAATTGCTTTTACGCTTTGCTGAATATTTAAACAGCTTTTGATGAAGAACATTGAATGTAAATACAGTATAAAATTTGCAACATAAATTAAACTACCAAAAAGAAGTCTTTAGGCTATAATGATAAGTAGATCTACATACATTTTAATTTGCAATGACAAATAAATCAAGATATGATAGCAGTAGTCCATATTTAAACATCTTTTACTTATAATTTAAAAAAACACAAATTACTTTTCTAAATATTAAAAAGATGCTCTTGCTTATAAATATGTTACTCCAAATATTATGCACATGAAAAAAAGAAAAAAAAAAACCCCGAACAGAAAACTAAAGTCCATATAGTCAATGCCAAAAGTAAATGATGACTTAAAGTCAGTGAATAAAACAATTTGAAGACTCTATACTTTTAAGGAATCTCAGAATCTTATAATTTATTAAACTGTTCCCCAGTCAAGAATGACCTTTATAAAACTCCTTAAGCTAAATACAGTAATGTCAAGTTCATGGTGAGAATTTCCAGCAGTGACAGCCAATATTCTTCTGTTCTCTTGATTCCATTACTTCAATATATTTTTTTAAAAGGATCATATTAACCAAACTATAAAATATTGAAATGTCTTTTCTTTGGGAAAATTTAATTTTAGTGTCCTAGAACCAATTTTTTTTGTTTTTATTCATGGTGAAAACTAGCAATTATTGTGATAGACATGACTGTAATCAAATTTCTAATTTTATATACAAGTATGCTGGATTTGTTTCTTAACTATTTGAAAGACATAGTGTTTAGCTTATTTCTTTTTTTAATTTTTAATTTTTAATTTTTTTTAAAGATTTTATTTATTTATTTGACAGAGAGAGAGAGAGATCACAAGTAGGCAGAGCAGGCTCCCTGCTGAGCAGAAAGCACGATGATGCATGATGCGGGGGCTTGATCCCAGAACCCTGAGATCATGACCTGAGCCTAAGGCAGAAACTTTAACCCACTGAGCCACCCAGGCGCCCCTGTTTAGCTTATTTCTAAGTAATATTTTAGTAGTTAGCTGGATCCTAATCCTTGCTGGAACACTTCTCTTAATGCTTGTTTGCCTCCTCTATAATGTAGGATTCGTTGTGAGGATTAAATTAGTTAAGTGCCCAACAAATAATTTCATTTGTTCCTTCAACACATATATTTTAATTACTTTGAAAATTCTCTTCTCTGTGCTACTTTGCCACACCTGAAACTATCATTTCATTTTCTTCCATTTTCCAGTGCATGACCTCTTCAAGGAAGTTCTACACTCAGATCCTTTCCTACAAGTGCTTACTCACAGAACTCTCTCTCACTCTGCAGTCCAGCATCTGCCCCAGTCACCAAAATCAAATTTTCTCATTGATTCCAACTTTGCAGAGTGTCATCGTTTCAATCTTTATGCCTTTTATCTGCCTTTCAGATTAGAGTTGACCCTTGAACAGTGTGGGGTTAGGAGCACCAACCCCCTGTCCAGTTGAAAATCAACATATAACTTTTGACTCCCCCAAAACTTTAACTATTAATAGCCTACTGTTGAAGGCTCACCATAACATAAACAGTCAATGAACACATATTTTGTATGTTATATGTATTAAATACCATTTACTTACAGTAAAGTAAGCCAGAGAAAAGAAAATGTTAAGAAAATCATAAGGAAGACAAAATATATTTACAGTACTGTATTTATTCAAAAATATTCACATATAAATCAACCTGCAGAGTTCAAACTTGTGTTGTTCAAGGGTCAGCTGTGTTTTGCTATCTACTACTTTTTTCCCCTTTGTATTGATATTTTATTTAAGCATAATTAACATACAGTGTTAGTTTCAGGTGTACAATATAATGATTCAACAATTCTATACATTTCTCAGTGCTCATCAAGATATGTGTACTCTTAATCTCTTTTATTTCACCCATCCCCTCCCCTCTGGCAACTACCAGTTCTCTATATTTAAGAGTGTTTTTTCATTTGTCTCTTTTTTAGTTTTTTTTTATCTGTTTGTTTCTTAAATTCCACATATAAGTGAAATTATATTGTATTTATCTTTCTCTGACTGAGTTATTTCACTTAGCGTTATACCCTCTAGGTCCACATATTTTGTTGCAAATGGCAAGATTTCATTCTTTTTTATGGCTGAGTAATACTCCGTAGTATGTGTATGGTATATGTATATGTGCATGTGTGTGTGCATGTGCATGTGTGTGTGTGTGTGTGTGTGTGTACATGTGTTTGTGTATACCACATCTTTATTCATCTATTGATGGGCACTTGAGTTGCTTCCCTATCCACTACTCTTTGGAAGATCTGCTGTGATTTCTATGGCATTGTACTCTCCTTTGCTTTCCCCTCCTTTACAAAGCAACCTGGCTCACTGAGTTTAAGAGAGAGATTCTTGAGCTAAACAGGCTTCAACTCCTACTTTTAGTACTTACTAGCTGTATGACCCTAAGGAAATGATAGTCTCTCTGCTTCTTATTCTATTCAGTGAAGCTGATAACAGTACCAACCTCTTGATATGTTGGAAGAATAAAATGAATTAAACATGTAAACTGTTCAAAACAGTGACTGTCCTGTAAGTATTTATCTTTTCTTATACATATAATCTCCTTCAGGTGTAAAAAGAAATTAAAATAATCTATAATAAAGTTTATCACTGATTTGTGAAGTATTTATAATTTTTTTTCCCTTTTTTCACTTTCCACAGTTTGTTTCTGCAATGAAAACATAATATAGTGAAATAAGGAAATGCTACATTTGAAAAAATTGATGAAATAATCAAATTAAACCCTAAATTGAAACTACTATTTTCTTAGCATTGTACTTCATTTCTTGTAATTTTCTTAAAGAGATGAGCACATAAAAATCTATGTTTAACAAAAACTATGTTCCTCTAAAAAAATGTATTTGGGAACATTGAAAAACTGCCCATTAAAGCAATCCATTGTCAAAATAATGTCACTGAGTGTTGCCAGTGTCCCAGATTGCCATGGCAGAGTTTGATGGAGATTATTTTAATTATCTAGATCAGTGATTCTTAGCTGCATTTGGATATGAGAGAGGTTGCAAATGAAACTTTCTGAAACTATATTTAAAATGTTGTATTATGGTACATTTTTCTAGCTTTCATCACATTCTCAAAGTATTGTGATCCTCAAAAATTCCAAAGCATAAGTACTGCTGGATGCCTACCTTCAGATGAATTCCTATTTAAATAGCACAAATGATAATTTATCTCTTTAGAAAATAATTTGGATACTGAACATCTTAATTTTGTAAAAAATTTTCAAAAAAGGAAAGACGTTATCAGATTACCATGATTTTTATTTTATATATTTCTGCATTTTTAAAATTTTCTATGAACACGTGTCAATTTTCAGATGAGAAAAAGAAGTTATTATAATTCAATACACAGTTCAATTTTCACTAGTATATCTCAATTTTTGTACACCTTCCTCTTCTTACTCCCTTCCCATCTCAGATGAAAAAGACTTGATGAAATTCTCAAACAGATAAGTGAGATGCCAACACTGGCAACTTAAATGTCTGTTACTTCCCTCTCTTACTACCCCAAGCAGTGATAACTTCCTTTTGGGAGCTGGAGTTTACATCCTGGAGTTTCGAGGGGCATACTGCCCATGGATTAATAGTTAAGAATGTGGGCTCTAGAGGCAAGGTACCTGAAATATATACCAGGTCCACTATAATCCAGCTTTTTGTTTCAGTTTTCTTCTATGTGAAACAGGAACAATAATAATACCAACTTCATAAAACCATGATTATAAACAGAATAAATGTAAATAAAGTGCTAAAAACAGTGTCATATATAAAACAGTGACAGTAAAAGAACTAAAAGAATATACTCCTCTTCCCATTCTTTTTCCTTCTCCTCTTCCTTATTGTTCTTATGTATCCTACTTCTTAGGATAGCACATTATAATCTTTACCTTTCCATTTTTATCTCTCCCTATTTCCAATAAAAATGTACACATTTTGTGCATCACTTCAAGGATTCTGACCAAATGTATTTTTTGATAGCACAAGTAAAGGAATAGAGATATCTTCTAAGGTAGCTTCTGGATAGATAGACATCATAGAAAAAGAGAGAACTTGACCAGGAATTTAAAAAAGCCAAAACTAGGACACAAAGCTGCAAACTTGCACATATGAACAGCCCAGCTATTGGATATCTCCAAAGGTAGCAGAATTCCATTATGAAATTTGTAGAATGTTATTATGTCATGAAATATACATCTTTTACATTTTCCTTTTGACACATGCAGATGAAGAAGTTCCTGGTGTGATTGCATTTATGAAAAAGTTGATGGCTGGGTGTTAAAATGTGAAAAGTGACAGCAATTTTTCAAGCAGAAAAAAAACCCTTCAGAATACTAATGAGAGAAGACAGTGTGAATATAGACTTGGTAGGCATAGCTTTTATTTTCTCATCTTATCCTTGACAAAAGCATCACATCCTGAAAACGGTACCTACAATGGATAAGGAAAGGCCAGATTGTGTGTTTCTTTGACAGAATATTACATGCAAATAATGGGCTTTTTCTACAGCCTTTCCATTTGCATTAGTTTTGAACAACGATCACATGCAACTCATGAATATTCTGGTTTTTTAGTGCATACCAATGTATGATTTTTGTAAATGGTCACAGGTGCAAATTTTGCATGAGCAATCACAATTACTGCTGTGATTGAAAACACTAAGAGATGGGAAGAGGTGATATGGTTTTGTAAATGTGTAGAGAGTGAACTGCAAAGACACTGTGAATTTGGTGTCTAAGAAGACACATGAAAAATTTTAAATTGTCAGGTGCTTTTATACCAATTTTGGAGGAATGTTCACATACATGCAAGAGAATATATTTCAATAGTTTTTCACTGGCAAATGAGGATGAATTTATAACAGGTAAGGATTTTGATACTTTGAATACTAGATTTACTCTGAAGGAGCCCAAACAGACTTGCATCTGGTCAGTGTTAATAGGCAGGACCTTCAAGGAAAAAGCAATAAGAAACATTAGACTGATTGGAGAACCGATTAAAAATGTGCATAGCAGGTAGGAGATGCCTACCATATGGGCAGGTACCCCCTTAATAATTTGGCATAGAATTTCTTCAATTTATTTCTAGATATGATTCTTTCTGAGAGAGAAATGTTTGTTATTTAGTCCTTATTTATTTTACCAAGGAATTAGATTTTTATATTTTATTATAGTTGCAAGGCAAACTTTTACAATTACAAATTCTGTTATACTGTTACAATTTAAATTCTGTTAAATTCTGTTTGCTTTAGTAATATTAATAACTATATCTATTAGGTGCTATAAACATATAGTCAGCTGTTAGATGCTTTCTCTGCATTATCTCTAATCCTAATAAAAACTCTTTAATACATATATTACTTAACACTCATCTCAGTACTATTTTATGTGAATATTTCCTGTGTAGTAAGTTCATGACAAAACGTTAGGTGGCATATTCCTGTTTTTACCATTTCTTGTTTGAAATAAAATACAGATACTCTTTTGAGACTTTTCACTTATTAAAAATGATGAAATGTATCAAGTAGTAAGAATAATGAAATAATTCATAATTTCATGTCAGCAGATATCATTGCCCTTTATTTTGTTTACATGTCAGTCCTTGGGAGACACTTGCTTCTATATTTTGGCTGCACATTTGCAAATTCTCTAGGAATTCAGTGTGATATTTCAATATTCTCCCAACCCATTCCGGACCTATCTTTTGAGAGAGAAAAAGTAGTGCTTACTTTTTGTGAGTGACCAGGAATTTCCCTTCATGCTCCTGTTTGAGTCAACTGTGACCTTTCCTTTCCTGTATTGCTGCCTCACTTCACCCCTTTCCCCTTAGCTCAGACTCCTGTGCCCCTGGTTTCTGCCTGCTTGGAAACCATTGGCCATACCTCCTAGTAGATGCTTCCTTAGATTGCTCTCCATTTTAAGCACAAACCGTCTCTGAATGTTTAGACTCAATACAATGAGTAGAGAGTGGCAAAATAAATTTGTTTCTTAGAAAATATTTCCTTTTATTGGCAGTTATTCTTATATATTTTTTTCTTCCACACACTAAGATTAAATGAGTTTTCCTGCTTGATCAATAGCAGTATCATTTTAAATATCTTTCTTGCAACTTTTGTTCCTTCCCAAATCTAGACTCTATTGATTCTGGTAGGTCTCATTAGAAAACCCACGTTATCTTTCTATTTGTTGTTTTTCTGTGGTATTACGTTATTCTCTTTATTTTACAGACAAGGTAGCTTGTTCAGAAAGGTTCTCATCTGAAAAAAATAGAGTGATAAATTATCTAACTCATGGGACTTTTGAGAAGATTAAAGAACTCAATAAATCTTAGCTATTTATGTTCATTATTAAGGGCATAGGTGAACCAGACAGTAAATGGCGGTGTTAGTATTTGAGTGGTTTCATTTCTACCATAATTTTCTTTTGATAGAAACTAAATTATTTTTAAATATAATTTCTGATGATACAAAACTTTCAGGGAGATAGGATAAGATGAACTGTAGAGCAACCATCTTCCATATATTTTAACACATTAATTATGAAACATTAAAAATAAAATAAGGAAGCAAAAAATGTGTTGGAATAAAATCAGTACAGAATAACATTTCAACTGTTTAACCCTAAGATGGACTACTATTGATTAAAAATGTTATATGAAATCAGGTTTTTCACTTGTTGCCTTTCTTTTGTTATTGTAGTCAGATTCAGTTACTACAATGAACCCATGTTTGAAGTTAGACCTGATGTTGCCATTTATCAGCTATAATCTTAGACAAGTTTCTTTATATCATTAAGCTTAATTTCTTCAACTGTAAAATGGTGATTATTAAAATAGATCAGTATTTACTGAGCACTTGGCAAGTGTGTTCTAACTACTTTAAATGGACTAGCTCACTCAGATAATTCTCGTGATAACCTTTCAGGGCAGAGGTGTCAACCTTAGATGCACAATCCTAGGTGCATAATGAGGAGATTCTTATTAAATGAGGAAAACAAGAATTTCTGGATGGGGTGAGGGAATTGACAGCATGAGATATTTCAAAAGTTTCTGAGGTGAACCCAAAGTGCATCTCGAGTTGAAAAACATCAAAAATAGAAGTACTGTTAATATCACATTTTTAGAGTCAGCCTGTGTTCCTGGACTGGCGTCCCTCTTCCATCTTCAGTCTGCAACAGTTGGTCAAATCTTTCCCACATTGTATCACTTTGACATGGACTCTTTTTCTGCCCATACTTCAACTTTTAGGAATTCCTCAGCTAACTCATTATAATCTCCCAGTTTTAGGGTCAGCTATTTAGCAATCTTAATTCTTTTTAATTTTTTTTTCAAATTTTTATTTAATAATTCTAGTTAGTTAACATAGAGTGTCATATTGGTTTCAGGAGTAGAATTTAATGATTCATCACGTACATATAACACTAAGTGCTCATCACAACAAATGCCCTCCTTAATATCCATCACCCATTTAGCACATCCCCTGCCTACCCCCACTCCATCAACCTTCAGTTTGTTCTCTATAGTTTAGAGTCTCCTATAGTTTGCTTCCCTCTTTGATTTTTCTTTTCCCTCCCCTGTGTTTATCTGTCTTGTTTCTTAAATTCCACATATGAGTGAAATTATATCATATTTGTCTTCTCTGACTTATTTCGCTTTGCATAATATACTCTAGCTCCATCCATGTTGTTGGAAATGCCAGGATTTCATTTGAACAGACCTATAACCAGCAAAGAAATTGAATCAGTAATCAAAAATCTCCCAAAGAACCGAAGTACAGGGCCAGATGGCTTCCTGGGGGAATTCTACCAGACATTTAAAGAAGAGTTAATACCTATTCTTCTCAAACTGTTCCAAAACATAGAAATGGAAGGAACACTTCCATTCTACAAGGGCCACATTACCTTGATTCCAAAACTAGACAAAAACCCCACTAGAAAGGAGAATTATAGGCCAATATCCCTGATGAACACGGTTCCAAAAAATCTCAACACGATACTAGCAAATTGAATCCAACAGTACATTAAAAGAATTATTCACCATGATCAAGTGGGATTTGTTCCCGGGCTTCAGGGGTCCATCAGTATTCACAAATCAATCAATGTGATACACCACATTAATAAAAGAAAGGATAAGAACCATATAATCCTCTCAGTAGATGCAGAAAAAGCATTTGACAAAATATAACATCCATTCTTGATAAAAACCGTCAACAAAGTAGGGATAGATGGAACATACCTCAACATCGTAAAGGCCATATACAAAAGATCCACAGCTAATATCACCCTTAATGGGGAAAAACTGAGAGCTTTTCCTCTCTGGTCAGGAACAAAACAGGAATGTCTACTCTCACCATTGTTATTTAACATAGTACTAGAAGTCCTAGCCTCAGCAATCAGACAACAAAAAGAAATAAAAGGCATCCAAATTGTCAAGGAAGAAGTCAGACTTTCACTATTAGCATATGGCATGACACTCCATGTGGAAAACCTGAAATACTCCACCAAAAAATTGTTAGAACAGATAAAGGAATTCAGCAAAGTCCAGTCACTGGATGTAAAATCAATGTATAGAAATCTGTTGCGTTTCTATAGACCAATACTGAAGAAGCAGAAAAAGAAATCAAGGAATGGATCCCATTTACAATTATACCAAAAACCACAAGACACCTAGGAATAAACCTAACCGAAGAGGTGAAAGATCTGTATTCTGAAAACTATAGAACACTTACAAAAGAAATTGAAAGTGACACAAAGAAATGGAAAAACATTCCATGCTTTTGGATTGGGATAAAAAATATTGTTGAAATGTCTGTACTACTCAAAACACTCTACACATTTAATGCAATCTCTGTCAAAATACCACCAGCATTTTTCACAGAGCTAGAACAAACAATCCTAAAATGTGTATGAAACCACAAAAGACACCAAATAGTCAAAGCAATCTTGAAAAAGAAAAACAAAGCATCACAATCCTGGACTTCAAGCTATTATTACAAAGCTGTAATTGTCAAGACAGTATGGTACTGGGACAAAAACAGACACACAGATCAATGGAACAGAATGGAAAACTCAGAAATGAACCCACATTTCTATGGTCAACTAATCTTCGACAAAGCAGAAAATAATGTCCAGTGGAAAAAAGACAGTCTCTTCAACAAATGGTGCTGGGAAAACTGGACAGTAATATGCAGAAGTATGGAAGCAGATCACTTCCTTATACCATACACAAAAATACATTTAAAATAGATGAAAGACATAAATGTGAGACAGGAAACCATTAAAATCCTAGAGGACGACATAGACAGCAACCTCTGACGTTGGCCATAGCAACTTCTTAGTAGACATGTCATCACTGACAAGGGAAACAAAAGCAAAAATGAACTATTGGGACTTCATCAAGATAATAAGCTTCTGCACCATGAAGGAAACAATCAACAAAACTAAAAGGCAGCGTATGGAATGGGAGAAGATATTTGCAAACAACCTTGATTCTTCTTAGTGTTGTAACATAACAGATTTACAGATTCTTGGGTTTAGGATGCAGATATTTTGGGGGGAGATGTTTTTCTACCTACCATCTTTGATGGTTCTTCTTCTTCTCCAGGCATCTTAATGTTACTGTGTTGTCTTCTCTCTTCTTTCATTCTTTTGGCACTCTCATCTTTAAAAACCTGAAATGTCATCTATTCACCAGACTTTCAAATGTGTATCTGTAGCCCCAATCTTTTTTCTATCTTCGAGACTAGAATATCTATGTACTTATATCTCTATTATATTAGATACTAGTAGATATTTCTAACTCAGTGTATTCCAGATGAAAATTTTGATGCACGCCCTCACCATGCTTTCCCTAAATCTGCTTCATCTCAAAGCATTTACCACATCACATGATGGCAATTCCATCATTCTTGTGTACTTAAGCCAAACATCTTAGAGTCATTCCTAACTCTTGGCTTTCTCTCACACACTTTACCCCAGCCCATAAGGAAATTATGTTTCCTAGGTCTTCAAAATGCAGGAATAGCCTGCAGAACGTCTCCTTAACACTTTAAGCACAACAAGCGCCTCTTGATTTTTAAGTCAAACTTTAGGGAATGTATATATCTCTCAAGAGAGGCCCACATTTTTCAGATAAATTTTACATAGGAAAAAATTATATCCATATCCCCAAAACCCAGTTCAATAAAATGTTAAACATTTTTAAAATGTTTAACACTTTAATAAAATATGTTAACAAATATTTTAACGGAACATTTTTAATTAACAGTTTAACAAAATGATATGTGAGGAAATTCTTGAATACATTCTAAATCCAATTTATAGGATGTCAGAATCATGTGGAGACATTTAAAAAAGAGTTTCAACAAAAAAAATAACCCCTCAAATTTTCTAGTGCTAACCAGTGAAATTACTGACAAAACATATTTTTGCCAACATCTGTATTACTCGGTAATTACAAAACAATCTGCACCCTGACATAATAATTACTTTATATAGGTTTTTTTAAAATTATATTTTAGTTACTGTGTTTTGGTAATACATTAGGTTTTAATAATTTAAATTAATGAGAAAGAACATTTTGGGTAGAAAGTCTGACTTTCAGGAGTAGGTCACTTATATTAAGAAGGCATTAGTTATATATCTAGAATCTGATCACTCTTCAATATCTCCATTGCTTCTGCCCTGGTATGAACCCCCATTGGGGGTGACTGCAGTTAGTTTCCCAATGGGTCCCTCTGGTTTTACCCCCCTTATCCCTTCATGTCCTGATACCAGTCTTTCCTCATGTTCCTCCTCTGCTCAAAACCCTACCGTGGCCCCTCATGCTAGTTAAAGCCAAAGTCCCTATAATAGTCTACAAGGACCTACATTATTTACCCTTCTATCCCATCCTTACCACCTGGACTTGTTCCACATTTTTTTCCCTTGGCTAACTCTGTTCTAGCTATCAGAACTTGTCATTTCTGAAATACTCCCTACATATTCACATCTTTTGCTCTCCTGTTCCCCGTGCCTAGAATACTCTTCCTCATGGTACCCTCCTGTTTAACACTTACTCCTGTCATGTTTTTCTCAAATCTCAGCCTCACTGTGAGGCTTAGTCTGAGTAGCCTATTTAGTATTGCAGCTTACCTTTTCTACTAACCCCCACTCCTCATCTTCCTTAACCTATTTTTTTTTCCTTAGAGAATTTAACATTCTCTATCATGCTCTTTAATTCACTTACTATGTTTATTGTTTATCGTTTGTCTCCATTAGCTAAATGTAAGCTCCATGAGAACTTACAGAAGTTCTCTCGGAGAAGAAGAAACTTTTTTCGCATTGAAGAATATCAGGTATTTTGAATAGTGTCTGACACACAGGTATCGTCAATAAACAATAGTTAAATTAATGATTGAATTTATAAATGAATTCTTTCCATTTGATGGAGCATCAGCTGCTTGCTACTTTTCCCCACATCCTGGATCTTTGTGTTTATCCTTTCTGGTTTATTACTATACCATTATCTCTTCTTTCCTTTTTCTTCTCCTGTATGCCAGATTTGGCTTTCTTTTTCTGTCTTTTTTTTTTTTTTTTTTTTGTCTTCCTTTTTCTGGGATGATTATTCTGAATACATGAAGACTGAGCTATTTTAAAGTGGGATGTTCATACTTATTTTCAGATAATTCAGTTTCCTAGGCATTTGTATGGAATTCAAATATGGAAAAAAATTAATCACACTACACATGACCGTTCAAAAAAAATTTCTCCTTAAAACAGTTTTTCAAGTGAAGAATCATTTCTCTTAAGTATCTTTTATAAATTTCAATGATAATATATTTAGTATCTTAAAATAAAGATATATATTATCCCAGTTAGTTAATATGGAAAGTAAGTACTCTTTAGTCCTTCAAAAATTTTGGGTATGTGATGTAGGTCTAAAGAGGGGACATTTTTGAAAGAAATGATTTTGAAAATATTGCTGTCTGCGATAGTAAATGATGGACAGAAAGTTCTCTCGAGCAAAACCATCAATTAGAAACTGAAGAGACCTGACCCAATATGGCAGAAGGTTTTGACGTCTCCTTTAATAAACTAATGCGGCCCTACATTCTTAAAAAACAAACAAAAAAACCATAAACATGGAAAGTAAAAGAACATTAACCTAGGGGTCATATGGGGGAAAAAAATCATTGTTTTTATACAGCTAAAATTCAGGAAGATTAGTTTTATCTCACTGCTCAGATTGCTTTGAGGTAAGTCTCTGGAATTAAACATTATTACAGATTTACTTTTTCCCTTTATGTTTTTAAATTTAGAGTATAATAGAATATAAAATGGACAAAGAAATTACCTTGCTATACAAGATATAAAAAATCTCTTCTTAGAGGCTAAATGAATTTCTATATATTTATGTTTTCAATCAATATTTGTTGAATGAATCAATGAATAATGAAAGTGTCCTCATTAAGAAACCAGTTGCTTGGTAATATATATTTTAAGAATTGTGTTTGCAACAATAATATCAATACAAATTACATTCCAAAATGTATGTCTGTTTAGAAGGATTTCACTGTAGGTGGATTATTTGATCTACCTTTTTCAGAATGTAATGATGCTAAGTGGAAGGACAGAATGAAAGGCTTGTGAGTATTTCAGATTTGAGAGTATTAATGAGAGTCCTTGGAAAAAAATCTGTTTTATTTTACTTATTCTACAGATACTTATGGAACACATACTATGTGGCATACACTATGTTAATAGTTGGGGTGCAAAGCTGGAAAGTGAAGGACTTAGTTTGAAAGAAGCCAAGAATAGAGAGCAGACACACCTGTAAACAATAGTAAAGAATGTGATAAGGGAAGTATGCACATGAGTCATGTAGTTTTAAGGGGGGAATACCAAATCTGTTTGAATAATTTTGTTATAATTTCACAGAGGAAGTGTTATTAGCTTTAAGACTTGAAAGATAAGTAGGAGTTGCAATGTGAAGAGGGAAACTCACATTCAGAAGACAGAAAGGGAAGCAGTTCAAAATGCTCCTGCCTTAGAATGAGAGAGGTTAAATTGCACAGGTGGATAGAGGCCATGAATTCTTGAAAATATTTAAATATCAAAGCTGTGATTAAATAACTTTAAAATGACTTTTCTTATATAGCTAGAGAATCTAGTAAGTTAAAGGCAGCAATACATGCTATAAAAGAAGTGATATTCACATGGCACATAAAAACAGTTAAACTACTTCTGTATTTCTATTTATTTTTTATATTTTTTATTGAAGTATGGTTGACATACGATATTATATTAGTTTCAAGTGTACAGCATAGTGATTTGACATTTATATGCATTACAAAATGATCACCACAATAAGTCTGGTTACTATCTGTCACGATATTATTACAATATTACTGACTATATTCCCTGTGTTGTACTTTACATACTTGTGACTTACCTTATTTTATAACCGGAATTCTGTACCTCGTGATCCTCTTTACCTTTTTGCCTATCTGTGGCAAGGCAAACAGTGCTAGCAAAAGTAGATGGAGAGTGTTAGAAATGTTACCCTCTGGTCAGCTAATAGGAGAGTGCTTCTTTTTATTCCTCAAAAAAGTACCTACAGATCCCTTCTCCACCAGCACACAACCTAAAATTAGTCAATAAATCTCCTTTACATATGACCCAGGCACTTAACAAACTGCTGCCTCCATGCTGGTTTTATGAGTGAGTGGGTTTGTGCACAAACCTTTAGAAGCAGGGTCTTGGTTTCCTAAAAGTCCTCCAGCTTTCCCAGAGTTAAGCATCTCTGGTTTCAAAAAGCCAGGCATTATGAGGGCTCATCTTTCCAGTATAGATTTTCCAGGTCTGGAGTGCTCGATAAGGGGCTTGAGCCCCTCACTCCTCAGGGAGCGCCTCTACATTTGTGATATTCCTCCCACATGTGGCTTGCCACACCAGGGTTGTGGGTCCTGGCCAGAGTGTACCTTGTTTCTCTTACCCATCTCAGTGTGGCTTTTTCACCATATCTTTAGTTGTAGAAGAGCTTTTCTGCTGTTCTTAGAGTTGTTCTATGAATAGCTGTAGTTTAAGTATGTCTGTGAGAGGAGGTAAACTCAGTATCTTCCTACTCTGCCATCTTCACCTGTCTAAACTATCCCCTTTTCTTATTCAACATTCTGTTTTAAGTAGAAAAAAATATGTGTACTATCAAAATATAATTATAAGTAGTATGAATAGAAGTAAAAATATAAGTATAGGTACTATACATATTAGTTGTATAAATGAAGTATAGGTGATATGGATTACTTAGGAACTACCTTTAAAAGCGCCGTGTGTTTTTTAAAATTATTTTCCTACACTAGATATTCTTTGATTAATGCATGCATCCTTTCATTAATTCTACTAACATTTTTTCTTTGCTACATGCCAGGCATTATATCAGAAGAGATGAATTACTCCGTAGTAATAACACCGATTTTAAATATTATACTCAAACTTCCATATCCAATGAGGGTTTATCTTTAAGAATCTGTATATATACTAAAAAATGCTGCCTTTTCCAAAGTTATTTTGTAATTTTTTTTGGTGGGGGAATTGCCACAAAAAGAGGTTTTAAGCAGTACAACCAAATTAGTTTTCATTACTTTATATTCATTCCTGACCCAGACTCTAATGTTTGTCCTGATCATCAAATTTATTCCTAATGCTTGCCTCCAGATGATTCTGAGATGTTTTCAAAATTAAATCAGCTCTCAAGGGACAGATATCTTTTTACCATTATGGATATTTAAGTACATGTGCTATAGGCACAGAGAGCAATTCCCAAGGATAAGTTACCTAAATATTTTGAGTAATAATATTTCTGTTAGAATAAATAAGTAGCCTCTTTAAGTGAGTACTTCAAAAGGAAAAAAAATCATATAAATGTCCAAGTATTTGTGTGCTTATTAAAATTAATCAATTGCATTTCTTTGGAACCGACTCAGCATGTAACCAGGAAGAATTTTAATTCAGTAATACTTCTTTCAAACACACTGCCTGAATTGAAAATAAATGTATCAGTTGTGAAGTTACTTTACTATAAAAAGCTAAGTCCTGACATGTGTTAAAAATTGTTCTTGATTTTTATAAAAGGTATACTTAGTAATTAATAAAATATTAAATTTAGAAGTGTAGCAGACCATTCATTTTAGATTTTGAAATCCTTAACATCTTACAATCAGCATATTACTGAGTGACATTCAGCCACACTATTTTGGCCTCTCTGGGACCATGACAGTAGCTTCCTGATGTTAGTGAAAATTAATTTATTAATTAAATTGTGCCTGGTAAGTCTGTTATTATTATGTCAATTTCTTCACATTTCTACAATGATAGAATGAAGTTTGATATAATATAAAAAATCAAATCACTTAAAATTCTATCACAAGGTTAATTTGATTTTATAGGAAAGATAATTTCTGTTGATAAAAGCGAAAGCACAGTCTTCTTATGACAGGTTGACTTATAATAATTACCATTACGTTTTTTTGTTAAATAAATATTAAATTCCACAATTCACCCACTTCAGTTCTTATTCAAAGGAATACCCATCTTTGAAATTCTCCTCTCAAGGCAAGCATATCAAAAGGATCTTGGAAAAGCCACAGATGTGTCTAATCAAATGGAGAGTATAAATAATAAACCAAGTCAATAGGAAATCTTATCACGGGAATGTAAAGAAAATCTCCTGTGTGTTACTGATATTTGCTGAAGTGTGACACATAATTGGAATATACAATTGGAAGACCTGTCTTAGTTTTAAAAATAATTTTCATAGAATAAAGGGAGGTAGCAGTGCATGTTAGCTGAGTATCCTACTCTATAAAAAAAGAACAGATTGAAAGTTGGGGTAAAATTAAATAGAAGATGTGAATGAAACCACAAAAAGAGCTATCACAAAGTTAAGATATCAAATAATGGTGTGGCAGTGAACTTTCAACTATCTGAAAGAATGAGAAATACCATCTTGCTTAGAAATTTCCTATTTGGGGGCACCTGGGTGGCTCAGTTGGTTGAGCGTCTACCTTCAGCTCAGGTCATGATCTTAGGGTCCTGGGATCGAGCCCCAAGTCAGGCTCCCTGCTCAGCGGGGAGTCTGCTTCTCCTTCTCCCGCTACCTGCTGCTCCCCACTGTTTGTGCTCTCTCTGTCTCTCTGTCAAATAAATAAATAACATCTTTTTAAAAAATTCCTTTTTGCCCTGCTGAATATTTCAATGATGAGGTGAACAAAGCATTTAGGGGAATTGCTACACTGGATCTAATTTCCATTATCAGGAAAGAACTGATTTGTGATAGATGAAACATATAGAAAGTGATATTGTGATTTCAGAGTCTATAATAACCAAGGAATAGTATGCTGGACATATCAGTCATGAGCTCTAAATCATTGATTTCCACACAGGGCTGTTTTAATCACTTGGAAGATAAGGTAGCATATAGGTCTTTAGGTACCTCTTCAGATGGACTGAAATCAGAATGTTTGCAAATGGAGAAAAGAAATCTGTATTTCTAGGGTTCTTACAGATAATCCTGCTGGGGAATCAGGTTTCCTAGATAATTTTTAGGGGAATTGGTAGGAGTTTTTCTCCCAGATTGAAATAGTTTACCTTTAATCACTGGTGCTCCAGCTCCACTAGCCTTTCTGGGAGTTGTCCTGTTCCTTTGGATGCAGAAAGGGTTTTACTGAGAAGGGAATTGAGGATTAACCTTTTGGATATCTAAAATAGAGTACTCATAACAAAAGAGAAAGCTTCCCAATATCCTGCAGATCTTGGTTTTTAGGTTGGTGATTTGTTTTGTTTTTAATGAGAGTGACAGACGGTAGAGAAGAAAATTAATCTCCCTTTACATAACTTTCAGGAAATCAGACAAGTGTAGCCTAGCACAGGAAGGCTATCTGTTATATTTCAGTGCAGTTCTCTCAGGCTTCTATCTAGAGGAAATCTTTCCCACGTCTGGCAATTGGCTGACTGTCAGTCATAGTTTTCTGCATTGGGAATTTTCAAAATTTTCTGCCTTTTATGTGTTTATTACTGAAAGTTGGAAGAGGATGCATCAGGGACTGCCAACCTGATCCTATTTTAAACCTAACTTCTGCCTCATTGATTCTATGTGACAGATAAAATAGTTTTTCTTTCATTGTCTCTGTCTTGAAATGCCCTACGAACCAACAAGGAAATAAAAAGAAAGGAACAGAACTATGAATATTCTATTTGTTTATGTAAATTTTAGTCCCTGTAACAAATATGAAATAAGATCTTTTGACTGTACTTTAGAAGCCTTAGCTAAATGAGGTCAACAATTACAATCCCTTGAAAGTCACCATCTAATAAGCTTAGATTTTGCATTGTTGACTTAAAATTTGCAGAATATCTCTTCTACATTATTTTATGTAAAAGCATTGATTATTCACTTTTATTCCCTCACTAAAATGAAGATATAGTGATATCTGGGTCCAGAGAAGTTAAATAACTTGTCCAAGTCCACACAGTGAACAACTTTGTGTATAGTTTATCTGCTCAAAGCAGATTTTTCCTTGCTATTTGAGAAACGTTGAACCAAATTCTTATTGGACAGAAAAGCTATATTTTGATCACGATATGCAGATATATTTCTATTACCGAGTTTTAAACAAACATAAAACTCAGTCAGTTTTTATAAGTATTAGATTCTATAAATTAAGTAGACAGCAGTTTCGTGAAACTTGGGCAAATTAATTCTGTCAAGACTTCTTGAGATCTTAGAATGTCACTACAAAAAGAGTACATCTTGTTTCTATCTGCTGACATCTAATGCATGCCTTTGGGGAAAAAGCAGATGACTACAGGCTGTATAGGCTGGAAACTTAATGGTAAGTCAATTCAAATACAGAATTTCAGGATACTCAGTATAACTTATTATATTATTCTTTGTCAGAGTGGTATTTAAGCAGAGCTATATGAACAATTGCTCCCTACCTGTACTGGAAATAATTTTACAAATTCTCTTCCTATAAAAAGAATAATAACAAATACCTCATGTGTTAGTGCAGTTTCTTAAAGCACATATCCAGTCAGTATCGATGAGTTTTAAAGATAAAAAAATTATTTTTTAATTTCTTTTTTTTTTTTTAAAGATTTTATTTATTGGGGCGCCTGGGTGGCTCAGTTGGTTGAGCGACTGCCTTCAGCTCGGGTCATGATCCTGGAGTCCCGGGATCGAGTCCCACGTCGGGCTCCCAGCTCCGCGGGGAGTCTGCTTCTCCCTCTGACCTTCTCTCCTCTCATGCTCTCTCTCACTTTCTCTCTCTCTCAACTAAATAAATAAAATCTTTCAAAAAAAAAAGATTTTATTTATTTATCTGACAGAGAGAGAGAGAGTGCAACAGGGAGAGTGGCAAGGGAGGGAGAGGGAGAAGCGGCTCTCTTCTCAGCATGGAGCAGGGGCTGACATGGGCTCATTTCCAGGACCCTGGGATCATGACCTGAGCCAAAGGCAGTTGCTCAACCGATGGAGCCACTGTTTTTTAAGTTCTTAATTATGGCCAAACACCCCCCCCCTGTTTTTTAAGTTCTTAATTATAGCCAGCCAATTAAAAAAGAAGGATTGGACTTAAGAGAGATTGATTCTATATACAAGATACACAATGTCAGTTCCACATATGAAATCAATTAATATTCTCCATCACATCAATAGGCTAAAAAGGAAAAATTACATTATATCAGTATATGTAGAAAAAAACATTTTAAAATCTCCAATAACCACTTATGTTAGAAACTCTAAATAAACTAGGAATATGGAACTTTTTTTAAAAGACTTTATTTATTTGAGAGAGAGAGAGCACAAGCAGAGGAGAGGGGCCGAGGGAGCAGCAGATTCTGCACTGAGCAGGGAGCAGATGTAGGGTCAATCCCGGGACCCTGGTATCATATCCTGAGCCGAAGGCAGAGGCTTAACTGAATGAGCCACCTAGATGCCCTTACAGAACTTCTTCAACTTGGTAAAAACTGTGTACAGGGACACCTGTGTGGCTTAGTCTGTTGGGTGTCTGCCTTTGGCTTGGATCACGATCCCAGGGTCCTAGGATCAAGTCCCTCATTGGGCTCCTTGCTCAGTGGGGAGCCTGTTTCTCCCTCTGCCTCTGCCTGCTGCTCTGCCTGCTTGTGCTCCCTCTCTCTCACAAAAAAAAAAAATAAATAAATAAAATCTTAAAAAAAAAAAAAAGACTATGTACAAAAGTCCTACAGCTAACATCATACTTAATGATAAGAAACATGAAACTTTCCCAAGATCAGTATAAGGCAAGGATGTCACCTTTCACCATTCTTTTTCTATATCATACTGGAAGATTTGCTAATACAGTAAGACAAGAAAAGGAAATAAAAGGAATATGGATTGGGAAGGAAGACAATAAAACTGTCTTTGTTCATGGATACATGATGGTCTTTGTAGAAAATCCAAAACAACAACAAAATTCCTGGAACTAATAAATGATATAACATGGTTACAGGATATAAGATTGATAAACAAAAGTCATTTTTTTCTATGTATCACCAGTGACCAAGTGAGATTTGAAATTAAAAACACAATACTATTGCATTAGTACCACCCCAAATGAAATACCTAGGTATAACTCTAACAAAATTAGGAAAATCACAAAACTCTGCTAAATAAATCAAAGAAGAACAAAATGTGGATAGATATTGCATTTTTATAAATAGGAAGACTCAATATTATCAAGATGTCAGTCCTTCCTAATTTGATCTATAGATTCAGTACAATCTCAGTCAAATTCCTAGCAGGCTGTTTTGTGGATATTAAGAAGCTGACTGTAAAGTTTACATGGAGAAGCAAAAGACCTAAAATAGCAAATGTAATTTAATTTTTTGACAGAATTTAAAGGAGAAATTTAAGGGAAGTTCAAGGGAAATAAAAAGTAATAGATATAGATTCCACTTTCAGTAGTGAGTATAATAACTAGGCAAAAGATTAACAAGACAAATTAGACTTGAAAAACACTATGAATCTAGTAGATTTAACAAATATCTAAAGAACACTGCATGCTACAACAGCAGAACACACATTCTTCCCAAGTGACCATGGAACATTCTCCTGGATAAGCCATAAGATTTGACATAATATAATTCTTGATAATTAAAAAAAATTAAAATCATGGAAAATATTTTCTCTGTCCTCAGTGAAATGAAATTATAAATTAACAGAAAATTTATGAAATTCAGAAAATGAAAATTAAACAATACTTTCCAGTGAGTAAAAGAAGATTTCATGATGAAAATTAGAAAATACACTGAGATGAATGAAAGTGAAAACACAATATACCAAAGCATATGGGAAGCAGCTAACCCTGTGCTTAGAGGAAAATTTATATTTGAAAATGCCTATATTTTTAAAAAGAATAATTTTAAATAATTAACCTAATCTTCCACCTTAAGAAATGGGAAATAACAGAGCAAACTAAACTCAAAGCAAGCAGAAATAAACAAAAAAACATAGAGACAACTTTTGTTGGACTAACCAAGAAAAAAAGAGAACAGACTCCTACTACTAAAATCAGGAATGAAGGAAGACATACTACCAACCTTACAGAAATCAAAAGGAAATAAGGAAGTATTATGCCAAAATTAAATAACTTACATGAAATGGTCCAATTATGACAGACACAAATTTCTGATGCTAAGAAATACAAGAAAATCTGAATAAACCTTTAACAAGCAAAGAGGTTTCATTTTAATATTAAAACTTTACACAAAGAAAAATATATTCCCAGATGCCTTCACTGATGAATTCTACCAAATGTTTGAAAATTAATTCATGCCAATCCTTCATAATCTCTTCCGAAAAGAGAAGAAACATTTTCAGAAATAATGTCAATATTACACTGAAACTAAAACCAAAGACATCTGAATGTAGATGCAAAACTCTCTGTAAAACAGTAGCAAGCATACTTGGAACCTATATCAAGGGATACACACCATGATCAATGGCATTTATCTCAGGAATGAAAAGTTAAACATCTCAAAGTCAATTTAAGTGACATACCATTTTACTAGAATAAAAGTTGAAAAGAGCTAGTCAGCTCAATAGACACAGAAACTTGGTACAAAGTTTACCACTCATAGTAAAGCTGGGAATAATCCAATAGTTTAGGAATAAAAGGAATTTCCTCAACCTAACAAAAATCCTACAGCTAACGTACTTAATACTGAAAGACTCAAAAATGTCTCCCCAACATCAGGAACAAGACAAACATACTTGCTTTCACCACTTCCATTCAATGTTATATTGGAAATCCTAGGCAGGGAAATTAGGAAAGAAAAATTAAAAAAAAAAAAAAAAGACTAATAAGAAAGCTTTGTAAGGTTGAATGATATGATATAAGATAAACATAAAAATATCAGCTAAAGGGGGCACTTGGGTGGCTCAGTCAGGTAAGCATCTGCCTTCGGCTCAGGTCATGATCCCAGAGTCCTCAGATCAAGCCCCGTGTCAGGCTTTCTGCTCTGCCTCTCCTACTCCCTCTCCTACTTCCCCTGCTTGTGTTTGCTCCCTCTCTCTCTGTCAAATAAATAACTAAAATCTTTAAAAAATATATCAGTTAAAGAAAGACGGTGTGATACTAGCATTATGATAGACATATAAATCGATGGAATAGAATTAAGAGTCTAAAAATAACATACACTGGGGCACCTGGGTGGCTCCGTCATTAGGTGTCTGCCTTCAGCTCAGGTCATGATCCCAGGGTCCTGGAAGCAAGCTCTGCATCGGGCTCCCTGCTTGGCAAGAAGCCTGCTTCTCCCTCCCCCACTCCCCCTGCTTGTGGTCCCTCTGTTGCTGTGTCTCTCTCTGTCAAGTAAATAAATAAATAAAATCTTTAAAAAAAATAAAAATTAAAATAACATACATCTATGGTTAACTGATATTTGACAGAAGTGCCAAGGCAATTAGATGGGGAAAACATATTCTTTTTAACAAATAGTGATGTTCAAGTGGATTTCCACATACAACAGTATGAAAGTGAACTTTTTTGAATTCATAAAAAAAAAATTAACTCAAAATGGATCGAAGACCTGAATGTAAGAGGTAAAACTATAACACTCTCAAAGAAAACATAGGAGTAAATCTTTATAACCTTCAGTTAGGCAAAGAATTCTTACATATGACACAAGAAGCAAAGCAACTAAAGAAAAAATAAATAAATGAGATAGCACAAAAATTAAAATCTTGTATTTCAGAGGATACCATCAAGTAAGTGAAAAGGCATCCCACATAATTGGAGAATATAATTACAAATTTTATTGCTATGGACTGAATGTGCCTCCTCACACCCCCAAATCATATGTTGAAATCCAAACCTCTAGTGGGAACAGTAATAAGAGGTGGGACCTTTGGAAGGTAATTAAATCATGAGGCTGGAACCTTCATGAATGGGAGTAGTGTCCTTATAAGTAGAGACACAAAAGAGGTTGCTTCCTTTCTATTCTTAACCATGTGAGGAGACAAGGAGAAGATAGCCATCTGCAAACCAGAAAGCAGTCCTCACCATAAACCAGATCTGCCAGCACCTTGATCTTGGACTACCCATACTCTGAAACTTTAAGAAATGAATTTTTGTTGTGTAAGTCACCCAGTCTATGGTAATTTGTTACAGAAGCCTGGATTAAGATTAAGACACATTTCTGTTAAGGAGTTTATATACAGAATATATAAAAATTCTTACAACTCAACATTAAAAAGACAACCCAACTGCAAAAAAAGAAAAAAAAAAAGGGTGAAGTATTTGGACAGACATTTCTCCAGTGAATTTATACAAATGACTAGTAAGTACATGAAAGATGCCGACTATTAGTTATTTAGGGAATATAAATCAAAACTGCAATACCTCGTCATGTCCACCAGGATCATTATAATAAAAAAGACAGATGATAACAAATGTTGGCAAGTATGTGGAGAATATCAAACTCTCATACTTTGCGGGTGGGAATGTAAAATATAGCAGCCACTTTGGAAAATATCAGCATCTGATTCAACAGTTTCACCCCTAACTATATACCTAAAACATAATTCTACACTAATACTTAGATACAAAGTTTATAACTTTATAACATTTTATTTGTAATATACAAAAAGTGAAAACTGGGATGCCTGTGTGGCTTGATTGATTGAGCGTTTGCCTTCAGCTCAGATCTTGATCCTGGGGTCCTGGGATGGAGTCCCACATCGGGCTCCTTGCTCAGCAGGAAGCCTGCTTCTCCCTCTCCCTCTGCCTTCCGCTCCCCTGCTTGTGCTCTCCCTCTCTGACAAATAAATAAAATCTTAAAAAAAAAAAAGAATACAAATTAAAAATAAATAAATAAAAGAAAACAAAAAGTGAACACTATCCAAATACCCATCAACTAATGAATACATAAAATGAATATGCTATACAATGAAATATTATTAAGCAAAAAAAAAAAAGTATTATGATTACAAGGTATAACATGGATAGACTTTGAAAGTATTAGCTGAAAGAAGCCAGTCACAAATGTTCACATGTTGTATGATTCCATTGATATGAAATGCCCATATTAGGTCAGTCTTTAGAGAACAAAATTAAATTAGTCCTTGTCTTGGAATGGGAGATTTGGATGGAGATAGAGAGAGTGCCTTTATGGATACAGAAATTCTTTTAAGGATTGATGAAAATGTGCTAAAATTAGGTTATGATGATGATTGCATAACTTTATGAATATACTACAAATCGTTTGAAATGGATCAATTCTGTGGTATGTGAATTATACCTTGATAATACTGTTTAAAAATAGGTAAAATCTCAGAGTAGTCCAGATGAGTGATGAGTTAGATAATTATTTTAAATTCATTCATTAAAAAATTGGGTTCTGTAGTTCATCAAAACTGTAGGACATCAACTATTGTTCAGCAGTAATAATTCCTGAAACATAATAGATAAAAAAAAATCTACGAATTTTAAAGAAATAGCAATCAGATTGCCAGGATACTAACAAACAAGAAAAGATGCCAGAAAACATAGTGCAAAAGGAAAATAACAACCTAGATTTCCAAACTAGCCAAGCTAACATTTAAAAATAATAGCAAAATAAATATATTTTCAGGCATACAGAGACTTAAATGTTTTCTATAGAATTTTCCCTGAAGAATTACAAAAAGATATTCTGTATCCTTGGTATTAATCCAGAGAAAAGAAGCTGCATTAATAAAGTAACAGTGAACCAAAATATTGGCAGATGATGAGCAATGAATCGATGAGTCAAAAATATAGTCAAAAATAATAGTCCTAAAAACAGAATAATGAGAAAAACATGTCTTGCACTTTGGATATGTATATTTGAAACAAGGTGGAAGTAGAGTAATAAATAATAGTAAGGAAGTTGTGAAATGAGGGAGGTTGAAGAGAAGCTAAAATATACTATTTTCCTTACTTTACTGAGAGGGAAGATAGACATATCCTTATACTTTCTTAATTTGAATTAAATATTGCTGTTAAGAAATTTAATGGACTTTTCTAGTAATGTCACATAATTCAGAACGACCTTATCATTGAGTTCAACTGAAAAAGTTGGAAAAATGTTAAAACAACACTAAATGTAAAAACTCCATAAAGGCATGAGAAAATTAGCAGTATTAAAGAATCACTAGACAAAGAAGACAGAAATCCACAGTGTTTATTCATGTATTTCTTCTGCGAAGGCATTTGCTGATTCCACATAGAGGCAGCCAAAAGGATGAGAGACTGATCTACTCATCTAGCAACCTTTTGGGCTATAAGGACAAAATCCAGCCCCATGTTTTCTTCTTTAGACCCTAAAGAGCTATACTCTGAACAGAGCAGAAAGAAAGAAAAGCAGATTGTGACAGAAACTTCAACTACCTGTGGAAATGTAGCTAAATTTGTGTTGAGAGAGACATCTGTTAAAAGAAAGAAGATCTAAGCAGTAAAGCCTCCATCTTGAGAATACAGGAACTCTACTTGGAGAAATATATTCTAGAGTGCTGTTTTTCATTTTCTTCAGAGTACAGCCCACAGTAAGCATTACATTTTACATGGGGATCCAGTAGCACGTATATGTAAATGTTAAATTGATGTGTGCTTCGTGAAACACAACTTACATTTACGTATGTGTTATAATCTTATATCCATTATTTTATTTTCTTCTACCTTTTAAATGATGAGAATGAACAACTAAATTAATTTTAGAATCTACTACTGACTCACAACTCAAAGATGTAAAAACATTACAATAGAGAATCTCTCAATCAGGGACATTAGAAAAGAGGCATCAATAAAGATAATTAGAGAAGATGTCTTTATTAGAAACATGTTATATTACATCAACATAGTTAACTATATACTTTATGTGTTCATTTCATTGTGTATGTTATACCTACAAATGATTAAAATACGGAATAAAAATGAGAACCAACTATAGTAAAATAGATTTTCCAAACTTGTAAGGCAATATATTTGAAAATTTCAATAAAATGGATGAATTCTAGAAATATATAGTCAAAACTGAAGCAATAATTAGAAGAATATTCAAATGAACCAAATGGTCCTGAGATTTAAATTAAAATATTAACAATAGCATTAGTACTTGTCCTGTCTAGATGTTATTCACAAAAGGTTTTATCTACATATCTATCTTACATCTTTCTGTTTCTCCCAAAAAAAAGATTATGAGAGAGAGAGACAGCTAGGAAATACTTTTTCTGAATCTTTAATATTACTGATACCAAAGCAGGCAGGAAATTAATATTATAATGCAGTTATAATACAATAAATTGCTGGCTAATTGCCAGTGAGCAAATTAGTAATCGAACTCTGTATTCAAACACACACACACATACAGGTATTTCACGAGCAGTTGATTTTATCCCAGAGATAATATAAGAGTGTTCGAAATAAGAAATTATCAATGTAGTGCGCTGTATTAATGGACTAAATGAGAAAATTAAACCTCAGCATGGCTTTCCTGAGGGCAGAGTATACTTCCTAGTACCATTGACTTTGATTGAGTTCAACAGAGACATCAGTGCCTTGCGTATGAATGGGCAGGAAATAAATGTGTTTTAAACTAGTGAGAATTCAGAGCTGTTGATTCTACAGCATTGTTGCAGAACAATCTAATACAATGAACAAATTGTGGGGTATACATAAGTTTGATTACATTATAACAAGAATTAATAATTGAGAATTTTAAACTGCAAAGAGGATAGTTCTTAGAATAGACTTTTGCATTAAAAGTAAGAAACTATACTTACAGCGAAATATGTATCAAGTATGTATTTCTGGCATACTTATACAATTAATCACCGATTTTATTGATGCCTTTCAGGAACTTGTTTATGGGAATGGAGGTAGGAATGGTAAAATGAAGTGTAATAAGAGAGGTTTTACCCAGAATAATGGAGATAGTGTGTCATGAATCATACCTGAGATCCAAATGAAACATAAATATTCATAACAAATATAGCAAAATGTTAACCATAATTAATTCTGCATCATGGGAATTTAGATTTTTGTAATATTATTTTTTATAATTTAGTGTATTTTTCAAAGTCTTTAATAAAATCAACCTTTACTTCTTGCATTCTCAAATTGCATAGGCATTTAGACTTTCTTCTCTTTATCTCATACCTCCATACAATTATTGCTTATGTTTTTAAATATATAATAGTTCATTATGTTATTTTCTTACTCTTACTATTTTGTCACTGTCTAAAATCACTTAACAACAGAGGGTCTGGCAGTATCACTTTCACAGAAAATGTTCTTAAATTGAATTAAATATGTTGTCCTGATATTACTCTTATATATAGAATTTGCAGTAAGTTTTTTGAGTCAAAGTAAAAAATAATTTTCTTATGAATATAAATTCAGCAGGTGTTATTTAAAAATGTATATTCATTCTCTTCTGCCATACCGTCATTTGTCTGTTCATGGCAATATGGATATACCTAACAATCACCTCATCCAGGTAACATCAGCTCTTTCTTACAACCCTCAACATAATGAAAACTCTTTGAGGCCTTGTTCACTGCTGTACATTCAGAATCTAAAGATGTGCTTGCCCTACGGAGCACTGAATACATACTTGTTGAACAAATTAATTAATTTCCATAGTTAATAATGGCAAAAATAACCAAGACTAATACAGTAGTTTTCAGTGTAGGAAGTTGTCAGTAATGTTGATCCTCACAATATAATTGTAAAGTGATTTTTATTGCAATGTTACAGTGGAGAAGACTGCATGCTAGGAAGTAACTTGCTTGAGGTCATTAGGTTAGTACTTCAAAGATCTATCATGTGATTTTATGTCTTCTGATACCAAGAGATCCATAGATAATTTAAATATATTTTCAGTTTTACTACAGAAACCCTCAAATTAGTAAGTAATGCAGTGTTAGAGAAAATATCACAAAACCATTCCAGCTTTATCCTCTGTCCTTTGGTTGTCCCTGAAGATCAGATTGTGCTCTTTTTTAGGCTGTTGGGGAGATACATATATGTATTTTATATAATATATATGATATAATAATAATATATATAATTATATATTATACTTACAAATGTAATAAAACCTAAATTGGTTAGAGAGAAATTATATTCAAACAAGAGAGAGATTAGAAAAAATAATTGAACTTTTTAAAAAGAAAATTGTTTTTTTAAGTCCTTAAATATAATGCCAATCCAGTTAAGTTTTTTTCTTTGTTATGAATGTTAGAATCATACCGTAAAAGTAATATTTTTCTTGTCATATGTAGAAGAAATAGTAAGATCACAGTGCATACATGTTAATTATTAATATTCTCAATTGCATTTGCTATTTAAGCAATTAATCATACCTAAAATATTTAAATATAACACTTTTAATGTTACTCATACCAAATATTATAACTATTACAATATGATAAATAAACTGATTAAGAATCTATTTAAGGCAACTTCTATCTTAAAGATATAGAGGCCTCAGTAACTGGTTTAATTTGTAGGTTTTTAATCCGAGTGCTGAATATCCCCAGAATCCATGGATAGAATTTAGATGATCTACCAACTGGATGCAAAAAAATTACATCTTTATTTTCACTGTTCTCTAATTAAAATTGAGCTTTTCTCCAATCAGGAATTTTGACAAAAACCCACAGTAGTATTAGCAGTATTTCTCAAATAGTTTGATACCTCATTGCAATTGTTACACATAATCTTGAAACATTACTTCTTTAAAATTATGGTAGTTATAAGACCCACCACAAGATACAAATATTTAATACATTAATCATGAAGTGCATACATTTTTTACTACATTACAATTAAGCTTTTTAAATAGCGTTTCAATATAATTATTTTTAATGATTTTGTATATTTTATTTAATGCATTTAAATGATTATTCTGATTTATGGTAGGTCCTTGAACTTTACCAGACTGTCAAAAAACTGAAACACTTTTGGGGGGTTATATTTAACTCAGAAATATTAATATTTGATAGTTTAGAAATAAATATATAACAGAAATTTTATATATATTAAAGTAAAATTATATTTTGATTCATGTTAATTATATTTTTTCTTAATATTATTATGGCTAACATTATAATGTGCATCCATGCTCACATGGTGACTTTTAGGAAATTTCAAAATATGGTAGATAAGTTGACCAGTGTCTGCTGCTAGGGAAATTTACTTGAGTTTTTGTTTATTTATTTGTTTTTGTTTTTTACAAACTCAGTTGGCCACTGAGTTTGATATAATATTGGAAATCCATGGTTTGTGAGGCTCTGTGGATGAAGGCAGACATGTTTCATTTGTAACACCGCAAAAGAATGGTTGTTCTAAAACTTTGCAGGGACCAGAAATAGTTGAACAGAGACTAGAGATAGTTATTTAGTGGAAATTGACAGGACTATTTAATGAGTTGGGTCCAAGGGCTACATCCCAGAGTCATAAGAATTTTGAAGATCTCTGTGAAATGTCATTTATTCAACAGAAAAGGATGGAAGTAGATTGAAGAGAACCAGATATTTCAGTGAAACTGAGAGTTCTTCTAAGAGCTGTTTTTCTATCTTCTAAGAAATAAATTACCTATTTTCTAAAGTCTCAATAAATTTTCTTTTTCCTAAAGTCTCAAACAGAGAATGGATGGGGCAACATCAGTGAGTGTCTTTGGGGATTTTTCTAATGATAATTCACTCTGAACAGGGCCTCTACATTTTTATTATGTAATGTTTCTTATTATTGCACAGCTTTGCAACTGCACTGTAGTATAGCTTTGTGTCTTCATATAACCAATAAGAATCCAGTTTCTCTCCATGATCTGAGTGCCTTAGTGTCTTAATATATATGGGAATTCCCTGGGGAAAAATTTATTACTACATCTAGTAATAGTGAATGCTTCTTCATACTAAAACAAGATATATATTTTTCTCTGCATTTTTTGCCAGTATGATTAACATTTATTTGGGGGAAAACAGCCACCAATCATCACCAGTAATAGAACAGTACACACACACACACACACACACACACACATTCTCCCACAAAGAAACAAACAAACAAACAAAACACATTTTCAGGGCTTATCACGTGTCAAGTATGATGTTAGGTTCTGTGGGTACACACTACCCAGCGTATATTACTGTTCCCTAAAGAACTAATTTTGATTACTTTACAATAGACACTCTGATATTATCCTGCCCCCACTCCCTTTTAAATTTGTAATTGTATTGGTGTATGGGCTTGCCCTTTATTCCTTTCTTGGTCTATCATCTCTATGTTGCTGATTTCATAATAATGGTACAGCTCAAGGTGTATGCTAAAGAACCTGAACTATTTAACCTGTAAATTTCCCCTTCATCTAAATGTTGCTGATTGTATACTCATTGTGCAGTTCCAGATATACTTCTGTCCATTGTTTTTTCTGTAGATAGGCAGGTGGATTCATTCTCAGGTTCCATCCCTTTGAGAAGACTAAAGGTAATGGTGTTTTCTTTCATGAGGAGGCATCATTGTCTGCTTATCTGTATTCTTGTGACAGTTGTAGCTGTAGATGTTCAATGCTTAGATCCATTAATTGGGGTTTCAAATGATGTTCTACTTCTGTGATTTAAAAAATTTACCAACTAGAAATACTTTTATCAAGTGGTACTTCCTTTAGATCAATTATTTGATTTTCCAGTGGTATAGTTCATATAGAAAAGGTAGGACATGCATACTTAGTTCTTTCTCTTTATTTCCAATTGTCAAGGTAATGAATGAGTTCCCTTATTATTCTTCAAAATAAAAACTCATTAATTTTAAAGTTTTTGATGAATTTCAATTCATTGCAATACTTTTTCATACTGATGCTCAAATTTCTCCATCTTTGACCCTCTGGTACCTTTTAATGTTAGCTCTGATATGTTTTGACATGACTCTAGGAATCTGTGATTGCTTCTTTGCTATCAAAGTATATGACAAGATAGTTCATGATAATCCTATACATTTACTGCTCATTCCTGGCAGTAGACATTTCCCTAAAGAACTGATTTCTTTTGGTGGGGAATGGCGTTTAAAATCTGGGTGTTAAAGATACTTGTTGCTGTTGGGTTGCTAATTTCATCTAGTCCTTCCCAATGGACAGAGTTTGGCTGTGTGTGTATGTGTTTATGGTAATAAAGAACAATGCAAGTAAATTTATGATACTACAAAATTAAATCCAGGATTACAGGGTTTACCCTTAACCTTCTCTGTATTACATTGGTATCTCTTTTGTTGCATCCAGAGAATATTCATTCACTTGTATGCAGAGGATGGTACAATTAGAAAATCTCATAATTATCCATTTACTTAATCCCACATCACAGAGAAGGCAGTTAACAATTTTTTCATAGGCTCTCCACATTCTCCACCCATAGTTCATAGTTGACTGTTTATACCTTGTCAGAACATATAGCCATTACTCACTATACTGTGTCCCTTCTAGTTTTCATATGTTCTTAATTCAATGAGTAATTATATATTGTGTGCTCATTACCAGCCTTTATTTGAATATCTAGCCAGTCACATTGATTGTCTGCAGCTTGTTCTGTAGTGGATTCTTTAAAAAAGAATCTATAGAAATAATAATCCGTAAATTTTTGGTGATAAACGTTCAGCTGTACTCTTTTCAGGTAAGTTGGAAAGAGGGGCTTTAAGTATATTTCTGGATGTAAAAGTCTTTGACTCACATTTTTTTTACCCCTTTGGGTATCTTAAATATATTACTCTTTTATTTTATGGCATATTGCATTGCTTTTATGAAATCTGATAATAAACTACTCTTTTCCTTATCAGTCATTTGCCTTTTCCCCCTAGATCTCCAAAGGAATTTTTGTTGTTAAAGTCGAGTGATTTTACAAGAATAAAATGATTTGTTTTTTTTTATTATTCCAGGTTGATATTCTTAGTTATATTGAACATTCTTTCAATATATAGTTCATTTGTTTAATTTCAGGAACATTTCTTGAATAATTTTTAGCATTTGTTTTTTTCTCGTATTTGACTTTCTTCTTCAGGGACTACTATTATAAATCTTTGCTTATTTGAACATTGTTAATTTCTCCCAAATCATTCTTATATTTTTCTTCTTTTTGTTTTTGATTTAAGAAAATAAGGTCTTATTTTTACTCTCTAGTTTCCTTATTATTGTTTTTATTTGCCCTTTTATTCCTTCTAGCTTAGTCTTCATTGATGAAAAGATTGTTTGTTTCTTTTCCAGAGGTTTTTTTTTAGATGAAAAAAATTCTATCAGTTACAGTTTTCATTTTAGTTATTCTGGGGTTATGTTCTCCTGGTATGATGTCGTTGTTTGTAACAATGCCATTTTGCTCCATATTCTCTTTTCTTTGTCTAGGTTATGCCTGCAGTGCTTTCTTATGTTTATTTTCAGTGTTAAATTATTTTCACTAGATTTTAGAAGGAATTATGATACACGATGAGTTTTTTTGTAACTTCAGCCAGTCCCCTTTACTGTTGTTTTCAAATAGTCTTTGTAAATATGGCAAATTACATTTTGAAACACACCAGTGTTGTCTCTCTTACTTTTATCCATTTTCTTCATCTATATTTTCCCTTTTCTACTCAATTTTGATTCTATTCCCAGGGGATTTCCTTTTGTGAGGAGTCTTTTCTGTGGAGGATCTCTAGTTGTCAGTTTTGAGATTTTGTAGATTGTAACCTGCTTTGGCAACTTTGGGCATTGCTAAGGATCATGGCACTTACCCACTGTCAGATAATTGCTGTACTATTATTTGTCTGGAGAGTTGGAGATACTTAAACCCTGCACAGCCACTACCACCATCTTCTTAGAATTACCCCTGGAAACTTGTTGACATTTTTAAGTGCTACCTGGTTAGCAACTAGGAAGTGTTTGTTTTGCTGCTTCAGGTTGAGTTAGTTTGTTTCGATGTGTTTGGTTGGGTTTTTGGCAGAGAATTCCTGACTTTTTCTCCCTCTGCCTTTGCAGGGTTTGTGTACCTGTGTTTAAATTTTCTGTTCCTTTGAATGAACTCTGACTGATACTATTATAATATTTTTAAGATAGTATTTGGAAGAAAGAGGGGCTTTAAGTATATGTCAGAAAAAATCATAGCAAGTTTTTGGTGTTACAACAAGAGGTAGAATTAAAATTCTAGAAAACCATAAGAAGAATTTTATTGATGAGACCTGTGGGGAGTTGAAGTGCTCTTTCTTTATTTCCCTTCTTTAGAAAAAGTTAGAGGTACTAATTACTTTAGAGTTGGTTATTTAAAAAAAAAGTATAAAAAAGTAGTCTCAGCAACTGTGGAAAGAAGATTCAAATAACAGGGCTTATTTTGAGGATGGAGTGACTTATTTATTCATAAGTGTAAAAGATTTTTGAACTATTTCAAATCTATGGTGGATTATTAATTTAACAGAAGTTTCTTGATCCCCTATTCAATGTTTAATATATATACATTAAATAAGTATACAAATTAATATGATAAAATGTTTTATAGGAAGAACTATCTGGCCATTAAAACCCACAGTATTTATTTAAATGTTAAAAATAATAAAAGGATTAAAAAGAAACATTGTTGCTATGTTGTTTATATGTGATGTCCCAGTGTTTTATAAATTAAGGTTTAGAAAATAAAATCACAACTTGGTAATCAGAGTTTGAGAGACCAAAAAACAATGACCTTTACTTTTCCCCTCCCTTGTTCTGAACTACTTGAGAAAATAAGTGAAAGGAGACAGGCAGATGGAGATACATATCTTTTTTTTTTTTTTTTTAAGATTTAATTTATTTGCTCATGAGAGACAGAGAGAGAGGCAGAGGCAGAGGGAGAAGCAGGCTCCCTGTGGAGCAGGGAGCCTGATACAAAATTTGATCCCAGGACCCTGGGATCATGACCTGAACTGAAGGCAGATGCTTAACTGACTGAACCACCCAGGCACTCAGATATCTTTTTTCTTACTGAAGATGCTGATACAGGGGAATATAGGCCTGTGACAATAATGAGTTTCCTAATACTAAATGCCAGAGTTATACAGATTTACACACAAGCAGACTTCACTGTGGTCTTGTGGCCCATCAGGCGAACCACTTCCAAATATCCATAAGCCCTAACTAGCTAATGGGCTGCTTACAACCAGACACAGTTACCAGAAAAGGAAAAATCCCAACATCCTCATATCTCCTCACCTTCCCCCTTTAAAAACAGCCCAAATAAATAAATAAATAGATAAATAAATAAATAAATAAATAAAAGCAGCCCTTACCCACTGCCTCCTTTCAGACAGTCTCTCCTTTGCTGTCCTGCCCACCACTCCCTTGCTGTGTATTCAATAAATGTCTGTTTCCTTTGTTCTGCCTTGGGTGAATCCTTTCTCCAGTCATGCCACCAGCTTCTATCCAATCCTCGCCCCACATTTGGGGGCCCCAATCCAATCAGATCAGGAGAGACACAACAGTCTGGTTTTTGCTCCTTTAAAATTTGTAGCAGGGAGGAGCAAAAGAGAATGTATGTTTCCTGTGGATTAATTGGGTTCCAAAATGAAGGAAGAGGGAGGATTGAGACACAACACACTGATCATAATCTTAAACACACTGATCAGATAGCTTGCATTACCCTGAGAGAGCATTAATAGGTAAAGGAAGAGTGTTATTCTAATGTTGCCTTAACGGTAGGAAACGTCAGATGTAACAGTTTCACCTTAACCACATTAGGATTTAGACTTTAAGACAATATAGTATCCATAATAAGCATTGATAATTTTGAAGTTGAATTTATTTACAGTTGAATTTAGAAGGATTGGGAAATTAACTACATGAATGGTATTTATTTATTTACTGCTTAAATTTATTTGCTTTGGGAAAATGATTTAGTTTCTTCTTTTTTTTTTTCTTTTAAAAAGATACCAGAGGAGTTTGATTGGATTTCTCTCCCTTTATTGTTTCATTGCCAACAAAAGTATTTCAAAACTATTTTATTGACCCTGAATCAACTTACAATGCTTTAAGTGAGAGCTTAACTAACACATATTTGTTTTTGTTTTTTTTAGGTGGTGTTTTTCCTTCTCCACTAGAAAAATATATTTTTAAAAATATAGGCTGACTTCAAAATTTTCATCTTCTAAATAACTTCTTCAGGTTTTTCTAAGCTCTGTAAGACTTCAGATCTTTCAGTGCCACAATGAAACTATGTGACAGATATCAGAGCTCTTTATACATAAATAGAAAAACAACAACAGCAACAACAACAAAAAAACCCAATTACCATGTAGTTAAAGGGCTTTGAAAAAGACCTTCATAACATTCTTTTTTTTAACAACTTAATTTTATTTTTTTCAGTGTTCCAAGATTCATTGTTTATGCACCACACCCAGTGCTCCATGCAGTATGTGCCCTCCTTAATACCCACCACCAGGCTCACCCATCCCCCCACCTTCCACCCCTCCAAAACCCTCAGTTTGTTTCTCAGAGTCCATGGTCTCTCATGCTTTGTCTTTCCCTCCAATTTACCCCAATTCACTTTTCCTTTCCTTCTCCTAATGTCCTCCATGTTATTCCTTATGCTCCACAAGTGAGTGAAACCATGATAATTGACCTTCTCTGTTTGACTTATTTCACTCAGCATAATCTCCAATCCCGTCCATGTTGCTATAAAAGTTGGGTATTCATCCTTCCTGATGGCTGCGTAATATTCCATTGTATATATGGACCATATCTTGTTTATCTATTCATCCGTTAAAGGGCATCTTGGCTCTTTCCACAGTTTGGCGATTGTGGCCATTGCTGCTGTGAACATTGGGGTACATATGGCCCTTCTTTTCACTACATCCGTGTCTTTGGGGCAAATACCCAGTAGTACAATTGCAGATTTATAGGGTAGCTCTATTTTTAATTTTTTGAGGAATCTCCACACTGTTTTCCAAAGTGGCTGCACCAACTTGCATTCCCACCAACAGTGTAAAAAGGTTTCCCTTTCTCCACATCCTCTCCAACACTTGTTACTTCCTGTCTTGTTTATTTTGGCCATTCTAACTGGTGTAAGGTGGTATCTCAATGTGGTTTTGATTTGAGTTTCCCTGATGGCTAATGATGATGAACATTTTTTCATGTGTCTGTTAGCCATTTGTATGTCTTCTTTGGAGAAGTGTCTGTTCATGTCTGCTGCCCATTTTTTGACATGATTATCTGTTTTTTGGGTGTTGAGTTTGAAGAGTTCTTTATAGATCTTGGATATCAGCCCTTTGTCTGTAGTGTTGTTTGGGAATATCTTCTCCCATTCCATGGGTTGCCTCTTTGTTTTGTTGACTGTTTCCTGTGCTGTGCAGAAGCATTCTTAACCAAACTGCAGAGATAGGCATCATACAGCATCCTTCCTGATTGCCCATGGTAACACCTATATAAATCAGATACCAAAGATACATCACACTGATATGGAGCTTACAAAGAGCAGAGACAGCTAGTTTTTATGCCATTACTATTTGCCCACAGAAAAATAAATGTTCCAATTAATTTCTTTACATGTTGGTGGCATGAATTAATTTTTGAATCCCGAAGATATATGTGCTATTATTTAAACACAATCCCAGGAAGGAAAAATTGCATCTATAGTGATCCCATTTCCATGAGAACAAGAGCTTTTGTCCCATATGTAATTTGAACAAGATATTCCAGGATAGTGCTGAAGAGAATATGGAACACACTGGTTATCATTCTTGCCTAGTGCATCTGCCTTCTCTGATTCAGAATTAAGGAAACTAGAAGAATATATGGTAAATGATGGTTCCATAACTTAAAGTCAAAGCATTAAACCAAAATCATCTTCATAATTCTAATTCCTCTTTTATACTTGCCTTGAATTTTCTACTTGAATTTTCTCAAAATTGAATTTTCTCCACTCCCAAATATTGCACACTTCATTTTATCAAGAGAAACTTTTCTTATTGCCGTAATTAGAATACTATGTATTATACTCTAATGTTAACTAGAATGCTGGCTTATATTAAATGTAATCAAAGTGGAATATTAAATGGAAATATTTATGTCTGTTAATATGCTTATCTTTAACATTTGTATAAAATTAAGAATATCATGTAGATGAGTTCTTTGTGGACTCATTCAACCAATCCTTATTGAGAACCTCATGTGTGTCAGGTACTTTTCTTGTCTCTATGGTTGCAGTAGTGAATAAAACAATAAAAATCCCTACCTTCCAGGACCTTCCCATTTGTGAGATGAGACATATACTGTAGAAAGTAATAAGCAAACTATATGCTATATTAAAAGATGATGAACAGGGGTGCCTGGGTGGCTCAGTCGGTTAAGCATCTGCCTTTTGCTCAGGTCATGATCCCAGGGTCCTGGGATTGAGCCCTGCATCAGTCTCCCTATTCAGGGGGGAGTCTCCTCCCCCATCCCCCTGCTTGTGCTGTCTCGTTCCTCTCTCTTTCTCTCTCTCTCAAATAAATAAATGAAATCTTAAAAAAAAAATGAACAGCTTGGAGAAGAAGATGCAAAGCAAGTGGATAGGAACAATTGGCAACCATCCATATGCCCCACTGAAAAGGTGATCTTTATGCAAAGATTTAGGGAGGAAATAGGCAAGATTTATAAACATTTTAGGGAAAAGCATTTTAGGCAGAAAGAACAGGAAATATAAATGTGCAAACCTGCCTCACAGGCTCAGAGAACAGAGAACAAATGGACAAATGGTGTGACTGTTGCAGATTGCATGAGGATGAGCCTGTTGCAAAATGAGACCTATGGGGCACACACCACACTTGGGTTTTTATGCTGTGTGAGACTGGGGACAGGATAGAATGGGCATCACAGAAGGGTTTTGAGTAAAGAAGCAATGTATTGGTTCTTTTTTTTTTTTAATTCTTTATTTAAATTCAATTTCGTTAACATGTACTATATTAATAGTTCCAGGGGTAGAATTTAGTGATTCATCAGTTGCATATAACACCCAGTGCTCATTATATCCAGTGCCCTCCTTAATCCCTATCACCCTGTTACCCCTCCCTCCACCCTCCTCCCCTCCAGCAACCATCCATTTGTTTCCTAGAGTTCAATGTCTCTTATGGTTTGCCTCCCTCTCTGTTTTTATCTCATTTCATTTTCCTTCTCTTCTCTTATGTTCATCTGTTTTGTTTCTTAAATTCTGCATATGAGTGAAATCATAAGGTATTTGTCTTTCTCTGATTGACTTATTTTGCTTAGCATAATACACTCTAGTTCCATCCATATCATTGCAAATAGCAAGATTCCATTCTTTTTGATGGCTGAGTAATATTCCATTGTGTGTGTGTGTGTGTGTGTGTGTGTGTGTGTGTGTGTGTGTGTGTGTGTATGGCACTTTATATATATATTGCCCTTTTCTTTATCCATTCATCTGTTGATGGACATCTGGGATCCTCCCATAGTTTGGCTATTATGGACATTGCTGCCATAAACATTGGGTTGCATGTACCCCTTTAAATCACTATGTTTGTATCCTTTAGATAAATCCCTAGTAGTGCAATTGCTGGGTCATAGCGTAGCTCTATTTTTAACTTTTTGAGGAACCTCCATACTGTTTTTCAGAGTGACTGCTTATAGACATTTGCAAAAGTCTTATTAGATAAAGGGCTAGGACCCAAAGTCTATAAAGAACTTATCAAACTGAATACCCAAAAAACAAAAAATCCAGTCAAGAAATGGGAAGAAGCAATGTGTTTTCACTTATGTTGTGAAAGAATCATGTTCTCTGTTGTATTGACAAGAGATTATAAGAGATCCATGGGTGGAAACTAAGAGTCCAGTTCAAAGGCAGTTTCACTGATCACGTTTTCCCATATGTTACATATAAATAAATTATTTGGGATTAAGAAAAAAATTTGATCCATACCTAATCATCTGTAGTAGACCACATGGTCGCCCCCCAAAAGATTTATCCACATCTGGAATTTGTGAGCACTGCTTTATTTGGAAAAAGGTCTTTGTAGGTGTAAATAAATTGAGAACCTTGAGATGAGGAGATAATCTTGTTTTATCTGGATAGCTCTAAATCCCATGGCAAGTATACTTATGAAAGAGACACACAGAAGAGAAGGTGAAGGAGCCAAAGCCCAGGAATACTGGGCCATCCCCAGAAGGTGGAAGATGCAAGGAACAGATTTTCCCCTAGAATCTCTGCTATCACTTTGATTTCAAACTTCTGGCCTTCAAGATTGTGAGGAATAAACTCTTGTTGTTTTAAGCTGCCCAATCTATGATAATTCATTATGGCAACCATAGGAAAATAATATATTACCAAAAATTAAGTCTTTAATGGGTGAATTTTTTAATTCCAACAAATCCTGTTGATTTATGCATATAGCATATAATATCTTTAATACTTCAAATATCCCCACTTAGTGATGATTATTTCTGCTGGATGCACAAAAAGTGGCCAAATTCCTGTGAAATTTGCTCAGGTTATCATATGGCTCTGCTCTGTGTGTAGTTGAGCAGAAAAAGAGAGCTCCAGAAAGGTGACAGGATGAGGAGAAGGTGACAGTCTGCCACATAAAAGGCACCAGTAACCAGAAAGTGAATAAGAGAAAACCACAACACCTGGTAGGTTTAAAAAATAAAGGAAAAATGTCTTTCATTTTCCCTGATTTCTGCTTCACTGGCCTCAACACATTTAAGGGGGTCTGCTGTATAGGAGGTGGGTCTGTCATGGTTACATCAAAGAAACAGAACCAGTGGAGAAATAGATATTAAGAGATTTCATATGAAGAATTTGTTTATGTGATTGTGATGCCTGAGTAGGCAATTCTAAAATCTGGAGGTCAAGCTGTCAGGAGGGGTAGACTAAAACTCTTAAGCATAAGCTGAAGCTGCTATCCACAGATGAAATTTCTTCTTAAGGGAAGCCTAAGCCTTCTTCTTATAGGTCCATTCAGTTATGTGAGTCAGGCAATCCAGATGGTCTAGGATGATTTCCCTTACTTAACATAAACTGATTATAAACTATGTACAAAATACCTTCACCACAGAACCTACATTAGTGTTTGGATAACTACTGATTATAGCCTCATGAGCTGACACCTACAACTGGGCCATCACAGGTGAAGGGAAAAGTATAATTACCATGCCCTCACTCAGAGTAATGTAAATGTTGGACATAAAGGAGAATATAAGATTGAAATTTCAAACTACATTAAATCCTAATCTTTTATTTTACCTAAAAGTGACTTGGAAATTAAGGCTTCTGCCAAACACAGCCTTAAAGGATATGACAAATTATTCATGTATTTATTCAACAAAGATTTATTGAACATGCGCTATATGCCAAACTATTTCGGGTGTTTTGAATGGATTGCAGAACATAACAAAGGTCCCTGTGGTCATGGATATAACATTGCAATGGGAGAAGACACATAATAATCATTAATAAAAATAAGTAAATTGTATTCTGTTAAAAGGTGAAAAGTGCTAAAAAAAAAAAAAAAAGTAAAAAGTGCTATGGCAAAACAAACACATTAGTACAAGGTAAAGAAAATCTGGTGTTTGGTAGGGAGAGCAGTTTCATTTTCAAATAAAGCAGTCAGGGTAGACCTCAATGAAAGGATAGGACTTAAATAAAGCCTTGGGAGTTAAAGAAGAACATTTCAGGAAGAGGGAACAGCTATGCAAATTCCTGTGAGAGGAGCATGACTGTCATTTTTAAGCGAGAACATGGAGGTCAGAAGACAGTAGAAGAGAGCAGATATGTAGCCAGGGCAAGCAGTAGGGGGTGGGTTTGAGATGGTGTATTCAGTTTAGGCCTTTGTAAGAGAATTGGCCTTCAATCTACTACAGGGTTTTGAGCAGAGCAATGACACTGGCTTAGCATAACTGAAGGCTGCTATTGGGGAACATATAAAAGGTTTTGTATTTGTCTCCCTCACTGCCTACTCCCCACAATTCGGGGTACTGTGTAAACTGGTTAAACCCACATGTTGTAGGCAAGGAGCAAATCAACATTTACACAGCAATTAAGGATATTTTAGCCTCCTAATCTTCTCAATTTATTATTATTTTTTTAAATTTTAATTTCAGTGTAGTTAACATACAGTATTAATTAATTTCAGCTGTACAATATAGTAATTCAACTGTTCCATTTAGGGCTCATCCAGGTAAATGTACTCTTAATCCCCTTCACTAGTTCACCCATACTCCACCCACCTCCTCTAGGAACCATCTGTTTGTTCTCTATAGTTTAGACTATGTTTTTTGGTATGTCTCTCTTTTTCTTTCCCTTTGTTTGCTTGCTTTCTTAAATTCATAGGATAAATTCATAGGACATAGGATGAAATCATATGGTAATTATCTTTCACTGACTAGCCTATTTTGCTTAGCATTATATTCTCTAGATCCATCCATGTTGTTTCAGGTGACAAGATTTTGTAATATTTTTATGGCTGAATAATATTCCATATATATATGTATATGTACCCACATCTTCTTTATCTGCTCATTTAATTGATGGACACCTGGGTTGTTTCCATAGTTTGACTATTGTAAATAATGTTGCAGTAAACATAGAAGTGCATACATATCCCTTCAAATTAGTGTTTCATATTCTTTGGGTAAATATCCAGTAATGCAGTTGCTGGATCATAGAGCAGTTCCATTTTTAATCTTTAGGAGAACCTCCATCCTGTTTTCTACAGTGGCTGTACCAGTTTTCATTCCCACCAGCAGTACACAAGGCTTTCTTTTTCTCTACATCTTCACTAATACTTCCTTCTTGAGTTTTTGATTTTAGCCATTCTGATAGGTGTGAGGTGGTATGTCATTTTGGTTTTGATTTGCATTTCCCTGATGATGAGTGATGTTGAGCATCTTTTCTCAGGACTTACATTTAGGTCCTTAATTCATTTTGAGTTTATTTTTGTGTATGGTGTAAGGAAGTGGTTCAGTTTCATTCTTTTGCATGGAGCTGTCCAGTTTTCCCACATTTGTTGAATAGACTTCTTTTTCCCAATGCATATTTTTGCCTCTTTTTTCAAATATTAATTGACCATATAAGTGCGGGTTTATTTCTAGGCTTTCTATTCTTTTCTTTTGATCTATGTGTCTATTTTTGTGCCAGTACTGTTTCAATTACCACGCTTTGTAATATAACCTGAAGTCTGGAATTGTGGTACCTCCAGTTTTCTTTTTCTTTTTCAAGATCGCTTTGGCTATTCAAGGTCTTCTGTGGTTCCATATAAATTTTCGGTTTATTTGTTCTAGTTTTGTGAAAAATACTGTTGGTATTTTGATAGTGATTGCATTAAATCTAGATTTCTTTGGGCAGTATAGACACTTAACAATATTTATTCTTCCAGTCCATGAGCATGCAATATCTTTCCAATTCTTTGTGTCGTCTTTATTTTCTTGCATCAGTGTTTTATATTTTTCAGAGTACAAGTCTTTCACCTCTTTGGTTAAGTTTATTCTGATATTTTATTGTTTTTGGTGCAATTATAAATGGAATTGTTTTCTTAATTTCTCTTTCTTCTGCTTCTGTATTGGTGTATAGAAATGCAGCAGATTTCTGTACATTGATTGTATCTTGTTACTTTACCAAATTCATTTATCAGTTCTAGTACTTTTTTTAGTGGAAACTTTAGGGTTTTCTACATATAGTATCATGGCATTTGAAAATAGTGAGAATTTTACTTCTTCCTTACAAACCTGGATGTCTTTTATTTCTTTTTGTTGTCTGATTGCCGTGACTAGGACTTCCAGTACTACGTTGAATACAGGTGGTGAGAGTGGACATCCTTGTCTTATTCCTTACCTCCGGGTAAAAGCTCTAAGTTTTTCACCATTAAGTATGAAATTGGCTGTGGGTTTTTCATCTAAGGCTCTTCCTGTTGAGGTATATTCCTTCTAGACCTACTTTGTTGAGGGTTTTTATCATGAATGGATGTTGTACTTTTCCAAATGTTTTTTCTGCATCTATTGAAATGAACATACGGTTTTTATCCTTTCTCTTATTGATATGACATATCATGCTAATATTTTACACATATTAAACTACATTTCCATCCCAGGAATAAATCCTATTTGATCATGACGTATGATTTTTTTAAATGTATTGTTTGATTCGGTGTGCTAATATTTCGTTAAGGATTTTTGCATCTGTTTTCATAAGAGATACCGGCCTGTAGTTCTCTTTTTCCAGTTGTGTCTTCACCTGGTTTTGGTATCAGGGTTATCCTGGCCTCATAGAATGAATTTGGAAGTTTTCCTTCCTCTTGGATTTTTTGGAATAGTTTGAGAATAGATACTAACTCTATACTAACTCTTCTTCAAATGTTTGTTAGAATTTGCCTGTGAAGCTCCTAGACTTTGGTTTTTTGGGGATTTTTTGAGCACTGATTGAGTTTCGTTCCTGGTTATCAGTCCGTTCAAAGTTTCTCTTTCTTCCTGCTTCAATTTTGGTATGTTATAGATTTCTAAAAATTTATCCATTTTTTTCTGGGTCGTCCAATTTGTGGCATATAACTTTTCATAATATTCCCTTATAATCTTTTGTATTTCTGTAGTGTTGGTTGTAATTTTTTCCTCTTTCATTTGTGATTTTGTTCATTTGAGTCCTCTCTTTGTGTGTTTGTTTGTTTATTATTTTGGCTAGAGGTTTATCAATTTTATTGATCTTTTCAAAGAAACAGCTCCTGGATTCATTGAACTTTTCTATTGTTTTTTTAGTTTCTGTATCATTAATTTCTACTCTAATCTTTATTATTTCCTTCCTTTTGCTGGGTTTGGGTTTCATTTGTTCTTCTTTTTCTAGCTCCTTTAGATTTAAGGTTAGGATGTTTTTTTGAGATTTTTCTTGCTTGACATAGGCCTGTATTGCTATAAACTTCCCTCTTAGTACCACTTTTGTTGCATTCCAAAGATGGACTGTTGTGTTTTTATTTTCATTTGTTTCCATGTAATTTTTTATTTCTTCTTAGATTTATTTTTTGACCCATTCATTGTTTAGTAGCATGTTATTCAACCTCCATGTATTTGTTCTCTTTCCAGATTTTTTCTTGTGATTAGAAAAGATGCTTGGTGTACCTTTGATCTTTTTGAGTTTGTTGAGACTTGTTTTGTGGCCTAATATGTGGTCTATTCCAGAGAATGTTTTATGTGCACTTGGGAAGAATATGTATTCTGCTGCTTTAAGATGGAATGTTCTGAGTATGTCTGTTAAGTGCATCTGTTCCACTGTGTCATTCAAAGCCACTGTTTCCTTGTTGATTTTCTGTTTGGATGATCTGTCCATCCATGTAAGTGGATGTAAGTGTAAAGTCCCCTACTATTAATGTATTACTATTGATTATTTCCTTAAAATAGTTATTAACTGTTTTATGTATTTGGATGCTCCTATGTTGGGTGCATAAGTATTTGCAATTATTATATCCTCCTGTTGGATCGTACCTTTATTCATAGTGTCCTTCTTTGTCTCTTTGAATAGTCATTGTTTTAAAGTCTATTTTGTCTGATATAAGTAGTGCTACCCCAGCTTTCTTTTGACATCCATTTTCATGATAAATATTTCTCCCTCCCCTCACACTCAATCTGCATGTATCTTTGGGTCTGAAATGAGTCTCTGGTAGGTAGCATATAGATGGGTCTTGTTTTGTTTTGTTTTATCCATTCCATCATTCTATGTCTTTTGATTGGAACATTAATTCCATTTACATTCAAAGTCATTATTAATGAATATGTACTTATTGACATTTTGGTATTTGTTTTGTGGTTGTTTTTGTAGTTTTTCTCTGTCCCTTTCTTCTCTTGCTCTTGTTCATGGTTTGCTGGCTTTCTTTAGTTATGTACTTGGATCTCTTTCATTTTATTCTTTGCATATTTATTATTGGTTTTTGATTTGCAGTTACCATTAGGTTTGTATATAACATCTTCTGAATATAGCAGTCTATATTAAGTTGATTGTCACGTAAGTTTGAACCCATTCTTTACTCTCTTCTCCCCACATTTTAGGTAAATGTTGTCATATTTTACATCCTCTTATTTTGTGAATCCCTTGACTGATTTTTACAGATATACTTATTTTTACTGTTTTTATGTTTTCTACTTCTCTTACTCTTCCTTATGGTCTTTCCTTTCCACTCAAAGAGTCCCCTTTAACATTTCTTGTAGGGCTGGTTTAGTGTTTGTGAACTCCTTTAGTTTTTGTTTGCCTGAGAAACTATCTGTCCTTCTATTCCAAATCATAGCTTTGCCTGATAGAATATTCTTGACTGCATTTTTTTCCTTTTCAGCATTTTGAATATATTATACCACTCTCTTCTGAGCTGCAGAGTTTCTGCTGAAAAATCTACTGATAGCTTTATAGGGTTTCACTTAAATATAACTGTCTTCTTTTCTCTTGCTGCTTTTAATTTTTTTTCTTTATTTCTGCTTTTCATCATTTTAATTACTATGTATCTTGGAGTGGACCTCCTTAGGTTGATTTTGTCGGGGAATCTCTGTACCTCCTGGGTCTGGATATCTGTTTCCTTCCTCAGATTAGCGAAGTTTTCAGTTATTATTTCTTCAAGACAGTTTTCTGCCCCCTTTTCTCTCTTTTCCTCCTCCTCCTCCCCCGTTCTTTCCGTCCTCCTTCTCTTTCTTCTTTCTTCTTTCCTTCTGGGATCTGTATAATGCTAATGTTATTACACTTGATAGAACTGCTGAGCTCCCTAAGTATATTCTCATTTTGCATATTTTTTTTCTCTCACCTGCTCAACTTGATTATTTTCCATTACTCCAGCTTCAAGTTCACTAGTTCATTCCTCTGCTTCCTCTACTCTGCTATTCATTCCATCCAGTATATTTTCAGTTCCATTTATTGTGTTCTTCATCTCTGATTGGTTCTTTTTTCTGTCTTTGTTAAGAGTATCGCTGATATCCTCAAATCTTTTCTCAAGTCCAGTGAGTGTCCTTTTGATCATTCCATTAAATTCTCTAGCAGGCATATTACTTATATTTGCTTTGCTTGTCTCTTGCTGTGGTTTGGTCCTGTTCTTTCATTTGTGACATATTTTTCTATTTCCTCATTTTGTCTAAATCTTTGTCTGTTTTTGTGTAATAGGAAAGTCTGTTTCATCTCCTGCTCTTGGAAGTAATGGCCCTATGAGGAAGAGGTCCTGTAGTGCCCTGAAGCATGGTGTCTTCTATTTAGTAGAACCTGGTGCATCAGTTGGTGTCTCCTATGTGTGTTGCATGTTCCCTGCTCTTGTGTCCTGGATGCTTTTTCCTTCAATGCAGTCATCTGCAGTGGCTCTCTTTGCCAGTTGTGCAGAGTTTTTTTTCTCAGCTGAGGTGGGGTATATAGTTTTCACAAGGTGTATGTTGGCCTGCCAGCAAATTAGTCCTGCCTTAGCATCTGGGAGGGGCTGGCCTTGGCAGATCCACAAAGCAGGTGGAGTGCCCAATTTGAACCAACCGTGCCTTGGGCTTCTGAAGGGCCAACCATTACTGCTGCTACCAGCACTGCAGCCACTGCTGTCACTGCAGCTGGGACCAAGACCCCAAAAAATGCCCAGGTCAAGAGTCAACAAATGTTATGCTAGTCTTCTAGTGGTGGATACCTGCCATGCTGAGACTAAGGTAAACATGACTGGGAAGGACGGATCAGCCAAAGTGTGGTGGGGCAGGACTTGATGTAAGCAAGTTGAGCAGTTGAGTGTCGATGCTGCACTGGTTCCCACAGGTGGTTGTGTGTTTTTGCTGGGGGAAGGAAAGGGAGATGGTGCCTTCCAGCTCCTTTGTTCCTGAAGAAGTCTCTCAGCAATCTTTGCCCCTCCAGGACATACTCTGAAATGAGTAAACTACTTTCTCCCATATATACCAGGCATTTTTGAAACTGCTGTTTCTATGCTGTAACTCTGTGGGCTCTCTGTCATGCTGTCTCTTTAAAGTCAGGAACTCAGCTTCATATTGTCCTTTGGGACCTCTCAGAACTGAGCCCACTGATTTCTAAAATTCTAGGCTTTAAGTTCCACTGGTTGTAACTCATGAAATTTGTCCCCTTTTGCTTTCAAAGTCAAATGTTATGTGGCTTCATTTTGCCTGTGCAGGCTTCTCAGTATGATAGTCTATTTCTCTTCCCTCTCCATGCCCATGGCTTTCTTGCCACCATGGATGGCGGTGGTCTGTTTGGCTCCCCACTGTGTTTCCACCCTTTCTGCCCTCTTCAATGTGGCCTCTTCTCGACCTTTAGTTGTGGAATTTGTTCTACCAGTATTCAGGTGGTTTTCTGGGTTATTTAAACCTATGTGAGTATTATCCAGTATCTATGGGAAGAAAGGAGCTTAGGGTCGTCTAACTCTGCCATCTTTCCAGGCTCCCCCAAATCATTTCAATTTAATTCTTGTATAGGATGGCACAACAATTGAGTATCTAATAGGCTTTAAGTGTTTAATCAATACTAGACACCAACGTTGCTTATACTCACAAGGTAAAGAAAATGTACCTTTTGAGTATGATCTAGTCATTAAAAGGACACAACTTTCCTTTAAGAAGCTGTCATAATATTTATAATAACTATAATTCTAGCTCGATAGAGAGAAATATACTGCAGAACTAAAGATGCTGAGGAAAAGTGGCATATTTGGATTCTTTATTTGTGCAAAGACCCTGTAGAGTTTAGTGGCAGGAGGAATTCCTCCACCTCTCTCGGGTTCATATTGTATCCCTAAGTATCAGCATAGTAGTGGCAAGGCTGCTGCAGCCTAGCTGGTCTTTGACCTTGAGGGCACTCAGCATAAGCCAAGGAGAGTATCAAAAGGTGGAAGCAGGACTTAACGATTTCATCCCTTGCTTCTTGCTCTCTGTTTCACCTGTGACTAAGATGTCAAGTTCCTATTTTCACTAAGCCATCTCCAGTGTAGCAGACAGAGCTTGGGGATGTTTAATTGCTTATTTGCAGAATGTCAAATTGTGAATGTGTGCACAAACATGTAAACGGAAAAGGGTTATGACGTCTGAAGGGCTTGTGAGGTAGGTGGGTGAACTCCACATAAATAAAAGCAGAAATTGTCTAAGATAATTTCTATCATTGCAAATCAATACCCTCTCCATTAAACTGGTTTAGAATTATGAACTAAATTAGAGGTTTTAATGTGTCTTTAGGGTTTAAGGGCTGTGGTATACCTCTGCACAGGTGTGTTTATTTACCTGCCTGGCAAAAGCTTCTCTTCCTGACAGATCTAACAGGATATTTTAGTCATTTAACACTTTTAAAGGAGGTCAGCTTTTTCCAAAAATACACTGTAGGAAATTACTTTTTTGGATTTTATGTGAAGAGGTAAGGATCCAGATAAAATAATAAGGAAACCAAAAGCAAACCTTCACAATTGAGCCCTTATCTTCAGTAAAACATGGTTAAAACACAGTGCAGGAAATATAATGGGTGATATGTTTGTGTTCCAAGGATGAAGCATTTTTTACATGTGACCACCTGCTTGACTTTAAACTATGAAAGTCTCCATTTATATTATTTAGAAACTGATGTAGCACATGTATATGAGCTTACAGTGGGTTGCTCACTAACTAAGAAAAGAAATACAAGTTTTCTGAGTAATTAGCATCTCCCTTCTTAGGTGATATTTCAGATTGTTTTTAAATGATTTTTTTGTTTTAGATTATAGAATAAATGCCAATCTTGAAAAGATTGTTGTTAAGCATTCATTTCTCCTTGGTCAGGAAAGGAAAAAGAAACAAAGAGAATCATGAAAAGGACACCAACATAATATTCATCAGGATTGTGGTTGGAAAAAGATTTGAAATAACTGCAACCTGTTTTTTTCCCAATGTGATTCGAATTACTGGGGGAGAAAAAGGAATTGTTAATGCATTATTGCTTGAGTGACGACCCATGTATGGTGCATTCAGTTCTATCTCAGGCAGACATGATTAAATGGTGTTTGTTCTTTCAGCTGTATGGTACTTGGGGATGTCATAAACATTATACAGATACTAAGCCTTCCATCCCTTTTCACTGCCTTTCCCCCACAACCCCAAAAATGAAATGCTAAGTTCTGTCACCTGGGGGTAGTTATAATAACCACAGCTGCTGATATTGCCAGCGGCAGGAACAGAACTGGATCAAGGAAATGTGACCCAAAGTACATGACTTTAAACTCCAGTTGTGACAGCTAATGTAATCACTGCCGGAGGAAAATGAGTCCCTTGACTAAACTCACCCTGATTTGTTATCTGGCTAAAAATGTCTGATGGAGGGAAAAGTCAACATTTGTGGGCATGCTTGGTTGTTGTACATAAATTTGATGACTGAGACTTGATAATGACTCTTGAGGTATTATAGACAGTGGGTCTTACATATACTTTAGAATATATTACCTGTTGATAGCACAACCACTAAAGCTTAGGTTTTTATGGTAGAAATAAAGACCACAAAGAATTAAAAAAAAGAAAAAACAACCCTAACACTTTGCCATAATTAATAACTACATTTCTGAAAGAAATGTAACTCATTAAGATTACAGGCTTTTAAAATTTTTTACAGGAATACAACCAGAGGGCTTTCTTAAGCATCAGCCTGTGATCAGTAGACTAGGCTTTGTGATTCTCAGGGAAAAAAAGAGATAGCATGTGATCCTCCTTAGATAAAGGGAAGTGAAACTTGAGTTAGTAAAAGTCAAAAAGACTATTAGAAACCTAGGCTAATAATACATGATTGAAAACAGATTATTCAATCAAAGGGTTAGGCTCAACCATTTTATTGGGACTTTTTTTTTTTCTACTGATAGCGTTATCTATATATTACAGAGGTGCTGATTTCCTCTTTAATGTGTAAGAACTGTTTATAAAATCTGAATTTTTACATCAAATGAACACATTTCCATTTAACTTTGAGTAGTTCCTGAACTATTATTGTATTATAGAGATTCTGCAAAACAAAATATTTTTTTGGAATTTAGAGTTAGTGGTACTGACTGGTCAGTGACCAGACATATCTATAAAGAAATGGACCTGACTTTTCTTGTGAAACCTGTAATTTTATTCAGAAGTCAAACAACTTTTTTTTTTTTAAGAATTTTTCAAGCAAGGGTTGGATCATTGGAAAAAGTAATGTATTCCTGAGTTAATTGCTTTAAAGACCAATATTCACTTGGTTGAATAAAGTCTGAGATGTTTTAGTTCAATTTCCAGAATGTACTTGTTAGCCTACTACCAACCATAATTGCTAGATTCCGAGTTAACAGTAATAAACAATACAGCCTTTCATAACACTATTTACTATTATCTTTTTTAATTAATTTTTATTAAAGTAGACTTAACATACATTGTAATATTAGTTTCAGGGATATAATATAATGATTCAACAATTCTATACATTACTCAGGGCTTATCAAGATAAATATACTCTTAATCCCTTTTAAAGTTCCCTCTGCAACCACTAGTTTGTTCTCTGTATTTAAGTGTCTGTTTTGTTTTTTTTAAAAAAGAAATGCATTTAAAACAATAAATAAATTTAAATAAATAAATAAATTTAGAATCTATAATGTTGCAAAGTCTTTCTTAATAGAAGATACATATACATGAATTTCATTTATTCAACAGATAGGTATTGAGAATAGCTCTGTGTAAGGTATTGTGTAATAGGTAGCAGATACCAAGATAAATGAAGCGTGGCCCCTGACCTCAGGAAATTTAAGGTCTAGAGAGGGAGATATTCCCATAACTACGATGGAAGGTGGCACAGAAAATAAGATGATGGACTTAAAATGTAAGTAATGTATTTCATAATTTATTAAAACCTGCATATAGGAAGGAAATGAAGGGGGTATTCACATCCCTATCTTTTAATTCATCTAGTTGTAAGTTTTCTTTTTATAAAATGATACTGCTCAGGATGGTATCATTTTATACCACACAGGATTTGAAAATTGTCTTGTGATATTCCAGCAAGAAGGGAAGAATTGATTAGATTTAGAACAGACCGATATTCCAGATATCAAACATAAGCTTCAAAATGTCTTTCTTAAAGAACGCTGTTTACATATGTTTCAGTGCTGCCAGTGTTTTCTCTTTGTTTCCTGAAGATATAAATTTACTTCTTTTACTGAAGGATCTGTGATGTTTGGTGTAATAATACCTAGTTTCTTTATCAAGAATAGTGTATAATAAGTAGGTGGAAGCCGAATTACCTAGAACCTGCCAATCTTATTTCCACCAAAGGGCTCATACTCTTGCTTTGACCTGGGCCTGGAATGTTGTTTTTTTTTTTTTTTTTTTTTTCAAAAGTCCAGTCTTTCACCTCTCTGCTCAAATATCATCTTCCTAAAAAGCTGTTTGTGAACTCCTACTGAAACACTCTCATCTACCTGCCACATCAACTCTAATTTCTTACTTCGTTTCATTTTTATCTTAGAATTTCTAAAATCCCAAAGCTGCATTATTAACTGTTTTGTTTACCTTTTAATTATTTCTTGTCCTCACTAGAATATGAACTCTATTGAGGTATGAACTATATTCTTACTGCATATGACATATATTAGTCTTCATTAACTATTAGTTAATATATAGTATATATATTTATCTGTTTAAAGGTTAATAATCTAGGCTGAAATTAAGTTGCATGTGGGCAACTAACTCCCCAGAAATTCTTAATCTCACATATCTTTCAAAACCTCACTTCAGCATTTTATTAAGAACGCAGGTTTCTTCCCAGAAGGAGGTTATGAATCCATTGACTCACAAAAAACATTCTTTCCCAGATCAGGTTAGAGATCATTTTTCCTTGACAGAAGTAAAGGACAGCCAGCCACTCACTAAGGTATATTTAGAATGGGTGAGGCTGACCCATTGTCTAGCATGAATTTAACAGGCTGGTCATGATCTAGAGCTGTCCTTCAGTTTTCTTACAAACGAGATTTTGTATCCACACCACAAATATATTTATCTCACAGGTATGGACTTTCTTACTTTAAATAGGAGGCCAGAAACTTGGATTATTTGGTCAGCACATTTTCTCTTAGAAAGTGTGCTACTGGGAAATCAAATGATAATCAAAACAGCCAGAATCAGAATAAGAAGTTAGGTGATTCATGTGTTTGCTGACATCGATTACTGATCATCTGATGTATCCATTTCCATAATATAGATATTATCGCTAAAGCTTACTTAACTCATTAATGGGAATTTACAAGATTAGAAATGTAGTTTAAAGGAAGATATAATAACTAGGATTTAATGTAGTCAGTTAAAAAATCCTAAATTAGATAAAAACTAATTAATGTACCATAGGACAATAAACCCATAACTTTTGCTGTTATTTTTTTCAGTGGGACAGATAAAAATCATTGAGTATTATCAGTTTTCTTAATTACGACATAGAGGTTTTTCTCCCCAAATCAGTATAAATGGTAAATCAAAGTGCCATTCTTTAGTATCAGATAATTCTTAGGTAGACTTACTAGACAATTAAAAATTCACACACACCCACAAAAATTCACACATAGGGGAAAGTGTGCATACTTTCTTTTCATAATATGTTTGTGTGTGTGTGTGTGTGTGTGTGTGTGTGTGTGTGTGTGTGTGTGTGATTTCCCTTTTCCATGCTCCTCAGTGTATGTTGATACTTTCAAGCAGTGGTCATGGGTAACTCTTAGTTACCTGGGGGTTGAGAAGGCCAGTACACTTAATTGAGTAGGCAAACCTCTCCCTTAACATTTGACTTACTGCTTTTAACACTCAGAAGATGATTTTAAAGGCTTTAAGTTCTTGGGAGATAGTTCATTTTAATGCCCAGGTACTTAACACAGAATTGGATACAGTCCTATGGTAAAGAAAGGATAGATATGGGAAAAGACCAACACAATTTTTGAGGGTAGAATTGGACTAAACAATGGTTCTGATATTGGGCCTAGGAAAATGGAATCAGGGGAACATTAAGGGAAAATAAAAATCTGGAGAGGAAGATGATTTAGGAAGGAACTTAAGTTTAATTTCCTTTAATAAACTATCTCTGAAAATGGCATATAAAAAAATATGTAAGTATAGTTATGACATTCAATAATGTATGATATCAAAGAAGTACTATAGTAAGGAAACGTCTCAAGTTTTCAAAGAAAAAAACTGCTTAGGGACTAGTCAGCTTCAGATAACTATATTTGGTGGCAGTGGGATTGGGAGTTATTTCTGTTTCTTTATGCTTTTAGTTTTCCAAGTTTTTTGTATAGATATGAATTCTTTTTTTAAAGATTTTATTTATTTATTTGAGAGAAAGAGAGTGCGAGTTGAGAAGAGGGGCAGAGAGAGAGGAAGAAGCAGACTCCCTGCTGAGCAGGGAGCCCGATGAGGGGCTCCATCCAAGGACCCTGAGATCATGGCTGAGCCGAAGGCAGATGCTTAACCAACTGAGCCACCCAGGTACCCTCTGGATATGAATTTATTAACTATGGAAGACAGAAGTAACACATGTTATTTAATAAGACTTCCTTGGTTCTTTTTGATGGAGCATGTGTCCTAAATATGGCAAAAGGAAAGTCTGTTTATTCAATATATTTAAAAGTACTCTATATTTGTATGAAATTTGTACTGTTTGGAAACATTATTGGGGCCCTTCAGAAGAAGATTAATTGTGAGAGAAATACAAGTGATTTTATACATATGTTTCTATGCACACATGCAAATTTTGCTTTCATATGTGTAATGTGATAAACATTTTTTTTCAAGCGTAAAATGTAGTGGAGAAAGATATGGTGGTAGGTTTGGATATGGTGGTAAGTTTTTACTTTTGATTTTGATGAAAATGTTAAAATACCTTTTATCAGGGAACCTGGGTGGCTCAGTGGGTTAGAGCCTCTGCCCTCAGCTCAGGTCATGATCTCAGGGTCCTGGGATCGAGCCCCACATCAGGCTCTCTGCTCAGCGGGGAGCCTGCTTCCCCCTCTCTCTCTGCCTGCCTCTCTGCCTACTTGTGATCTCTCTTTCTCTGTCAAATAAATAAATAAAATCTTTAAAAAAATACCTTTTATCATGCAACATTTAACCTTTAATAAGTAGGCCCATAAGTTATAGATTCATAATAAAAGTAGATTATTTTATTTTTCTCCATGAAATTAGAGATGAACATACTTTTCCCCATGCCATATTTTCTCCTTCATTTGCAATCATCTGTGTATGTTATCTTCCAGTTTTACATTTCTACATAAGAAAAATAATTCCTAAGACACAAATAAGATGCTCTAATACAGACTTAAATACTTTCAAAGAGGCAAGATCCAGTAATGATGAGAGAATAAAACTATCTGTATATCTGCTTTAAGCAGTGCAAACAGATAGTCATCTGATGCATTCTAGTAAAGTTTCTAAAAAGGTGGAGGAAAACCAATGAATTGATTACCTCCTGGGTAAGGGACATTTGGCATTGGGGTAAAAGAGGCCATGTGATCAGTCTTTGTAGGATGCTGTGCCTGAAGCCCCTAGAGATGCCTCGAAATCCTAGCTCACAATGTGGTAGTATTTGGAGATGGGGCCTTTGGGAGGTATTTAGATTTAGATGAAGTTATGAAGGTCAGGACTACATGATGGCATTAGTGTTCCTATTAGAAGAGAAAGAGACCAGAGTTCTTTCTCTCCTTACCTTGGGAGAACAGAGCAAGAAGTTGGCTATTTATAAGCCAGGAAGCTGACTCTCACCAGGAACTGAATCTGCTGGTACCTTGATCTTGGACTTCCAGATTCCAAAACTGTAAGAAATAAATTTCTGTTATTTAAGCCACTCAGGCCAGGTATTTTGTTTTGGCAGCCCAAGCTGACTAAGAAGACATCTTGAATCCAAAATTAACCTTCAGCTCAATTCTCTATGACCTCCAGCTCTGTTAGTTCATTTCTATGAAAGCGTAGTCTCCTTATTATCATACTTAAATCTTTATAAAAAGCCCCCTCCCACGCCCCCCCTTTACTGGTGCTTTTTGGAGTAAGACCAATTTCTTCAAAACAACACAAAATAGTTCTTACTAAAAAATGATATTAAGTTCCAATTAAATTAAAGAAAATTGTTACAGTCTGGTCCTGCAGATATGTTAGAAGTGATCTAGAGACTGAATTGGTATAATTACAGTCCAAACCTAAAATAAAACAGTTTATAAAAACTGACACAATTTTCTTGGTCTAATTACCTGAGCTATTGTTTCAAATGTCTAATAACTTTATGTGTAAGTAGACAAAACCTTAGTGATGCTGAAATAGTTTTACCAATTTGTCCAATAAAAATAATATTCTAGTTTGACTTGATTTTAAAAAGTCAGGTGGCTCTAATACTTTACCTTTATAAATATATCAGAATTATAATATGCAGCTTATTGAACTGCTCACAGGTGTTTGGCAGAAATGATAGCAGTTCACTTACCAGAATGAGGTACAGAGTAACAAACCAGGGACAGCACAACCTGGCAGATTTCCTGGGATAGCAGAGCGTGTCAAAACAACAAAAATGCCCAAATAGTCAGGAAGCTTTATAAAACCGTATTTCTCAGAAAACTTCTAAAATGTTCTTAGCTCTCTGTTTTTTAAAAACAAAATGTCAAGCAAATAAGATTTTTCAAACAAAATGCACAATGTTAAAAATACCAGCATTTGCATGGACTAGCAAAGTATGACCTTCTTTTTTAGTGCACTGTAGAACTTTTAAGTACCTGAATGATTATAAGAAGGATGTGGTAACAGTTTTCTTCTTGGAAACTTTAAAACCCTTGCATGCGAAACAGCATTTGACAAATCAGTATATTATGCTCTCCTTATCAGGTCGTGCCAGGTTGCTGCTGTCTCCTATCTTCTCTGAAAGGTATTGGCTCTCCCCAGTCTGTCTACTCCTAAATACATCTTGTAATAGTTAGCATTACAGATCATCTCATCTCTGTTACCAGATGGCCCCCAAACCAGCCTCCATGTTGATTCCTATCTAAAGCCTCCAGCAGCTCTTAGCAGAGTGTCTAGCCCACAGTGGGCACTATGTGTTTGCACACTGTCTGATGAACATAATTTTTTGCTAGGTAATTTTGCCAACTCTGTAAGAATCTTGACTATATTAATCAGATGGCTTACAGTCAGCCCAGATAATCTATCTATAAAGTTGTTTTATGCCTCTAGGTTTAAGGTAATTTGTTATATAGTCCTAGCAACAGGAATGGAAAATAAAATTAAGTTCCCTATTAAGGAAAGGCTTAATTGAAACATCTCAGTGTATGTATGTATATTTTAATGGAAATTTTCACCATGTCAGAGATAGATACTGTTAGTCTATTTTCCCTGAATATAAATTAAAGCACTTTTCTTGTTGAGAGTAATACCAAGATTCTTAAAACTAATTACATAATTATGTATATCAACAATAGCTGCAAGACGTCATGGTGATTAGAATGTCAATGCAGTATTAACTTCACTGCTGTGCCATTGATTAAAGTGAAGGAATGGGATAAACTATTACTGAAGGGGCTGGTATATAAATTATTTGAAGGTGAACCCTGGGTACTGATGTAGGAAAGATGATGTTAGGGTTCGAAGCTGACCTTTCTGTTTGGGACAAAAAGGTGATTTTATTAAAGCATGGGGACAAGACCTATGGGCAGAAAGAGCTGCACCAGGGTCATGAGGAGTGGCCCATTATATACTTTCAAGTTGGGAGGGGGTTAGGGATAGCATAAGTCTCAAAGGAATTTGGAAGCAAGTCTTCCAGGACCTTGAGGGGCTAGCTATTTTTGAGAAAAGGTCATGTATTATCATCTAATAAAACCTTAGTCCCTTCAGATGTATATTGGTGGGCCATATGCTTGGGGTATGATTGCCAACACATATCTTGGGGGGTTTAGAGATAAAGGAAGTTTCCAAAGGAATTTTTATACACTAAAGTAGACATAGGATCTAGGTTGGGGAGGGGGCAGTTAGGCTAGGATTGCCTTTTGCCCTTAGTAAAGTGTTAACATTGAGGCGGCTGAGTCCCTAGAGTACTGTCATTCTGCCTGTTTCGAGGACTCGTCAATGGGCTGTAGGTAGTAAGGAAATTTAACAATTTTTCTTCTGCCTTTGTTTCCCACATCAGGTACCTCAAATATATATCTGTATGTGGATAAAGATACAGATCTCCTCACTTGCTTAATTGCTTATGGTTAGATATGACTCAAGTTACTTGGCAAAATATGATCTCTCGCTACAATGAAAGAATTCAAGGATCTGGAGAAAATCCAGATCCGTAAAATGTGATATGAAAAGACTTAAGCTTAGCACTGATGTTAAATGACATAAACACCCTAGAATTTATGCATCCTTACAAGAGTACCACTATAACATAATTCATCTTGACACATCGTGAACCGGTCAAATTAAATGCACCAAACAGAAGCAGTTACAAGAAAAGCAGTGTACAACCTAGTTAGTCTGTATTGTGCTAAGCAGTTGTGCCATTGTTTAACATGAAAAAGACCTTTGTCCTATATAAGAACTGTTGCAGTTGTTTTTCCACTGAATTTTATACTTTATCAAATTGATTTAAAAATACTCATTCCTTTTTATAGAAGTTTACCAATCTGTTTATGACCACATGAAAAATGGACCATGCTTATTTCATATATTAACTTGAAGTAAAATGTGGTAAAAGAAACAAAACTTTTCTGCCAAAGGCATAGCTGTTTATTTTAAAATATTTACAAATAAAATGTAGTATACCATATATTAAAATGCCATTAACATGTTTAAAGGTTGTTAATTTATGTGGGAATAAGCAGTAAGATTGATGCAAATTATTGTAAAAATGATAATAAATTAAAACTTAATATTCTTTACTATTTTAAATTTTATGTAGTATAGTGAATTTTTTTCTCTTTTAAAAAAAGGAAAAATTCAGTCTTTTTTTGTTTTTTTCCAGTTATTTCTTAAAGCCGAAATTTCATTTTTGTAATATTTAACACAACTTTGAGGTGTTTTTCTAATTATTATTCTATAGGTAAGTAAATTTCAGCATTAATATTTAATATTTTGGTATCTTTGAGAATATACTGTGACAGGGTATTATACGTAGTTCTAATGTTAACTTAGTGATTAATATGATTGCATCAAGTTATGTGTATCTTTGAAGTCAGCTGAAGTTACTCTGTTCTTTCACATACACACACACACACATACACAAACACAGCACAGACACACACAGCCACACCAGCATGCACACACTAATAAATTGTGGCATCCTGAGCCACATCTTTGTCCAGTCACCTTCCCTGGGTTTTAGTAAATTCTCAGGGGCTTATGATTTCATGGCACATTTGGATTCCAAGTTTCTGATGCTGCTGAAAAATCCTTTGTGTCTTACCTCCTGAGACTGTTCCTGTCTCTTTTCTCTGCCCTAATTTGAAAGTCAGCCCAGTTTCCCTTGTTTACATGAAAGCAACATAAAACAAAAACCATCAGAAAACATTTGTATTTTGTGATGGTCTTAACTTGAGATTTCAGATTAATGAAGGGATTTACTTCACAGCAGTGCCAACGATTTAGAATTAAAAGCAGACATCACCATCCTTAAACAACAGTTGGCTAATCCATCAGAAGGAATTATGAGACACCTTTACCCATAGTATCTCCAGATTTATGCCAGTCTGACTGGCCTCTCTCCTCTTTCCGTTCTCATCTTCTCTGTATTCTCCACTTGTCCCCAAGCTCTAAGTATTTATTTTTATGCACATAAAAGTATTCATTTTATGTAGAACAATTCACTTCTTTTAAGCATTTGACCTAAGTGCAGAAGTCATCCATGCATTCATTGATGATCTTGTAGTGTCAGAAGAAGCTTCCAAATTATCTTTTTTTCAAGAGTACCTTAGAGTAGATCATTTGGTATGAGCAGAACATAGGCAATAGAAGGAATTATTGTCACTTGTACAGTCAACTGTGTTTATAGTACGGTTGGAGGGCAGTGTATACACTTCCATTTATACATTTATTCAGTGAACAATTAATGAATTAACACTTGTTCAGTTACAAAGACAGGTGCTAGGAATTCAAAGTTGAATAAGATCTAGCTTTTCTCTCCAAGGAATTCAAGGATTGTTCTGAGAAAATAGAGAGTAGAGGTAATTACAATTGATGTGATAAGTAAGAGATTCAGAGCAACATGCAGCAGAAAGGGAAACAGAAACTTGGATGGGGCAGAATATACCTACACGGATGCACTGAGGTAAGGATCCAGGGGGGAAAAGGTATCTTCAGGGAGACTGCTCAGAAAAAGAAAAAAAAAAAAGAAAAAAAAGTCCATCTAGATAATACTGGCGAAGGAGCAAAAGGCAAGCTGAGGACAAAGCAGAAGCTGACACCCCACAACCACCACCCCCCATGAAATATATATGACATTCCTCATGCACTCCTGGCTGCCCTAAAGCTAAGGAAAGAAAAAACAAATAGTTAAACTTACAGAGATCACAATCCTGCCAGACAGGAGTCTCTCTCAGTTTACAAATGTCTTAGCAATCTACAAGAACAAAGCATTTCTATCAATGGCCTAGCTTCCAGAAGGAAATGTAGATACAATTAAATGTCCTTATAACCTGCAGCCCATTGACTGGATACTTGAAGCGGGCAGAGTTTAGTGTTTCTCCAGAAAGCTCCCAACTATCTTCATGTTAATACCTTGCTGGAGAGAAAAACAACCTTAACTTGACAATGGCAAGGCTTCTGGTATCCTGTGAATCTTCTTTAACATATGAAAATGCTTTTGAAACCTCTCTTTTCCTTACCTCCCCAGCGCCTTAGTATATAATCAGCCATCCTTCACACCCCTGGGGCAGCAGCTCTTTCTGCCCACTGGTCCTGTCCCCCTGCTTTAATAAAACCACCATTTTGCACCAAAGATGTCTCAAGAATTCTTTCTTGGTCATCAGCTCCAGACCTCACCCCATCCGACCTCACCTGTATTACAAAATCCGATCAATACATAAGAATGAGATGGAATCAGTAAAGTGAGGGAAGAGGACTTAGAAGATTGCAAGGCATAGAAAACAATTTGAACAAATTTGTTGAGAAAATGCTTGAGTATTAGATATAAGGGAAGGAGTGGCCAGAGAAGGGGTTGAAGGGGTAGGTCAGGGGTGGTTATAAAAAGTGTGTTAGCCATTAGCAGTAATTTTTTAAGTTAAGAAAAAATATAATTTTGAAGCGAGAAAATATTTCAGTGGCTTTTTTTCCCCTCAATAAAATGTTTACCTTTATTAGAATTTAAAGATTTTTTAAAGGAAAACTATAAATGGGATATATTTTTTTAATTCAGCTGTGCTTTAAAACATGTTAAAAGTATTATTTTGAGAAGGAAACATTTTTCTGCTATAAAATCTACCTTTTATGACCAAACATAACTGCCCCTTATATATGAATAGAGTGATTCCATTTAGAAATCCACTTTAAAATAACTCAGGTCTTTGAAAAAACCAGGTGTCTTTGTGAACATTCCTTTAGATTTCTGGAGTGAGTTTTTAAATGGAAAGTGACCTCGGAGCTATGAAAACTCAAAACTTCAAAAAATTCTACAAAGCCAACATTTGCATAAGAGGCAGTTGCAAAAGCTATGCAGTAATTTTCTGCCCTAACACGTTCTAGTGACTTTCAAATTTTTTCTCATTTTACAAAAAATATTTAATTCATTCCAACTATTATTTTCAACTTCCATCATGAATTCCTTTGAAATTATTTTTCTTGGAACAAATTGCCCATAAATTCTTTTACGTGGATCTTTTTAAAAACTTTCAGTTAGCTTTAGGGTTAGCAATGGTAGAACCAATGCTGTTCTGCATAAATAACTTGAGGATAGCCTTCATTCTTCATTCAAGTGCTGACATATTTGTATGGAAAATGAAACCAGGCAGCCTTTCAAAACCAACTGCTCCGGCAACCAAAGCTTCAAGCATAGATTGATCAAACTATAGCTAAAAAGTCATAGGTGCCAAGAGGCAAGTGTATTTTAATGAAAGAAGTTTTATTTCAGTGATCTTTTCTCTAGCACCTGTAATGCCTCATAACACTTAGTCTCTCTTTACTATAAAGCACCTGTTAAAAAGACGTGCCAAAGTATAAATACTGGAGCACAAAAAATGCCTTTCAGAGCCCAAAGCCCATGTGGTAATGCAACAGCTGGCGGTAGAATCAGTGATCTGAAAGTTATTTGGAGTCTTAAAATCTGCTTTTATGGGGAAAATGGGCAAAGTTAGAACAATAAACTGACTAAATGCTCTCTCATAAGGCCAAATTTGATGTTTGGACTGAATAGGATAGATTTACTGCCATTTCCATAGGAACTAAGCTGGTGGAAAAATATTTTGGGAAAAATGTTTTTTATTCCCTCCTTATACCTAGATGGATTTTATTTCATCTTTTTATCTGGGTTTTATTCCTGTAGAAATAAACATATTTTCTGTATTTTATATTTCTTATTCATTATTAAGCAAAAGAAAAAAAATGCATTTGAGGAAGCATTTTCCTGATACATATATTTGCCTGTTACAGTTCTTTGCCTTTGTGAGGTTCTTCTTCTTCTTCTTCTTTTTTTTTTTTTATTAACATATAATGTATTATTTGCCCCAGGGGTACAGGTCTGTGAATTATCAGGCTTACACATTTCATAGCACTCACCATAGCACATACCCTCCCCAATGTCCATAATCCAGCCATCCTAACCCTACCCCCCAGCAACCCTCAGTTTGTTTCATGAGATTAAGAGTCTCTTATGATTTGTCTCCGTCCCAATCCCATCTTGTTTCATTTCCCCCCCTACCCCCCACGACCCCCCGCCCTGCCTC
>CM052897.1:27891830-28021442 GCA_028534135.1 Potos flavus
GTCCTACCTTCCGGAAAGTGGTCGATTTTCTGTTCCTAGAGGTGCTGTTCGTCTTCTCTTCTATTTCCTGCTAAGTTTGTAGTTGTTTAGAGTGGTTTGATAACTATCTAGCTGAACTTCTAGGATCAGACACTATCTCCACCTCTTACTCCTCCGCCATCTTGCTCCTCCTCTCTGTTATACATTGTTGAGACATGACTTTACTTCCTGAATATCCCGATGGGCATTTAAAGAGTTTTTGATGGGTTAGGTCCATTTTTGTATGTCTCATCATTTAAGGTCATCAAGACAAATGGGAAAAATCCTATGTTGCCAATTTAGCTTGGGGTATACAGGAGAATCATTATACGTTTCTTTTTATTAGTTTCAAAGGTAGAATTTAGTGATTCATCAGTTGCATACATCACCCAGTTATCCCTTTCCCCACCCACGTCCCTTTCAGCAACCCTCAGTTTGTTTCCTAGAATTCAGCTTTTCTTATGGTTTGCCTCCCTCTTGATTTTCATCTTATTTTATTTTTCCTGCCCTTCCCCTATCATTTTATTTTTTAAAGAACACGTAAGACTTAAAGAATTCTACTGGGGATGTAGCAATAGATGTCTCATATGGTTAGATTGCCATGGTGAAACCAGTTAGGCCATTCTGTGACATAAAGTCTAACCTTCTTGCCGTTAGTGCTGTTGTATTTTGATGGGAATCCTAAGTATAGATGTTGTTTATATGGAAGTGGAGATAGTTTATAGTTTATTTCAGGTAACTTTTTGGTGGAATCAATAAGTGTCTTATTAAATATATAGGTTGGAATGGTGGTATTGTCCCCATCATTTTCATAATAAAACCACCATTATCATCATCATCATGTCTCCCCACCTTATCTCATGCAAATATCCATTGCCACATAGCTAAGTGATATAATCCTTTGGATGATGTCTCTAAATACCAATCATGTGTCCTATGAGTGTCATTAGCATTGTCATTTTATCCCCTGCCAACTGATAAATTGTCTTCAGAGAGCATCCTGCAAGGGTGAAACAGTGCTGCATTTCTACAAATGCATCTTTTGGATCTGTGTATACAGAGTGCATATAATCTCATTTGTTTATATTTAGTATTTCTGGTCATATTCCACCAGTGTGGCAGATGAAAATTTCTTCTTACTGCATGCTTGATTCTTTTAGAATATTGAGTATTGAATTGATGGTTATGTATATTTTTTTGCATAATAGTTTAAATATATTTTCTTTTTTTTTATTAAGTAAACCCAACATGGGGTTTGAATTCATGACCCCGTGATCAAGAGTTGCATGCTCTACTGTCTGAGCCAGCCAGGTGCCCTAAATATATTTCTAATATATCCTTATTAGTATGTGTGTATGTGGCCATTTTTGTAATTTCTTGTAGCTATGCTTGGTCTATTGCTAAAGCCAAATATTTGCCTTGATATTGCATAAGATTTTGATGTACTGGATAAGGATTAGTGGTAGTTGTGAGAGGGCTAACTTAAGATATTTCACTTTTGGATGAAGTAGGAGATGTATGTGTTAGAACTGGGTGCTAAGGATGCAGAGGGAGAAGCGGAGTTATTTATGCCATCAATATGTAGGCTTCTCTTCATTAAACAGAAGATAATAAGCAATTTAAGAACATACAATGTCTGGGGATACCAAATGGATGGATAACTAGTCTCCAGATTCTAAATGAGCAAGAGCAGCAAGTAGACCTAGTAAATAAGTAGCCATAAGATTTGAAAAGGATCTTGGCTGTGGGTACACAGGTACCCATTCTCAGATTCAGCATCTGCTCTTTTACAATAAAATGCTAACACACAAAGTAAATCAGGAATTAAATTGGGGTTATTTTCTTAAGCTCTTTTCCATATGTCTAATGCTGCACTTAATTCAGTAAGCCAAGATAGAGGTAAAGAATAAAGTCAAGTACCTAGTAGACTTGGTATGTATGCTAGGTTATAATACCAAGATACATTTAGTAGATCAGGCCGATCTTCATCTTCTGAGTTGGTGTCTAATATAATAGGGGCATTGGTTAGGATCCATGTTGATTTGAGGGAGATTGAAATGGAAGTTTCCACTGCTTTATCAGCTTCCTACGATACAAAGTTTCTCCCTTCATCAAAGGTTTCCCAGTGAGCAGATGCTGCTGATAGCAAAGGATGGGGTGGAAAGGTTGGGCTTGGTAATGCTGGTGAATCTGGTGATACTGTTGATCCTGTAAGTTCTCAGTTGTAATAAGGTCACAAGGGTAATGATCTGTAGAAGAAGTGGAAGATGTCACAAATGGTAAAGTTGTATACTGATCAGAGGGTGACATTCCAGTTTGGAACGGTTAACAACTGCTATTGTTGGTGCTATCTGTGGAGTATCCATAGCTGCAATGAGTATGATATCCAGTAATGGGCAAGAGACGAAATAGTGTGTCTAGCATCCCACACTGACCCACTCAGTAATGTTTATAGGGTTCAAGATGTGCACAGTGGGTTCATACCTGCAAAATCAAAATAGTGCCTATAAAATTTCTAATTATTTCTTGTTGTTATTCTTGTCACTCAAGGTAATCTATAGCTGTAATCGCTATTACTTGCAGTATTGCCCTGAATGTAATTGTCCTGTATCATGCTAGGCTAAATATTAGGCATTTGGTAATGATATTGTACAAAAATATGTCTACTGGCTAGCATATATGCAGTAAACATCAGTGTTTTTAGTGTCTGCATCCAGCGTTGATACAATAAAAGATATTTTTTATACTTGAAAACTTTATAAAGACATCATATTATTTTCTTTAATTTGATGTAATATGTTTTGTCCTTTGGTCACCCAGTAAGTTTTATTAGTGGTGGGTGCTATAATTTCATTGAAATTATATGTGCCATTTTGTGTTTTAATTAGCACTTATGCCTTTAACTTAGTGTTTGGGGTGCTATTAGTGGTTATTTTTACTTTTGTGGGTTGTTGAAGTATAGATTCTATAGTTGTTTTAACATTAGTTCTATAGATATATGGGTTAATGACCTCACTGCTTACTATATCACTTTAGTCCGGGTTTTCATGTCTAGATTGTTATAAGCAATCTAAGCTTTTGTTTAAGCAAGGCATTATGCCTTTCAGTTGATCCAAAGGCAACTGGATTGTAAGGTAGGTGAAAGTTTTTCTTTTTGCCCTGGTCTTTTGCCCAGTCTCATATTATTTTTCCTGTGAAGCAGGTTCCCTAGTCTGATTTGGTGGATAGGATACCATAGCAAGCAATTCAGATTTCCAGTGTTCTGATGGTGAATTTTTGATCATTATTTCTGCAGGAGTAGGGTAATCTTATTCCTGACCATGTGTCTACAATAATGCATGCATATGGTTTACTCTCTGATATGAACAAGGGTCCTATGTAATCAATTTGTATAATTTGGAAGGATTTATCAGCCTTAACTTTGGTGTTTTGAGTAAAGATTTCCAAGCTCTAAATTTCCTATAATACTTGTATTTTAAAAAATGTGATACTATAGATATTTAGTTGGCTTATATATGTTTTTGTTTTCAACCAGGTTTTAGTGCCATGTATGCCTGGGTGTCCCTTTTGATGATGTGCCCATATAATACTCTTAACCCTTGAACGACATGGGCTTGAATTGCAGGGCTCCACTTTTATGTGGATTTTTTTACGGAAGAGTATTGCAGATGTATTTTCTGCATTAAGAAAATAACTTAGTAACTTTTTAAATAACTTTTTCTTAGTAACTTTTTTCTCTAGCTTACTTTATTGTAAGAACATAGTATATATTACATATAACATACCAAATATGTGTTAATCGACTGTTTATATTTTCAGTTGGGTATACAGTCAAGAGTAGGTTATGTTTTAACTTAAACAGTATGCTAAGTTTCAGGAGAATCATAAGTTACAGATGGAATTTTGACTGTTCAGGGAGTTGGTGCTCCAACCCCTGCATTATTCAAAGGTCAACTGTAATTCTATCAATTGGCATATCTATCTTTTTTTGTTTTATCATCCACTGTTCCTTTGGTTTACACATATTTTGATTAGACCTCTTATGTATGAATCATTGTGGGTCTTTTTATGATAAAGTTTAGGAATTCTAGCCTCATTAGTTTTTCTAATGAGTTTGCCTACCTGATCATTGTACTTCATTACCATAGTGTCATCTTTTGTGAGCTGAGACATGTATAATAAATACGGAGATGTAAGTTTGCACTATTTTCATACGTCCTTACCTCATATGTTCATAGTTCCTATTTTCCAATCATTTGTTTCTCCATATTTTTGGCCAGATAGCTATTTCATTAGCTACTGCCCATGAGTTTGAGGAAAGATTCATTCTGGGTTCCCTTAACAGATCTTTCAATTGCCAGTTTTATAGCTATTAGCTCGGCATATTGTACTGTCAGAACTCAAGCCTGGTTCTGACAAAGTTAGACCATCATTAGTCCCTAAAGGCACAGCTCACGTTCTGGATGGCATTATGGAGGCTGATTCATCTGTAAACCAGGCATTTTTTAGTTCTGTGGGCAAGGATGACCCCCAGTGCTCAATTTCTTGGGCTTCAGTAGGCTTACCCTTTAGACTCTGGCAAATCCACTATTGGCATTTGCTGAGATTCCCTCAGTTAGTGTAGAACATCTTTTGTTGGCTCTGTATTTTGTAGGCCCTCATAGAGTGCCCCAGTGAATCTTTCAATTGGTTGGTATCTATTCTCAAACCATGGAAACTTCCTAGTTAAAAATCCAACTGCATAAAATTTGGGGTCTTGCAGTGCTTTAGTCCACAATGACCATGTTGCAAGCCCTTATGAATATAGGCACTTTAGTTTGTATTTAGAGTACTCATTAGCTGGTACCAATGTGTTAAAAGTTCTGACAGCATTTTTCAAATAACTAACGGCTGCCTCTTCAGTCTCTGTCCAACTCCATTCCCTACTCTTCCTAGTTATTTCATAGATACATCTTAATATTATCCCCATATGTGGTATGTGTTTTTTCCAATATCCAAACTTCCTATTACTTTCTGAGCTTCTTTTTTTGTGGCAAGAGTTAGTATGTGATCTATACTGGTTATGACTGGGTCTCATATTTTCCAACTTCAGAGGACTGAATTATACCTAGAAATTTGACTGTAGTTTGAGGTCTTTGAATCTTACCTGGATTGATTATCCATTCTCTGGGTGTATGGAATTCAGTTAACTCTATTTTGACCTTACCCTGTTCTTCCAAGTTATTACCATAAATAAGAATATCATCAAGATGGGAAATGATGGTTCGTGTGTGTTGTGTTTCCTGAAAGGTCTGGTTATCTTCTGTTAGAAAGTTGAGGGTATTGGTGGACTGTTAAGGTGTCCTTGTGGTTACATAGTAAACTGATATTGTCTGTCTTCCCATGCGAATGCAGTCAGGGCTAGCTTTTCTCATCAATTGGTAGGTATAGCAAAGAACATGTCAAATCAATTTATCACTTTATAATAAGTTCTGTATCCAGTGGTGGTATTGTTTATTGTAGTGCCTGTATCTAAGAGTGTCCCCTCAATTTTTGGAAAATGTTTGTTTAAATTCCTATAATCTGCTGTATATCTATATGATCCATCTGGCTGTTTAACAGTCCAGATTAAGTTATTATATTTTGAAAGTAGTAAGGATGATAATTTGTTCTTTTAGGAATTCCTTTCTGTTTCTCTGTCTCTGTAATTAGTTTCTGGTTTCTATTTGAGTTTCTATTTTTATAATTTGGATTGAAGGGTGGTAGTCTAATTGATTTAGGTCGCCTAGGCCAAGAAGGCCTTATGAGTTTGCTTCTGTTAGGCCTATTTACATTAGGTGTAGTCCTGTTTTGTCTATATACATTAGTGTTAAAGTTATACCTTTTATCTTGACTCAATTCTTCAGCTGTTCTGATCAAGTCCAACAGTTTTCCTGTGTTTCTTGCACCAGCAAATATCATAAATATGCTATTAGGTCCCTCAGGGACACAAATTTTAGGATGGACTTTTTAATTTGTTCTGTTGTTTCTGCATGTAGCAGTGAGGATGTCTGTCCCCTATCATAAATCATAGTCAGTGGTCCTAATTTAATTATTATATTCATAGTTTACCCTGCTGTTGTCCATGGAAATGTCCATGGAGATAGGGATAATATATTACTTATAGGCTATCGTAATCTCTAGGCTGCTGCTACCCTGCGAAAGATCTTTGTATATATTAGTATAATTTTCTCCAAATACTCTAAGGTGTTGATTAAATTTAGCATCAGTGGCAATGCATCCAAGTTACACAATCTGCTCCTGTGAGGATCAGGTCCTCATTTGGACTATAAATCTAATAGCCATTGGATTTCTGTGTCCAAATCAGTTTGTTGGAATTCCATCCTAATTTTTGTCATTTCTTGTTTGGTCTAGGCTCTCTGTTAATTAACTCTGACTGGTTCCATATTATCATTTGTTGTAGTTTTATCTATTCTCATAGGCCTAACTTCTAGTAGATTAAAATTACCAGAGTCAGAGGGTAATAATAATCATTGTCCTTGGGGTGTAGATTGGTACTCTTAGGGATAAAAGAGTTTGGGTTTCTTCTTACTCTGGAGATTATGTTTTGGGCTATTGCTTTCCTTTCTGTCTGCATCTATGTTGCTGATTGCTCCTAATAAGATTGCTGGAATTTCTTTCTTATTTGCTTTTTTTACTATAGAATATAACTCACTGGCTTGGGTGATCAGGCCAACATCTGGAGTTCCCTTAATTTTAAGTTTTGTCCAGACTAAGTCTTCAATAGGTTTTTAGGGATCCTAAACTCCTCTTGAATAATTTTGGTAGTGCTAATGAGTGAGGCATATTCACTATTGTCCTTCTGCTTTTCACAACAGTGTTCAAAGCATCCTTTATTATACAGATGCTTAATAAAGTATCCCAAATCATTTGTAATATGGTAAGGCAGCATTAAGATAAATACTGTGACAACATCAGCATCCAAACTGTAATAGCTCTATCAATTTTGTCCATTCATTGTCTGTTTATAGTTTCAGTAAATGGTAAATAGCATATTAAGTTTGAAGTTTGTCAACCCAGTAACAGGCTTTAGCAGATTTTGGTCAATTATGAACTTAGCATAATTTACCAACCTGTATCTCTAATTTGGCCTGGAGTATGGTATATCCTGAAGCACTGACCAATTTTATTTATTACTAGTTTGGGTTGGGCTGTCAACCATGCCAGTTGTTTTGTTTGGGCCAAATTATGCTCAGAAACTGAGTTTTGTCTTTGCCAATCATTTATTTAGCACAGATTTACTGTGGGAATTATAGTTTATAATAGTAATATTTCACAAGCCAGTAGCATATAGGATAATATTTCTTAATAGGCTAATGAAGAAATAACATACTCCATACCAATGATAGGTTAATTAACTACTCTTCCAGGAAAAGGAGAGATGAAAGAAATAAAGTCCAAATTTAGTCGAGATGTCCCTTTCTATCAGTTGGTTCTTGGTAAAGTCAGTGCTTCCAGCTAAAATCTGGACATCAGCTGCTGTCATAGGTCTCTCGATGCTAGGGCACACGGTTAGTGGGCAATGACACCAGTGTTGGCAGGTATGGTGGGCTGCTGTAAAAGTTATTACTCGAGAGACCATTACATGGTTTACACCACTGCCCATAGGATGTAGCCTTGCCAAGGCAGGAATGGATGTCCCTTTTCTTCTGAGACTGCTGCATGATTTAATACCACTGCTGACCACAAATAGCCTGGCCATGACAAGAGCATGGGTTTCAAGATGTTTGGAGAGCTATTTAGATCAGTAAAGAGCAGCCTTGCCCAGACCAGACACTCTTGGTAAGCCTTCACAAACCTTGATATTTAAAGTTTAAATGTCCATTACATTATAGGCACTCTTCTTTATGTTTTTCTCAGTAAGTCTCCAGTAGCACAATCAACAGTTAAGTTACTGAGTGCTTATTAACAACAAATGTTGATAACAACATCCTGACAAATGTAAACAAATTCACCCTCAGATTCAGAACTTCACTTAAGTTATAAAAGTAGATTTGAAGTAATAACAAACCAATACACAACCTTCAGATTGCCAGAAAATTAAAAAGTTTTAACCAGTAGTGATAAGTATGTAGTGATATGAGAAAACTAGCACACATTGCTTGTGGAAAGAAACTTTCATAACAATTTAGAAAATCATTTCAGGAATACCTACTAAAACTCAGAACAAAGATCCTTTATTATCCAACAGTTTCACATATATGCACGAAGATCTATGCACAAGGATGTTCATAGTAGAATTTCTTACAATACAGAAAATTTAGATATAAACTCACTATCTGTATCCAGGAGAATGCACAAAATTCAGCTTTTTCCTATAATGGAATATTATTACCTGTGTATAACACATAGGCATCATGTATCAAGACAGATTTCAAAAAACATAATATTGGGTAAAAAATAATTGGCAAAATATACTATTAAGTAAATTTAAATGTTTTTTATATATACTATGTAGTATGGGCATGATAGATTTTTAATTTGAACATAGATATTCTTTCAGAGCAACCAAGAAAAAGGGATAGAACTTAGTTCCTAAGATAGAGTCATTCATTCATTCATTCATTCACTTTATCATATAGGCAAGAACATTTTAGTGAATGCTTAACAATGTGTCAGGCACCATTCTAGGAGATGTGGATACATCTTTGGAAAAAAGAACAAAACAAAACAGACAGGACTTACCTTTTGTTGTATCTATAAAATTTTGTTCATGTGTATGTGTGTCTGATGTTTTGTATCTTACAGGTTGGTACCTGTGCATTTCATCTGTCTGTTGAAAGCACTGTATTAAGGGATCTTATGAGATTAACTCATTTATTTTTTAAATCATTTTGTTTTATGTTATTTTATTTTATCTTATTTCATCATGGTAAGTGTATTCTTTAATCCACACCTCCTATTTTACCCACTCCTCCACCCACCTTCCCTCTGTTAACCATCAGTTTTTTCTCTATAGTTAAGAGTATGTTTCTTAGTGTGTGTGTCTGTGTGTTTGTGCGTGTGTCTCTCCTTTTTTTTTCTCTTTGCTCATTTGTTTTGTTTCTTAAATTCCACATGTGAGATCATATGGTATTTGTCTTTTTCCAACTGACTTATTTTCTTCAGCTTTATATTCTTTAGCTCTATCTGTGTTCTTTTTTATGGCTAAATTATACACACACACACACACACACACACACACACACACACACACCCGCATCTTCTGTATCTATTTATCTGTGGGTGGACACTTGGGCTGCCTCCATAGTTTGGCTCTTGTAAATAGTGCTGCAATAAACATAGGGGTGCATGTATCCCTTTGAATTAGTTTTTTGTATTTTTTTGAGTAAATACCCAGTAGTGCAATTCCTGGATTGTAGGGTAGTTCTAGTTTTAATTTTCTGAGGAACCTCCATACTGTTTTCCACAGTGGTTGCATCAGTTTGCAATCCCACCAACAGTGCATGAGGGTTTCTTTTTCTCCACATCCTTGCCAACATTTGTCGTTTCTTCTGGTTTTGATTTTAGCCATTTTAATAGGTGTGAGGTGATAATCTCATTGTTGTTTTGATTTGCATTTCCCTGATGATGAGTGATGTCGAATATCTTTTCATGTGTCTGTTGGCCATCTGAATATCTTTTTTTGGAAAAATGTTGTTCATGTCTTCTGCCCATTTTTTAATTGGGCTATTTGTCTTTTGGGTATTAAGTTGTATCAGTTCTTACATATTTTGGATACTAACCCTTTATTGAGTATGTCATTGCAAATATCTTCTCCCATTATATAGATAACCTTTTAGTTTTGTTTATTTTTTCCTTTGCTGTGCAAAAGCTTTTCATCTTGAAGAGGTCTCAATAGTTCACTTTTGCTTTTGTTTCCCTTGTCTCAGGAGACACACCTAGAAAAATGTTGCTCTGGCTGATGTCAGAGAGATTACTGTCTGTGTTCTCTTTAAGGATTTTTATGATTTGAGGTCTTACATTTTATGATTCGAAGTCTTTAAAAACCATTTTGGTTTATTTTTGTGTATGATGGAAGAAAGTGGTCCAGTTTCATTCATTTGCATAAGGCTATCCAGTTTTCCCAACATCATTTGTTGAAAAGACTGTCTTTTTCCCGTTGTATATTCATTTCTCTTTCGTCAAAGATTGACCATATAATTGTGGGCTTATTTCTGGGTTTTCTGTCCTACTCTGTTGACCTGTGCATCTATTTTCATGCCAGTATCATACCGTTTTATTACTATAAGTACCATACTGTTTTATTACTATCACTTTATAAATATAACTTGAAATTTGAAATTGTGATACTTCCAGTTTTGATTTTTCTTTTTCAAAGTTGCTTTGGCTATCTGAGGTCTTTTATAGTTCCATATAAATTTTAGGATTATTTGTTCTAGTTCTGTGAAAAAGCTGTTGATATTTTGATAGAGATTTAATTAAATCTGTAGATTGCTTTGGGTAGTATAGACATTTTAACGGTATTTGTTCTTCCAACCCATGAGCATGCAACTGACTTTCTGTGTCTGTTTCTGTGTTAGGGAAGTCAGTTACTTCTCTTGCTCTTAATGATAATAGCCCTTATGAAGAGGAGGTCCTGTAGTGCCCTGCGGTGTGGTGTCCCCTGTTCTCTAGGGCCCGAAGCTTCAGGGAGCGTCTCCTATATGTGCTGCATGTGCTCTGCTATTGAGTCTTGGCCTCTTTTTCCTTAAACTAGTTGTCTGCAGAGAGACAATTTACCAACCTATATTTCAAATTTGGCATAGAGTATGGTATATCCTGAAGCACTGACCAATTTTAATTATTACTGGTTTGGGTTGGACTGCCAACTATGCTGATTGTTTTGTTTGGGCTTATTTGCCTATTGTGGGCAGTGTTTGGTCCCCAGCAGGGGTGAGGTGCATTTTATCAAGGTGTGCAGTGGTCTGCTAGTGAAATGAGACCTGCCCCTGCTGCCACCACAACCAAGGTCCCACACAATCTGCAGATTGGGAGATGTAGTGTTGGCCGTGTTTACAGCAGTTTTCTGGGGGAGGGGACCACAGTGCTGGGACTGAGGTGAGCATGACTGGGAAGGGCAAAATTACTGAAGCACGGGGGTGGGGCTTGGTACAAGCAAGTAAGGTAGCAAATGTCAGTGCTGAGCCGGTTCCCACATGTGGTGGCTATTTACACTGGGGAGTGGGGGAGGGAAATGGTGCTTGCCAGCTCCTTTTAACTGGAGGGGTATCCTGGTGACCCCTGTCTCTCCAGGCCAGGATCTGAGATGACCATATTACTCTCCCTCCTGTCTGCCCTGGTGTTTTTCCGACTGCTGGTTCTAGACTGTACCTGGATGGGCTGTTTGTGCCACTGCCTCTTTAAGGTGGAGACTCCATTTCCTAATGCTCTCTGGGCTTTCCCAGAGCAGAGACTGCCAATTTTTAAAATTCTAAACTTTGTAAGTCCCACTGATTGTAAAAACTTAGGAAATATGGCCCCTCTCCTTTCAAAGGTAAATACTATGAGGGTTCATCCTCTCCATTCCTGGGCTCCCCAGTGTGAAAGTCTGTTTTCTGCCCTTCTCTACACCATAGGCTCTCTCCCTACCATGAACAGCCAAGGTCTGTTTTGCTCCCAGACTACATCTTCACCCTTCCTACCTTCTTCAATCTGGCCTCTTCTGCGCCTTTAGTTACAGAGTTTATTCTGCCAGTCTTTGGGTCATTTTTTGGGTTTTTTGCACTGATGTGAGTATTATCTAGTTGTATTTGTGGGACCAGTGAATTTAGGGTCTTCTTAATCTGCCACCTTCCCAGCTAACTGAGATTACCTCATTTAACCATCAATAGCTTTATGAGCTAAGTATTAATCTCACTTCAAAATTAGGAACTAAGCCTTTCAGAAATTATGCATCTTGCCCAAAGTCAAACAGCTAATAAGCAGTGGGTCTGGATTTGAACTCAGCTATCTGATGCCAAAGTATGGATGTGTAACTTTCATGTGATTCTATGGGAAGAGAAGAGTTGGCAGCAATTCTTGCTCTCTGGTCCTTAGGGATGTGATAGGCACTTTTGACTTTAACTGGGCCTCCTTGCCAACACTGCCTTGCCATTTACTAGCATAGAGATAATCAAGGAGTCAGGATTTATCTGGTCTGTATTGATTGCTTATTATGAATACATTTATGTTATGGATTTATGGAATACAGTTGGTTGAAGAATTAAAGTATGTCATATAGGCTCTCAGTCTGAATGAATAATAAAGTATAAACAACAAGAAGCCCAAATCAGAGCAGCTTTCTTGTCTAAGTCCTACTGCACACCTTGTTAGATCTCATCTGTTACTTTGAGATGACAAACATGTCTCAAGGCAGGAAAAGGCACTTTTTTTTGAAGTCATATTTGACAGTTTAGATCCTTTCTCAAGAAAAAGTCTATCAAAGCAAATGGTTACACTTAAAAATTGTTAATATGATAAATCGTATATATATTTTGCCACAATTAAAAAAAAACAAGTATTTAGTGGCACAGCTAATAGTGCTGACTGGCTCTGTGTGTTTGTGTGTTGATGTGACCTTTTGTTTCATTTGTAAGTGTTTGTGCTACATGACTGTTGGTGGTGGCAAAGGTAGGCTTCCTGATAGACATCTCTTCTTTATTGACCTAGAAGTTAAAATAGCAGGAGTCTTCAGTAGTTTACCCTTAACTGGAAGGAAGCTCATACACTTCCCTATTCTCTTTCTTAACTGGTACGCAGATGACTCTCAGATCTTTAACTTGCAATAAGAAAGAGTGAAGGCAATTTCACATTTTGCATTTTTTTTTTTTTTTTTGGCTGTCTGAGTTTGTCTCTTGTTTATTTGAAAGAAGATTGGAAAGCCTGAAGAGGTGCATGCTTTCCAGACAGATAAAGGTTGTTTTTTTTTTTTTTTTTTCTCTGTCTCACAGAGTAAAAGACTCAAACACACTAATGGAGCTACAGATCTTTAAGCTGAATCCAGAAGATTACCAGGTCAGGGTTTTGTAATTTTTGCTTGGACCTAATGTGTGCAGATAGATAGAAAAGACCTTATTTTTCTTTCACTTAGGTGGAAATGATAGTAATATTTTAGATGGACCTGGGAGTGGGTGTTGATAGTGAAATGTGGAAATAAGAACATAAGGACTCTTCCATGCTGAAAATAAAGGAGAGAGCAGGCTTAGACAACAAAGCTAGGCTTTAATAAATAGAGCTTAATTTATGAGCTAAACTAAAATAAATGGTATACGTACAAGAACTATGTTAACTACAATCTACCTAATCTCTATAGAGTTTATAATTGGTAGTCCAAGTAAGAAAGTGTTGATATTGCATCAGAGAGGGCACATTCAAATTTTAATAAGCAGAAGACTACTAGAATGAATTAATATGCAGAGCAAAATTTAAAGCATAGTATTTCAGGTAATCTTCGATTTAGTATATTTTTCATAATTTAAATAGAAAGGAAAAACCTGATCTTATGCTTTTTAAATCAGGGCATTTTTACTATTAAATTCCTGGCATGGGATAACAGATTTCTATAGCTTGTGTGTATAAAAGTTCAAGATGATATTGTAGAAAATATTTATATTTTCAATAGCTAGAAACGCTAGGTATTTTGGCCCTCTCAATTATCAGAACTACTTTAAAACCATAATATCAGCTCTAGGAAGGTTTGTATTACTACTTACACATTCATTTCACTGTAATTATTCCTCTGTGACTTGATTATATGCACCTATATTACCTGCCTTAGAATGGCTGAAAGTCTGATTATGGTTGTGGTCAGGATGTATTGTAACATTGGCCTAATAGGGCTTCTCTTCACATGAAGCATTTCTATTGCTATAATGTTGAGCGTTGTTCCAACAATGAGGTTATTTTAAATCTGTACTCTGGAGTAACAATAGTTTCTGTGAACACATTTCTATAGATATTATCTGGTAAAAGGAATATTGTACAGCCAAAACTATCTGGGGTTATAAAGCTAGAAGATTAGTATGTAATTCAGTTACAAAGTCAATCAACCATAAGTCATAAATCCCTAAGAAAACAGGCTTAATTAGTTTGGGTGCATGCCTTGCGAAACATCTTGTCAGGGAACTTAATTAATTTTATTTAAAAAATAAAAATAAAGCTCAGATTAGAAGCAATAAAAAATCCCAGTGGCATTTTGCCATTAATAGTGATTTTGTTGACATATGCGACCCAGAATATTATATTTTAGGATTATATATTGCTAACCCATAGTTAATATTGAAGAATCTCTTTGTCCTTCTTGTGTGCAGCAATCTTGGTTCATGCTCTGCAATTTCAATTCAGTAAGAGTAAAATTCTCCTTTGTAAGATATTCTTTTAAGTATAGTTGGTAATTTAAGGCATGAACCATCTTTTAACCAAGCTCTTTTGGGGGAACATATAATTTTGGAAGACATTTTCTCATTAAGTTGAAACTAGGATTTAATTCTTTCTGTAATTCTGTCCATAGTACTTATTTTAATGCTAATGTGTCACTGTTCTTCATTATTTATTCCACAATAGATTTTAATCATGATAAAATTGATTAAAGAGAAAGAACATATAAACACAACTTTGAACGTTTATGAAAAATGTCCTCATATACCATTTTCTTCTGAAAGGTTCCAGTTGAATGATCATGATTTTGATATTCCCTAAGTTATTTTAGCTATTTTTACCCAATAATTAAAACTTAGTTTAAACAACATTCATTTTTTCTTCTGACTAACCATTGAAATATAAAAGGAAAGTATATTTTCCAAATTTTACAAGTGCTAATGAAGCCAGATATCTAAAAGTTCAAGGTAAACTAAACAGAACCTAGAAATAGAAGTTTTCATGAAATGATTTCTGTTTTTGTGAGGAAAATATTATCTTTGCATAAAGTCTTACAATTGTAAATTACATTCCACACTTAAGTTCATGTTTCTCACCAAATCCTAGAAATGTAACCATCCCAGGTCTGAAGAGTAAGCAAAGTGAGATCACTTAAGTTCAGAAAAAAATTATTAGCAGAGTTAAATGTTTAACTCAACACAGCTACATAGGCACAAATACATGGATTTGGAGGTTAATTGTGGTAAAAAAAAAAAAAATTGGCAGGACACGAGCAAAAATTTAAATCAGCAAAAGACATATAGATAAAAGCATCTTTCCTTTTTTTAAAGCGTTGTTTAATAATTACCAGGTTAAACATGTGAAATTGCTTCTTTTTGCAAATTATAGACTCTTGAATATCAGAAATTTCAAATGTTTCAACCTAAGAATTAGATACCACAATGTATTATTTTATTAAGAAAAAAATCTTCTCTCTAGCAAATATTTGTCTATTTACTAGAAATTATACTTTGACTGAAATTTTAAAAAATTTAGCCTTTAGAATTTTTCTTAATTAAAATGAGGGGAAATATATCCTCAACACGACAAACAAGGTTACTCATTTGAAATATGTCAGATCCTGTTACTACTCTATTGAAACCCCCCCTTAGTTTACCATTTTATTCCGTTTTAAAAGCCGGAGTCCTTAGAATGGTCTAGAATGCCCTCATAACCAGCCTTCTCCACATTTCTACCTCCTGACTTAATCTGCTACCACTTCTCCTTTACTACATTGCTCTACCACATTGACCTTCTTGCTATTTCTTGAACATAACAGACACTGTCTCGCTTCTCTCAGGGATTTTCCACTGTCTATTTTCTCTGCCTACCATGTTCCTTATTCACATATAAGAATGTATTACATCTTAAAAAAAAAGGAAAAAAAAAGAATGTATTACATCTTTATTCCCTGCAGGACTCTGGCTAGCATGGGGATAAGTATTTCTCTTAACATCTAATATTAAGTAGCATACACAGAGTTATTGAACTTACTATTTTCCTTGTCACTTGGATCTTTTCTTCCTCTATTCCACTCCTATCCATCTTATATAATAATACTTACTTGTTTATTTGGTAATTGGCTGTCTTCGCCCACTAGAATGTAAGCTCTATGAAGGCGGGGACTTTGTTTTATCATTTCTATATCCTAAGATCCTAGAATGGGAACTGGCATGTAGTTGGCACTTAATAAAATAGTTGAGGAAGTGACTACACTGAAGAATAGAAAGTCTCCTCTCCAGGGGACGTCCTAGATATCAAAGTCTTGAATTTGTGGCAAAGACCTAAGAATCTAAATTCAAAGTTTTTCTCTAAAATCTTTCCATTTTGAATTTAAATTTTAATACCTTATCTTGCTGAGCCAAGCAGGATATCAGTGAAAAGATAAATTAATTTGAAGAAACTGATATCAAGAATTTGCCTTTACATTCTCAAATGACGGTATTTTGAACTGGATTGGTAGGAACCTGGGTTTGGAAAATGAACAATTGTGATAGTTTATGGTAACTTAAAAAAAAAAAATGAGTATTGTGTTAAGAGGGAAGGACTGGATCCAGTGCCTGAACCTGATGATTTAAATGCAAGATACAGGAATAATTAAGAAGATAGAGGAGAAAATGTGCTCTTTTGTCTGGAGATATTAATTTATTTAAACAATATTTGAATGCTTGCCACATGTCAGACACATCTCTAAGTGTCATGCAATTTTCAGTAGGCCAAAAATTCTTACTGAAAGTTCTAGTTGAAGCAGAAAAATGAATAATAGTAAATAAATGAAGTAAATAAATGAAGAAAATAATTTTGGTTGGTGATATGAAAAAAATAAAAGAAGATGTAAACTGGATTTTTTGGGATAGATTGGGTAGTTAGGGAAAGCCTCACCTCCCTAATCAGAATGCTGGAAGTAAAGGATCATGAAAAGATCAAGAGGAATGCTTGCCACGCAGAGTGAACAAGATATGCAAAGGCATTAAGACCAAAAAGAACTTGGTGTGTACAAGAACAAAGTGGAGGCTGACAGGATTGGAACACAGGATGCTAGAGGAATAAAAGAGACACAGAGTAAGGGAGATGAGATTGGATGGGTAAGCAAGATGTGGCCTATAGAAGGCCTTGTCAGTCATAGGAAGGAGGTTTGGTTTATGTCAATGCCATTTGAAGATTTGAAGCAGGTGAGCGGCCTGATTTGTTTTTAAAACAGTTTCTTGAACTGCTATGTGGAGATTGTAATGTTTTGCCAGATTTTTAAAGTAATTTTTGGGTAATAAAATATTTCACTTATATTAATACTTTTGGATTAACACTTCTTAAACTAGAAATATGTTCCTAAATACTGGATGTAATTTTACATGGTTTCATAATTTACCTAATATGGTTTTGTTTTTCATTGTAATTTTGAATTACCTGTTTTAATCTTTCAAAAATTTCTTCCTTAGCCAGTCTATCCCTTCACTCTTCTTGATTCAATTATTCTAATTATTTGAGGATTGGCTAAAGTGGAAAATAAAATAATTGTAATTGGAAAGTCTTATTTATGTTTAGACTAAGTTGTTATAAAATTGAGAATTTCTCTAGTATCACTACCAATCTCATGAAAATACTTTAAAGTCGTCTTTTCCTGATCTACATAATTTATCTATTTCTTTCATCATTCTCTGTGTATTAGTTTCCTGTGACTGCTATAACAATGATCACAGATTTGGTGTCTTTAAATAACAGAAAGTAATTCATTCACAGTTCTGAAGGCCAGGCATCCACAAATCATTATCACTGGGGTGGAACCAAGTCGTCAGCAGAGACACATTCTCTCCAAAGTGTCTAGGGAAGAATCCGATGTTACCTCTTCCAAATTCTGGTGGCTGCCAGTTTTCTTTTGATTTGGACCACATCACTTCAATCATCAAGGGCAGCATATTCAAATCCCTCTCTGTTCCTTCTTCATATCACCTTCTCTGTGTGAATTACATATCCCTCTGTGTCTCTTAAGGATATTTGTGATTGCATTTAGGGCCCAGAAAATCCAGGATAATCCCCTCATCATAAGATATTTAATTTAATCATGTCTAAGTCTTTTTTTTTTTTTTTTTTTTTGCCAAACAAGGTAACATCCATAGATTTTAAGCATGACTATATATATATATTGTCATGACATTACATTAAGCATGACTATATATATATATATATCTTTTGGGAAATCATTTTCTTCAGTTTATCAGACTCTGCACCATGTCAGTATATACCTATCTTTTTTATTTTTTATTTTTTGCCCCATACAAGTAGTTAGTTTGTTTTTGTTCATGTAAAAATATTTCCTGTAACTTTAATATCTTAAACAAATGAGAGGAAGAAAATTTTTGAGAGATCGGTGGATTTCCAAAGACTGTAGTTTCATTTATATGAGAAAATTAGGGACTGTGAATGACAGTTCATATTAATAAACTTAACAATCTCATAAGAAATGTATTCTTTTCATTGGAATTTGATGAAGTGTTTTGTTTTGTTTTTTCCTGGCATTTGTGCCCCTTGATATTGCCAGATGTCACCAGTTCCTACTATATCTCAATTTTGCTGTTCTTTCTTGAAAGCGGTTTCCATTACTACTGCTAACTCACAATGGAGTAGGCTTAAAACATACCTACTGCTGAGAATCCCACTTATTTTCCCTGCCCCTCTCCCACTTCCAGTTCCCACTCCTCCTTGGAGTGAGTCACTACTAGTTCTGATCCCACCCATCTGCAGTAGTTTGCTTCTATGCATATTCTGGGCTGCAATTTCAATTTATTTTTTAAGTAGATATCACCTACTTTTTATTGTTCGGTGGATCCAAAAGATAACTTTGTTATAAATCAAGATTGCATTTATCTTTCAACATGTATTTTTTTCCCGATTTGCTAGAGGAAAGGTAGTATTTTCAGCCCACCATCTTTCACAACAATGTATCATAATCTTACCAAGTACCAAGCATATTGTCACATTGCAGGATTTCATTCCTAATGGAATTGTACCACTCATGACTTCACAAGGTCATTAACATGATAGAAAGGAAAGAAAACTAAGATATTTGGTGGTATTATAGAAGAGTTCACACTGGAGGAAACATTTGGGATGGATCTTGTAAAATGATGAGGCAGAGAATGTGAGAAAAGGTTTTACAGGAATAGCTAAGAGCATGTGTCAAGACAAAAATGCGTGAAATGGCTGTGTATTCTGTAAAAGGTGAAATGTTTAATGTCTTTGGAACACGGAGTGAGGTAAAGTGGCAGAAGTTGAAGCTGGGGAAATTAAATGCAGTGATTTTTTTAAATTAACCTTTTTTCTGCAATTCAGTAAACAAATATCTATCAAATGCATACTATAATCCAGACAGTTCTTTCACGCTGCCTGCTGCCCTCACAAGTTTATATTGATATGTCAAGACATTTGAAATTTATTACAAAAAAAGAAGAAAACTAAAATATATTTTATATATTGTACATAAAACAGAGAAAAATTCAAATTTGGTTTTTAGCAAGCTGAGTTTAATGAAGTCTGAAAAATAGTTTAAAATAAAGAGAAGCCAGTGGCATAAGTAGGAGACGCAGGTACAATCTGACCAGCAATGATAGGGTCAGAACTAAGACTCTGACAGTGGGGATACAAAGTAAAGATTATTCCCTAGAGGTGTTGGTGAAAAGAAATTTCATTTCAGTTGTCTGCCAGAACTCCCTTGTAGGTAGAGGTAAGTGTGGTTTAAGGATTGGACAAATCTAAAGTATCCAGTTTGCTTATGTGGATGCAATGGAACTCCATTTACCTGGGATGTATAAGAATGGGTAATAGGAGTTAAGGAGGACACTTATTGTGATGAGCACTGAGTATTTTATGTAAATGATGAATCACTAAATTCTGTACCTGAAACTAATATCACACTGTGTGTTAATGAACTGGGATTTAAATAAAAACTTGAAAAAAAAAAAAGAGAAGCAAATGGAAAAATATATGTTTATTTTAGGTGAATTCTGGATAGGATGGTAGGCAGAATTCTAAGATGGCTCCCAAGATTTTCCACCCCTGCTTTTGTACATGCCCTGCATAATCCAGAGTGCAATGAATATGATGGATTTTATTCCTGTAATTAGGTTATAATAGATGGCATAGTTGACCTATAGGGAGATTATCCAGGTGGGTCTGACCTAATCCCTTCACCCTTTAAAAGCAGTAAGCTTTTTCTGACTGGTCACAGAGTAGGAAGTCAGAGATTCAAAGCATGGAAGGATTCAGTGTACCATTGTTGCCTTGAAGATGAAGAAGGCCATGTGACAAGGTTATAACTGGCCTCTAGAAGCTGAAACTGGCCCCTGGGTTGCAACCATCAAGGGAGAGGGAATTCTGCAAGGAACTGAAATTTTGCAACAATAGGAATAAGCTTGGAAGTGGATTTTTCCACAGATCCTTTAGACAACTCAATCCATCCTATGCCTTGACACGTCTTGTGATACTTCTAGCAGAGGACCCCTTTGTACTGTGCTAGACTTCTGACTTACAGAAAATGAATAAATAAATAGGTGTGGTTTCATGCTTCAAAGTTTGTGGGATTCTGATGCACAGAAATAGAAAACTAATACAAAACTAACATAGTACATATACAAATCAGTACAAAAACAATAAAAGAAAATATATAAGGCAGTAACTTTAAGTTGTATTAGAAAATCCTATGATGTTACATAATAATAATTTGGAATTTTAATTAAATTGATTTCCTTGAAAAATCCATTAAGCAATATAATGTATAAACTGTAAAAAACATGAACAGACCAGACCACTAACTATTGAAGAAATTGCCAAAGTGTTTTTTTACAAAAAGTACAGAATGGATTGATTTTAGATTAACTTTTAAAGCTTTTAAAAACTTTCTATATTTGGTATATTGAACATCTATAAAGAAAAATTATACTCTTCTCAATCCTTTTTTCTGAGGCACATATGATAGAGACAATGGACCCCGTTTTTTAAAACAATCACACATATTATACCTTTACATTATTAAAGATACTATCATATATGTATAAATTTAACATTTGAATTAGGTGCTTAAATAATATACATTAATATTAAAATTTTAAAAATATATAAATTACTTTAAATATTTACAAACACCTTAAGTATAATTTTAGGAAATATATAACAGAACAATATATCTAAAGAATCAAGCAGACACAGGAGAGGAGTTTCCTACAAAAGCAACAAGAGTATCATAAGGAATTAAAATTTATCCTGGCACAAGTGGAGGAGGTGAGGGTGGGTAGTGATAGGTTCTGATTCTAGAGAGTGAGGTTTCAAGCACATTGTGGAAAGGTTGACATGCTATGTCTAGAAGTTTGGGCTTTATCTTTCATCTTAGGTAAAGAATATACAAGAGTATCTGCAGAGTGACCTGGTCAGATATATTTCTCAGAAAGATGAACATGCTAACATTGTGGAGAATGGGGTACAGGTAGAAGAGGCTCTTGTCAGGATGACCAGTTAAGATCTAGGAGAAGATGTTGAAGTACAGAACTGAGATATGGGCATAAGGATTGGGAATTGAGATCATATTTATGAGAAATTTCTGGTGCACAATTGACTGGATTTGGAGAATAAAGTGGACTGTGTGGTAAAGGAAATAGCAAATCTATTCAGAAAGTTTTTAGTTTATGAGAATGTGCAGATTGTTACCCCATTTGCTTAGGGAGTACAAGAGACCACACAGATACAGGGTTAAGGATGTCTATTAATTTTGGACCTAATGAACTTCCGGTAACTTTGTCCAGGAAAAACAAACATATATCAATAAACAAAAATATGATCAGCAAGCTAATATGTGCCAGCATGTATTTGAAATAATCAGTGAAAATTTTAGACCATAAAATTTTACTTATACTTCTGATCACATTAATTCAAAACTGTATCCAATTAAAAAAATATAAGAAGACACTCATGAGAAACAACAAATACTTATTATTTTCAAGTGAGATTTTAAGTGTAAATTATGTTTTGAAATAAAAATGTTAAAATGTTGTATATGTATATAGTTGTATAGGATGCAAATGAATTTGTGACTGGCTCGAAGAAACATGATATTTTACCTTTATAGACTACCATGGTGACAAATTATTTCAAAAGATTGTTTAAGAAAAAATACATCTATTACAAAGTCCATACAGGGGTCATTTTTTGAATGTCTTATCATTCAATAAGTATCTAGCATGAAAAAATAAGCTTAATATTGTTAAATAAAATATTTTTGAAGAAATATATTTTTTACAGTTTTAGGACTCACTAAGAATATAAATTCATACTTTCATATATTTAAGATGTATATATTCTTACTAGATGAACAAAAGAAATTTTAGATTGATTCATTAAAGATATGAAACTAACTTAGCCTAATTAGAAATGTGTTTGGTAAATCATAAGCTAGGTTTAAATATCTTGTCTTGTTTTGTTTTCTAACATGTTTAAGCCAATTGCCTTATAATTAAACTAAACTTAGTAAGACCTGTTATTCTTCCATAGTACATTTTTGATGGCTATTGTTAAATTTTGACAAATGGCAAATGTAGAATATCAATAATTCACTATGTTCCAAGCCGAAGTACTCATAATATTGGTAGATCCTGAATACTTAGAGTTTCAATAAGGCATAAATAATAATACTTAACATCGAAAATCCCCCATGGTTTTTCATAGTCTATATAATGCTACAGCTTAAATTAGAGTGAATGGAAATCAGTAATGTCAAAATTTAATAAATCCTAAAAACTGATGGCTTAAATTTTCTTTAAAAGAAGTTATAATATGCTGAAAGGAGAATGGCAAATTGCCTTTGTGATATTCTGCCCTCAAATCCAGTGGAATCAGGAAAAACCATCAAACAAACAAATTGAGGGACAGTCTTCAGAATTCCTGGCCATTATTCTTCAAACATGTTAAAGTTATGAATGACAAGGAGAGTGAAAAATGGTCTCCAAAATGCAACATGGCATCTTGAATTGAATCCTAGAACAAACAAACAAAAAAAAGACATTGGTGGAAAACTGGGTGGAAAACTGGAAAATCTGTCTCTAGATCATGTCTCTGCAAGCTATGGCCCATGAACCAGATGCGTCCAGCTCCTTGTTCTAAAAATTTTATTAGAATCTGGCTACACCCGTTTGCAACAACATGGATGGATCTAGAGAGTATAATGCTAATAAGTAAATTAAGTCAGAGAAAGGCAAATTACCATATGATTTCACTCATATGTGGAATTTAAGAAACAACACAGATGAGCAAAGGAAAAAAAAAGAGAAAGAGGGGTAGATAAACCAAGAAACAGACTCTTAACTACAGAGAACTGATGGTTGCCAGAGGGGAGGTGGGTGGAAGGGCATGGGTGAAATAGGTGGGAATGAAAGAGTACTCAGGATGTAGCCATTTGTTTTTGTAAAGGCTGCTTTCAAGCTACAGGGACAAAGTTTATTATTTGGGGAGAAGACCATTTGGCCCCTGAGCCTAAAATAATGACTAAGTAGCTGTTCAGAAGTTTACTTTCCACTGATTTAGTTGACAGTATTATACTGATATTAATTTCTTAGCTTTGATAATTGTATCATGATTATGTAAGATGTTGACATTAGAAGCAGCTGGGGGAGGGTATATGGGAGCACTGTACTCTTTGCAACTCTTCTGTGAATCTAAAATTACTTCAAAAAATGTTTAAAAAAGATAGAATGGTTAAGAGTTCTGGCTTTGAAGTCAGACAAAACTGGATTTATTTATTTATTTTAAAAAGACTATTTATTTGAGAGAGAGAGCAGGATTAGGGGGAGGGGAAGAGGGAGAGAAGCAGACTCCCTGCTGAGTGGGGAGCCCTACATGGGCCCAGTTCCACAACCCTGAGATCATAACCTGAGTCAAACGAAATCAGGAGTCAGAAGCTTGACTGACTGAGCCACCCTGGTATCCCCAGACGAAACTGTATTTAAATCCCAGCTCTGCAACCTATCAGCTATCTGACTTTCATCTCTAGAATTTCAGTAATAATAATATCTACTCACATAGGTTACTTGCCAGTATTAAATGTAATGATGTACTTTTGGCCACTGCATATGATAAACTCAATTTATGATAATTTACATGTAATATTGATAGTGTTTATCTACAATATTATAAAACATAAGAACATAGAAAAATACTTTTTTCTCTAAAAAAAATAAATCCTTACAGGTCACTTACTTTTCATTTCTACTTTACAGAATGAGTTTTCTCAAATCTATTGGGATTGGTAGATATTTATGGGGGAGAGAGTTGTAATTTCTGGTGGAATCAAGAGGGAGTGTATCCATTTTCATTTTGTTGGAAGTTTCTGAACAATTGTGCTGCCCAGAATTAATGAATTCAGTGAGGTTTAGACTAATTCCAGAAGCAAAAATATAGGAAGATATTAAAAGAAATATATATTGATCACTGCTCAGAAGTAAATGATAACTTCAATATAAAATTCTCCAAACAAATTATCTACTTAAAATGATATAATTTTAGAACCAGTAAGATTTTTATAAACCTATTAATGTAACTCCTTAAATCCTCTCATTTTTCAGACACAAGACTTATTATACATCATGCAAACTGTCAACCTGAGACTAGAATTTGTCTCACTTCACCAGAGCATATACGATATGAATATATTTTGTAAATTAGACCTCAATCCTATGACGGTATCATACAAATATTTGAAAATCTATCCTCAAATATTGTCATTTATATTATATTAATATTCTCATCATTCCATTGTGTTTAGAAGAAAAGTTTAAGAGAACTTAACCTGTATGTATGTTTGATAATTAATAGCTGTCCATTGGAGACATTGTTGTAATTTGCTCTACCAGGCACATTGAATGGTTTACAAAATAACGTCATAGGCATCTGGGAGAACTCCAACTTTTGAGACTAATACAGGGTTGACTAAATTACATGTCATCTTTGAGATTTGTTAAAACTCTAGTATTACTGCCTATAATCTTCAGTTTTACTATCTGAATGTAGTAATCACCTTTCATGGCAATCAGCCTAAATGATTTTATTTCTGTTTAGATCTGAGAATAAATAAATGTGAAATATTGCTTTTGTGCATGTTACACTGTTAGATGTTAAAAATTACAAGCAATTGATTCCATATCATTCTTAAAATGGATTTTAATACTTTGTTAGTTCATCTGCTCTTTGTATCTCTATTTCTCATTCTTTCCAATTCACTTGTTTACTATTCTATACACATATTTTGGAATGTTAGACTGTAGATTTTCATGCTAAAATTTTTGAGAAAAATTACACCAGTGCTGTCCAAAGAGGAAAGCCCATTGAAAGCTGTGCCATGAAACTCTAACCAAAGATGGCACTCTGCTGTTCCAGAAGACACCATACATGACATTCTTCCACAAAGAAGTCAGAAGTGGGCACAATGGCTTCTCAATACAGAGGCCCAGACAACCATTACTCTTAGCGTTACCATCATTTTGCTATCCCTACATTTGAACTATTTCTCATACTATTTTGTGCACATTCTACTTCTTTGGAGATGAGCCTGAAGACACTGATAGGCTATCACGTGATTCTGCAAGTACAAATATCAATGCAATTAAACAAATTATTTTAAAAATGTATTCTGAGCCCCGTGTTCTAGCAGACACAAAGACTGTAAAGATCAACAGAATGTGCCACCTCATTTCCCTGTTCATAGCAATGGATATGGATTTAATACATATCTCATTTTGTCCTCAGAAAAATCCTTTTGGTCATAGACCATAATGCCCATTTTACAAATGAAGGACAATTTAGACATTTATTCAAGATCACTGTTTTAAGTTAATGAGCTGGGATTTGCAAAGTCTAAATGATTCCAAAGCTTACACTTAAATGCACTTGAAAACTCTGTGCAATTATGTGATAAACGTTCCCTTGGCCCATGCAGTACTTTCTCCTAATTTACTATATTGTCACTCCAGCAAACATAACATTCTTTGGTAACACAGAGCTTTTCTGTAATTCTGTGAGAGAAGAGAGTCATAAAGTAAGTATATTTAATTTGAGTCCTAAAGAATGTGTAGGATTACTACAAACCCTGATTTCCTAATGTTTACATGTTTTGGGGACCATCCTCTCAGCAGCGTCCAGTCCAGTGTTCCTCCTTGAACCATGCTTTTTCCTTTGCTTCTAGAATGCTACTAAAATTATTTCTCTCATTGTATTAACTGCTCCTTCTTCATCTCCTTTGATAGTGATTCCTCATTTTTATGACCCATTAAAGAACAAAGGGATCTATTGCCTAATCTCTTCACGTCCCCTTTTTCAACTCCCCTCCTGTCCCTTCATTCCTTCTTCTGTACTCTATTCCTTTATTCTCTTCCCTAGGGGTATCACATTCATTCATCTGCTCTTTTATTGTTTCAAAACAATGTACATTGAACACCTGTTGTATGCCAGGCTTTCTGCAAAAAAGCACGGTCCTGCCCTCCTTGAGTTTATGTGCATATAGAAGAGATATGTAATAGATTAATAAATAACTAAAACTTATAGAATGTCTGAGAGAGATACATTCTATGAAAAATTGAAGTTGAGAAAAGTGTAAGGAGTGTGGTGAAGGAGGGATTGCAATTTTATTTGAGGTGGCAAGGAAAGGTTTCATGGAGAAGGTTATGTCAGCAAAGACCTGACTGAAGACAGTGAGAAAGACATGAGCATCCCTTCCAGCAGACATAGCAACAAGTTTGAGGAATTTATAATGGATCAAGAGGGACACAGGTATATGAGAGATATGAGAGTCACATGGGATGGTGAAAAGATGATAGGATGAATATATTTCAAGTATTGACTGAGTTAAAGAATCATAGGAGTTAAAGTATTAGAGAGCGGCTGTTAAAAATATAGAGATCATAGATAAGACCAATGCTTAAAATTTAGATTCTGGAAGGATTACATTTATCAAAAATGACAAAGTCTGGAGAATGAGATAGAGACAAATCATATATCATACTGCAGTATGAAAACAGAAGTGCAGCTGGGGCAGGGTAGAAGGTAAGATCTTTGGAGGAGAGAAGATCAAGGCATTGAGGTGCCAGAGTATTGAATAAAGCATTTATGAGATGAAATAAATCATTATGAGTTGAAATCTGTAAGAATTATGGCAGGATTGATATTGGAGGGAGTGACATATTGGGTGCTAAATTCTTCAAGGAACAGGGAAAAATTGCATAGGGGTTCATAGAAGTCTGTAGCAAAGAGAGTCAGTAAGAAGGACTACACGGGGCTGATGAGACACTCACCTCAAGCACAGAAGTTAAGGAGGTGCCTAAACCTCAGTCAACAAGATAAACAATATTTTAATGCTATATTTAACAAAAGTCAAAATTAATACAAAAAATCCATGACATACAAAATATCAAAATGTTAAATTAAGACAGGATCATGGTAGGTAGGATATTCGGATAATTTGAGATTGAAATATCATGCCTTTATATACCACCTCTATCCGAGATTTCTTCCATGAATTATTCAAATGTGTATTTATCTCTCCATTTCTGTGTCTACTGGGCATCTCCAACCTAAAGTGGCCAAAACTTAACTGTTGATTCCCTCTTCATTTTTCACTGCTCCATTTTCAATCTTTTCCACCTCAGTGATTGCATCTCTGTTCTTCCTGTTGCTCAGGACAAAAACTATTCATCATTTAATGACTTTTTCCGCCCTCAGAACCTCCTCTCATCCATCAGCAAATTCTATAATCTCTTCTCAATGAATCCAATCAGACTTTTGACTACTTTTCAGCACTTTTAATACACCCTAGATTATGCAAACATTGTTTCTCAGTTGCATTTTTGCAGCACCTTCCCAGCTGGCCTCTCTTTTTCTGCTCCAGGCTCCCTGTCAGGTACTCTCTACCCTGCAGTTAAAGATAAGATTTTTTTGTGGAGTCAGATCAGGTTGCATGTCTGCCCAAATGTTCTAAAGCATTGTCATATCTCAGAGTAAAAGCCAAAACTTTTGTAGTCTTACATATATGGCTCCTAGTTATTTTTGCAACATCTTCTACAAAATTCTCCCTCAGTGAATTTCAATAGACCTGAACTCCTTAGTATTCTTCCAACACATCCTATTGGGCCTTTACTGTAATGCTCTACCCCAGATATCCATATGGCTTATTACCTCACACTCATTAGGTTTCTCGAATCACCTTATTATACTCTAATCACCTTAACTAGATCATCCAGATGGGGCAAAAATAGCATCACCCCATCACTTCCTATGCCTCATATTCCTCTCCCATTTATCTTTAAGGCCCTTACCATAACCCAACAAATTGCACACTTATTTGTTTATTGTCTCATAAGTCCATGAGGGCATGTGGTATGTCTGTTTTGTTCTCTGCCGAGCACAGTATCTGGAACACAGTATTTGCTCTATAAATATTTGTGAGTAAATTAGTATGTTAAGGAAATTACTTAATTTTTAATATTTGCCAAATATAATTGGATTGAACCTTACACATATTTAGAATCTAAATTTTAGTAATATCACCTTTCCTACTTTCAAATTTAAGTCATTCAGCTAAAATATTTTATTCTGAAAAATGAATTTCTTCTATTTTGGAATATATCACTCTTTAAAACATAGAGTAATAGAGTTAAAATAATTATCTGAAAGTAGAGTTGAAAAACACCTGATATTTAGACATTTCTTTTAGATATGGTTTTTTTCCTTTCTGATTAGAATCTGATTTCTTTTCAAAATTAAACTTAAAACCAAACAGGTTAGCATGAAATGCTATTCAGAATAGCCCAATTGTTTCATACCAAACTCTAAGCTACATTTCAAGGAAATAAATTCAGTGTTGACTCTGAAAGCTTATCAGCTAAAATTACCATACAAAATTGATCAGATATTTTTGCTTCAATCAAAAAGACTCCAGGGTTTATAATCAGAATAATTTATTTTCTTATTTATGTAACCTACATTGCTTTATTTCACTTTATAAAAAGAATGCAGAAAAACAGCCCTCCAAGACAAATGTTGTAATGCAGTAATTTCAGGAAAAAATAGGGGTATAATAGGCCTCTTTGCTTTATTTATAGGTAATACAAGTTTCTTACTATGTATTTCATTTAGCATTTTAAAAATGAATGGCTTTATTTTTTCTTTGACCCTTGTATTGAAATCTCTTTATGCTCTGAGATTTCTGTCTAATCTTAACACAGTGAGATTTGTATCATCAACAACTCTTGTTAAATTGGTATAAGAAAAGCACAAATGAGCAAAAAGATAACCACTTGTAGAGAAATGTTAGCACATCTTTTGTCACATAACAAAGTGTAACTCTCCCAAACTCCTTATGTAACATTGCAAGTCAGAGCCAACTGGTTTCTCTATAAATCAGAAACTAAACTCACAGAATAATGGTACTTAAGAGAAAAGAACATAAAAAAGGGACATATTTATACAGGCCTGTATCTAGAGAGTGATCTTGGCTGATGTAAGAAAGCAGGGAAACTAAGTTATGAAAATCATACAATCTGGATTTTCTCCTCCTCCTCCTCCTCCTCCTCCTCCTCCTCCTCCTCCTCCTCCTCCTCCTGGTTCTCCTCCTTCTACTTGTTTTTTAAACATAGAGTCTACCTTACCTATTATGCCTAGGACAGACAGAATGGATGTACATACATTTCAGGAGAAAATAACTTAGAAGCACAGTACATTTGCCAAATCACCCCATTTTAATATAGATACATTTGTCTCACTTCTGAGATTCTGCATAATTTTAAACTTAAATAAATGAAATAGCAGCTTATCCAAAGGGTTGAATATTTTCCTATCCAAACTGTGAAGCTCTTTTATCATTTATATACCATATGCTGTTGCTTTTTCCTTTAAATTATGTATGCATTAGTAACTAAGTGATTCTATGGCCGTGGTTTATAGCCACCATTATAAACCGTCAGATTTTTTTGGTGCCCTAAAGGAATTTGACATTTTGAATGGTAGTGAATCCCGCTTTTCTCAAGGATACCTCTTCTTTGCTCCAGAGCAGAGATTATAGTTTAGAAAATTTCCCTTGAGTTTCGATCACTAATCTAGAATTTGACTGATAACTCAAATCAGGTATAATATTCTTCCTTATCACCCAGTGAATCTTTTTGGAAAATAAATTATACTTTGCTCTGCTTTTATGTGTTTCTCTTATACCCACATAAATAAAAAAATTCATAAAGACATTTATATGTTAGGTTAACTCACAGAGATTGATAGGTGGTTTCTAGAGGTCCATGTACAAAGAGGGAAATAGCATAAATTGAGTATACATTTTGATAGATAACTATTTTAGTTGTTTTACATATGTAATAACATTGAATCAATAAGACACCTCTATGATTAAGCAGTTATTTTTTGTTTTCCTCATTGTTTCTAATAGATACCATTCTATTTGTTTTACATATGTGATGGTATTGGATGGATGACATCTCCATGATTAAACAATTATTGTTATTTTTATCTTCATTTTTTCAGATGAGGAGATAAAAGATCAATGTTAAAAGGGTTCGAACCAAATTTTGTCAGACTGACTCCTAGCGTATCTCAGCATCAAGTTGATTTCATTTAAAATCCCTAGATTATTGTGATCATTTGACCATTTGTTCATCTGGCAAATATTTTATAGCTTCCATTTCCTAAGGTATGGAGGGAAATACCAAGAAGAAGGCTTCAAGGGCACGTTGAGTAGTAATCATGACAAGCATACAAAATAGCATAATATATTTGCAACCAAGATAAATGGAATTCTTACCAACCAGACTCTCCCTGGACAAATTCATACTGAATATGACTCCCAAATTCTTTCTCTAAGCATGTCATGTTCCTTCTCAAAACAAACAAAGACTTCAGTGGCTCAGCATTGCTTACTGTTCTGTTTGGACTCTGCTTACTTGTTCTGCTTTATTCCTTATCATCTTTTTAACATACACTTTAGACCAATGGTCTTTAAAATGCTTATTAGACACTCAGCAAAAGAAAAACAAATTAATGTAGCCCCTTATTTGCCAATATGAGTATGGTTCCATGTATTAATTGTATATATGCACTGTTATAATTAGTTAATAATTTTGTTCACAATATATATTTTATGTGAAGTTAATATTAAGTGTAGTTGGCATAATACATATTTCAAAAAAGTCATAGATAATTTTGAATATTTTGCAGTCATTTTTTAACCTTGTAAAACAGTTTTGGACAATTCCTCTATTTCGTTTTAAATTAGCAAAATTTTCAAAAACAGTGACTGTATCTTATCCTATTTAAAAGGCAAAATAATGTAGCAAGAGAATGATCCTATATTTTCATTCCAAAATTCAGCTCATCGTGACCAGTTAATTCCTTTCTAAGCTGTAGAAAATAACTTAATCTTTCTGAGTGGTGCTCACTTTTCTGGTTTGTAAGTTTATTTGGAAAACTGTGTATTTGGATAATAAACTTGAAAGTGAGAAGAGAAAAGGAGAGCTCTACAAAAAGAGTGATGGTATAAGCCATGCTTATTTTAAGGAAAAAAGTGTGACAAAGCCATAAATAATATATTAAAATATTAAGAAAGGAAATGAACAAAACAGAGCTTTGGTAAAATTAAAGAGCTAAGATAAAAAGAAAAACTAAATATTATAATATTGAATTCTTGCCTTAGAAATCACTCATGCACATTTAGACATTTTAAGTTTCTTGAAGCGTTCCACATCATCTAGTCCAACCTCTCCATTTTATGGTTGAAGAAACTCAAGGATAAACTGGATGTGTAGGTTGTTCCAGGTCACACTGCCAGAGTTAGGTATAGAAAGCTAAATCTAGATCTCCTGAGGGCCAGTTTCCTGTCTTCCTGGTTTATCACACTCCTTGTGTAGCAAACTCTAAGAACTGAAGTTCAGAAAAGAACATAAAATGAAGTGGGACAAAAGTCAAATAAATCAAGAAATATATAAGAAGATAAATGTAAATTAACAGTTCACAACTGGGGATGATTTTTTCCCCAAAGGGGATATTTGGCAATTTCTGGAGTCATTTTTGATTGTCACAGTTTGGGGAATAGGGATGCTACTGGAATCTAGTGAGTAGATGTCAAGGTTGCTGCTAAATACCCTAAAATGTACAAGACAACCTGCAGGGCAAAATATTATCTGACCTAAAATGTCAATAGTACATCTGTCAAGAAAGTCAAATAAAAATTTACAATCCTAGTAATTACACACAGAGAGAGAGAGTGTGTGTGAGAATGAGACAGAAAGAAAGAGAAAGAGAGAAAGAAAAAAAAACAAAACAAGGAAAGCAGAGTGAAAACAACAGGGAAATGAAAATATAGTAGAAATAAGAAAAGTGGAAAATATGTAACAAACAAGACACTGTCCAATTTGATATATGCATATGAATAATTCCCTGGGGAAAGCAGATATCTTTACCTATTTCCAAGTAAGTATATCCATTTTTTCTGATAGAGGCTGAAGGTTTTATCTAAATAAATAATTTCTTCACTGGATAGCTATGAGCAAAATGTTAAATGATTTTACTGGAGGAAAAGGGCAACTTTAAAATGATACCTTTCATGTCAGACTTTGCCTCATAGAGAGGATGTGCACAGAGGTATGGCGTGTTCTTCTGAGCTCTAATTATATAGGAAATGTTGTCATGCCTTAACCATCAGGATTCTTTGCTGTTCAGAGATAAGAATGTTTTATTTTTCATTTTTGTGTGGTGTTTGTATATAGGATTTGAATAATTTATTTCATTTCTTTGAGGAGAAGTAAACATGTTTTCAAGTTCAGCTTCACATCAGCTATGGCTGCCTGCATTTCAAAAGAACACTTCAATTTTCACTCAAATGTATGAAGAATCAGAAGCAAAGAGATGTATTTAAATAATTATAGAAATTATGTAGCACTTATTAAGTGACTGTGAGTTCTAGGAACCATTCTGAGTGCTTTTACATAATTTATTTTGTAGTTCTTCTATATGAGGTAGATAGGATTAGTATTATATCCACTTGATACGTGAGGAAACTGAGATACCTAGAGGTTAAAAACTTGACCACTGTCTCACTGAACTGTGGTACAGGTTAGATACAAATTCAGGTATCTGGTGCCAGGGCTCTTATTCCTAATCACCATGATATATTTTCTTTGCCAATTTTGTCTGATTTCCAGGCAATTACATTTTTGTGAGAAATTTCAGGAGATCTCAATAGATAATTCCTTTTTTTTAAATTTTTTTTTCATTTTGTGGATGGAAGCTGATATTTTAAGTCATTTTCAGAGTTCAACAATATATTTTTAAAATGCTTCTTTGCAAAAATATCTGGTAGGAATTTGCTGTCGATTCATAAATGAAGAGTAGAGCCTGTGGATTGATGTTAGCAAAGATACTTCCTCACTAATGTCTATCATCCCATTATTTAATAAAAATAACAATAATTTAATTTCAATGGCTCTTAAAAGAGCTAGCATAGACCCCTCAGTGCCTGTTCTACTTGTTCATATCTTGTGCCTGGAATGTAGGCTTTATGTATGGAGCCCCAGCATCTATTTTAGGCAATGAGGTGACCATTACAATGAATGTCCCTTACTAAAAATGACAAAGCAGAAAAGGAGCCTGACCCTGCTGATTATGGGTTAATAATCCCAGCCATAGATTAAAACTATTACATTTTGTTTGCGTGAGAGAAAACCAGACAACCTTTTTATTGAAGCTATTGCTATTTCCAGGCTCTCTCTCCTACTGGCAGATGAATTCAAGTCCTAAAACATATGCTTAAGACAATGACTTATTACCCTTCGCTTTCAACAATGATTTTTTTCTTTTCTTTTTTTTAAATAAAGGAAATAGGAAACATGGTTTACTGAGCACATGTGTTTATCTCCTCTCCCCTTAATTCTTATGAAATTACAGAAAATTTCATTTAAAACAAGAGAGAAAAAGAAACATATAACTATATGGGAAACAAAAAAGAGAGTTATGAGTGGAGCAGCATTTGTAAGAAATTTCAGCAAGGAAGTAATTAGCATAAATATGATTGACTGAGAAACTGGACAAGTCAATGTACAGTCATGAGAAAACTATTGCTGAAGTGGTAGCAGTTCTTCTCAGTGGAGCCTTAATGGAGCCCTGAATTTAATGTCACCAAATACAGGAAGAGAACACTGTGCAATCTTTAGGGCTATTAGAAACTTCATAATCCAGAGTCATCATCTACCACACATCTGATCTCACAGTAAATCCTGCTGGCTCTCACTGCCAAATAAGTACAGGTTGTAATCCGTTGCCACTCCTTCACTGCTGCCATCATCATCTCATCTGAATTATTTACCGTGTGTCTCTCCTCTGTTCAAAACCCTCCACTGGCGTTGCATCAGACTCAGAGTGAAAACCAAAAACCTCCAAGTAGCATTCTAGGCCCTAATGATCTCGCCTTTCTCTCCTACTGTGACCTTAATACCTACTATTTTCCCCCTGAGTCACTCCACTTCAGCCACACGGCTTCCTTACTGTTACCAGAATGCCATGACACTCCCACAGGGAGGTCAGGCAATGACTGCTCTTCCCCTGCCTGGGATGCTGGCCCTTCAGGAAGCCACATGGTTCCTTCTCTCTCTTTCTTCAAGAATTTCCTTAAAGGTCTTCTTTTCTGAAAGTCCTTTCTTGACTACTTTATCTATAACTTTAACACTATCCCCCAACTCTCCCTGTCACCTTGCGCTATTTCTTACTATTTATCACCATTCAACATACGAGGTATTTAGCTTATTTATCAAGTTAAGTGTTTGCATCTCCTTACTAGAATACAAAATCGTTACATTTGATTTTATATTTATACTTATTTATTATGAGGATGCTATATCCTTATTCTAGATCCTAACCCCTGATAGCAACCAATAAGGTTTTTTTGTGAATGAAGAATGAATACTTTAGCATTTGGGGGGCCAACTGAAATCTTCCATCTCTCTGCTTAAATAAAGACTCATTGAAAGTAGTGTTTTGTCTCTATGTCCAAAGATCGTCCTCTTTAAAAAGGTGAATAATCTGTTTAGGAGAGATCCTGGATGGGCTTTGCAGCTCACACAAAACAAGAAAGAACTACATTTTCTTCCACATCTCCATAATAGACATTCAGAAAAATAGAAAAATTCAGAAAAAATAGAAAATAGTAAAGTGAAATAAATGAAGCTCTCCATCCCCAGAGTAAAGTCCCTTTTACTTCAAACTTACAAAAAATGGGGCATTTTTAAAATAATGAAATCAGGCTTCTAACTTAATGATCATAAGTAATCCATAAGGAGAGGAGAAACAGAAATCCAGTGTCAATTTCACTGAAACTACACAAGAACTAAACTCTTCCCCACAATTCTTCTGCATCCAAAATAAGAACCATGGAGGCTTAGCAACTGCACAAGAGAGAAAGTGAGAGAAAATACCGTGGATGTGGATTAGAGAGCCAGCAAAGGATATTTCAGATGGATAAGGAGATCATTCTGAGGTATAAAACCTTAATTTCCTGTGTTATTACTGAAATGGGTGCCTGCATTGGAACCATGGGTTTCCTTAGAATCGGTTTTTTACTAAAAAGCAGGGAGAATAGAGGGGTGCCTGGGTGGCTCAGTCGGGTTGAGTGTTGGACTCTTGGTTTCGGCTCAGATCATGATCCCAGGGTCATGAGATGGAGCCTGTCCTTGGGCTTGGCACACTCAGCAGGGAGTCTGCCTAAGTCTCTCTCTGCTTCTCCTTCTGCCCCTCCCCCGACTTGTGCATGCGCTCTCTCTCTCTAAAAATACATAAATAAATAAAATCTTAAAAAAAAAAAAAAGGGCGGGAGAATAGAACTGAATGAATAATTACACAAATGCACCATAAGTGCAATGATGAGTTGGATACTTTTCTAATCAGAATATCCAGAATCCATACTCTTAGAGTAGAAAGTAAAGTTGAAGAATTGCTAAATTTCAGCGATGTTATGGTTCTTCAATTCCTAATTATTTCTCTAAATTTGGAGATCTTAAAAACTGTTAAAAATTTAGTTATTAGTTTTTATTTATGTTTTAATGAGTTCAAAGTGTCTAAATTTAGTCAGTGGCTCGTAAAAATTCCGTATCTCATTAATGTCCAAATGACAGTAACAAAACAACACAGGCAAGAGGCAGAAGATCCATTTGAACTGTAGATGTAGAAATGGAGGGTCTGGGCAGTACCATTCAAGTGTGATGGCAACAGAGCATTCTATCTCAAGGACCAAGTTGATGAGTCAAAACAGATCCAGCACCATTGTGTGTATGAGTGAGAATTCCCAACAGCCAGAGGCTGAATTTAGTCCACTGATTGTCTGAAAAGTGGAGTACTAACAATGCACAGTACTGTGCCTTTCTTATCCTCCCTCCCAAAAGGAAAGGCACTAACTCTTATGCTGAAATTTTAACCTAATGGGAAAGTCTCACTTCCCTCAGTTTATCTTTAGAGATAATTTTATATAATTTAATGGCAAAATTTCTGTCACAGAGCTATAGTTCACAAGTATTTTTAGGTTGCTGATATCTTACTTTTAGGAGATTTGAATTCTAGGAGATTAGATACCAGTTTCCATCCTCTAGTGATTCCAGAGAACAAGGGTATGATTCAGAGGGGCAGACCAAAAGTACCTTCCCTGAAATAAGTCTTTACTACTATTTTCTTGAGAAATACTAGTTCCCCGCTTACTCTATGTTCCTGGGGCCAATGAAATCAGAATGCATTTCTGATTTTGTTCTGCCTCTCTAAATTTTGAAATATATAGTTCCTCTGTCATTACTATACAAATCTAAGTGGGAAAACAAAGCAAAGAATATACCCTCTGAATGTAAAACCTTTCTTAAAAATTCTGAACAATTTATGGGAGATGTTAGTCAAAGGGTACAAAGTTGCAGTTATATAGGATGAATAACTCTAGAGATCTAATGTACAGAATGATGACTATAGTTAATAAAACCATATTGAATACTGAAAATTGGTAAGAGTACATTTCAGGTGCTCTTATCACAAAAAATGATAACTATGTGAGGATATGTATTAATTAGCTTGACTCTAGTAATCATTTCACTACATATATGTATATTAAGTCATTATTGTACATCTTAAACATACACATTTCTGTTTTTAAAAATTTTAAAAGGTCTAAGCAATAGAATTGTGAAGGCTTTGGACACAAATAACTTAGTAAATACACTCTAAATCAAGTAGAAATATCTGGGGCGCCTGGGTGGCTCAGTCAGTTAATTGTCCAACTCATGATCTCAGGGTAATGAGATTGAGCCCCTCATGGGGCTCTGCCCCCAGTGTGGAGTTTGTTTGAGATTCTCTCTCTCCCTTTCCCTCTGCCCTCCTCATGCCCTCTCTCTTTTTCTAAATAAATAAAATCTTCAAGGAAATTTTTAAAACAAAAATAATTAAGTGAAGATAGCAATTTTAAGATTGTGATATGAGATGAAAAATTTAGTGGATTTTTCATGGCAGAGGGAAAGAGTGACTTCTAGAATCATAAAAAACTATATCTTCAAAAGGTGAAAATAACCACCTCCTATCAAGAACAGAGTATAGAGGGGTGCCTGGGTGGCTCAGTGGGTTAAAGCCTCTGCCTTCAGCTCAGGTCATGATCTCAGGGTCCTGGGATCGAGCCCCGCATCGGGCTCTCTGCTCAGCAGGGAGCCTGCTTCCCCCTCTCTCTCTGCCTGCCTCTCTGCTTACTTGTAATCTCTCTCTCTGTCAAATAAATGAATAAAATCTTAAAAAAAAAAAAAGAAAAAAGAACAGAGTATTGTATATAACTTTAGGACATGAATTTGCTCTCTCCTTTTTAAAATGGCAGATATACACTAATATTTACATAGTTTCAAAAATTATTAGATCATATAAGCATTGGTATCATCAGTAATCAGTTTCTATTACTAGAGAAGTATGGGCATTATTTATTAGTGCACAGAAGTAAGTCAACCAGTAAGCAATGCTTTATGCAGAGAAGAACAGTTTGTAAAAACAGAAAAGTTATAGTATTTAATATTAAGCTTTTAGCTCTGCTCGATATGGCATAATAAGCTCTATTATCCCCACATCTTCATAATGATCTTTTACACAAAATTGCCTTCTGTTTGTATTGTTCAGGAAATCAATGGGAAGGAGCTGTTTTCTTTAACTGGGTAATGAGAGGCAGAGAAACAAGAGCAGCAACTCAAACTCTTGAGCAGCAACTCAAACTCTTGAGCAGCAACTCAACAAAAAGTAAGGGAGATTTGATGAGACTGAGAATTGCCAGAAGTAGGATGTTAGGTGAAAAATTCAATAGAGAAGATATCAATAATTTGGGAGTGGAAACATATTTTCACCTGTCTGTACAATGGCGGGATGAACCACTATGTTAAGTTATTAAATGGTGACCATGAAGATCCTGAGGATATTTTGTTACAAAAATTTTTTTAAGAAGTTGTGCTTCTGAAATTTGGCCACAAAAAAGTTTTTTTTGTTTTTAATAATGAAAAGTATTGGAAAGATCAACTTAAATTGTCAAACTAAGCACATGAACTAATTTCCCCTAATTTTCTAAATAACTAGAAATGATAGAAAAGATTTTTAAAAAATGAAGAGGAAGAAGGAAGAAAGAAAAAATAATACATCAAAACTTTGCAAAAAAAAAACCCACAAAAACAATACATCAGAAGCAAAATATCTGTAGAAACCTTTCATGAAAGAAAGATTAACATAAAAAAGAGAAGACTGTAGAAGAAGAATTCCCACCGAAGACCAGAATGGTTCTGTGGTGACCCAAAATCAGTGTAGTGGAAACTGAAAGTAGGTAGGAGCCAGCACGTGGGTGATTGGTTGAGAAAGTGCACTGGAAATGGTTAAATTGATTGGGTCTTATCCTACTTTGGTCCATTCTTGCACTACAGTAGTTAGGAGAATCATTTGTCCAAAGAAGAAAGCAGCAAGGGTGATGTGAAATGTCTTAAGAGTGATACTAATACTTACCCTTCTACAGCCAGAACATGAACTAATGAGACCTAGGGAATCAGTCAAATCCCTAGCAAGTTATTTTGTAGATATTGACAAACTGATTCTAAAGTATATGTAGAGAGGCAAAAGATCCAGAATAGTCAACAGAAAGTTAAAGGAGAACAAAGTTGGGAGACTGACATTACCCAACTTCAAGAGTTACTGTCAGCTACCATAATTAAGACAGTATGATATTGGTAAAACAGACAAATAGATCAATGGAACAAAATAGAGGGGCCAGAACTAGACCCACATGTATATCATCAATTATTCTTTAGCAAAGGAACAAAAGCAATACAATAGAGCAGGTAGTCTTTTTAGCAAATAGTGCTGGAACGACTAGAAATCCACATGCAAATAAATCTAGGCACAGACCTTACCTTATACCACTCACAAAAATGAATTCAAGATGGATCACAAATCTAAATATAAATTGGAAAACTGTAAAACTCCTGAAAGATAACAGGAAAAAACATAGATGACCTTGGGTGTGGTGATGTGTTTTTACATACAACACCAAAGTCATGATCCATGAAAGAAATCATTTGATAAGCTGGACTTCATTAAAATTAAAAATTTCTGCTCTGCAAAGAACAGTGTGAAGAGAATGCAAAGACAAGCCACAGACTGGGAGAAAATATTTGCAAAAGACACACCTAACCATTATCTAAAAGACACAAAGAGTTCTTAAAACTCAACAGTTAGAACACAAACAACCCAATTGAAAAGTAGGCCAAAGACCTTAACAGACACTTCAACAAGTTACAAGGATGGCAAATAAGCATATGAAAAGATGTTCCACATCATGTCATGGGGAAATGTAGATGAAAACAAGATACCACTGCTCACCTATTAGAATGCCTACAGTCCAGAATACTGACAACACCAAAAACTAGTGAAATGTGGAACCACAGGAATTCTGTTCACTGCTGGTGGGAATGTAAAATGGTATGATTTAGTGGTTTGGAAGACAACTTAATGGTTTCTTAGAAAACTAAACATACCTTTACCATGTGATCTAGCAATTACACTCCTTGGTATTTACTCAAAGGAGTTGAAAACTTATGTCTACTAAGAAACCTGCACATGAACATTTATAGCAGCTTTATTCATTATTACCAGATCTTAGAAGTAACGAAGATGTCCTCCTGTAGATGAATGAATAAATAAACTATGGTATATCAGACTGTGTGGCGTTATTCAGTACGAAAAAGCAATGAGCTATCAAGCCATGAAAAGACATGGAGGGATTTTAAATGCATATTTCTAAGTTAAAGGAGCCGATCTGGAAAACTATATATTGTATGATTCCAACTCTATGACATTCTGGAAAAGGCAAAATTATAGAGTTAGTAAAAAGATCAGTAGTTGCTGTGTGGTTGTGGTATGTGTTGTGGGGTACGTAATGAGATGAATAGATGGAGCACGTAGGATTTTTAGGACAATAAAAATACTCCGTATTATACTGAAATGATAGGTACATGTGATTACATGTATGTCTAAACCCAGAGAATATAGAAAACCAAGAGTGGACTATAATGTAAACTATGGACTTTAGGCAATTCTATTGTTTCACTAGGCTCATCAGTTGTAACAAATGCACCGTTGTGGTAGGGTACAATGAAGGGGGAGGCCATGCATGTTTAGAAGCTGAGAGTATATGGGAAATCTGTGTCTTCCCCTGTGAACCTAAAACTGCTCTATAAAATAAGGCTTTAATTAAAGAAAAATAGAAAAGTTTTGATCCCCTGTGAGATGACCGCATAAGGGCATGATGTGAAAATGAATATCAAATCCCTGGCTTGTATTTTTGAGCAAATTGGTATATGATATAGAGGGAAAAGGAGAATCAGAGAAAAAGTAGTAGATTTTGGTTTAGATATAATGTTCAGGACTGCCATCCAGGTGTGATTTCTACAACTAAGAAGTAAGATATTTGTGCACCTTCAGTTTAAGAATACCTCAGATGTACAGATTTCAATTTTAGAGTTTTGGGTATTTGAATATAGTAGAATTGGCCATGGGAAGAGGCCAGAGTAGAAAGAGGATAGAGAATTCTTACTTGAGAGTTTTGCTTTAAATGGTTTAACTGCTTAACTGTATAATATTGACATATCATTACAACTAAAAATGCTAGTTTATATACTAAGTTACTTAAAAATTATTTTATCTTATTAAAATTATGCTAGGGGCTATTTTGAATAGCTGAAATGATGATTGTATTCCTGTAAAAAACAAGTTTTTTCCCAATGGAGAAATTTTCCAACTTAACAGAAGTCAGTGTGGTTTCCTTGTTTGGTCTATCCTCTTTCAGTTTGAGGAATAAAAATGGACAGGTGAAGATCTGGAAAACATAGGTCTGCACTATTCCTGGAATATCTCTAACCATTAAGCTAACTGAATGGAACTGTGTATTTATGTTTGAGATGTGGATTACTCTTCACTAGAGGTTAGGGCTTAAAATGCGAACTTGAAAAGGTCAGAACCTTTATCCATTAAGCCATCAAGCTTTTTTCTATAATAAGAGCAGATGAAAGGTTTTAACTTGAATCACAATGTAAAGTTCAGCAGAATGATCATATCTCAAATTGAAAGAACAGGCAAAAAATAGTTTTGTCATTCCATGTATTGGAATCCAGTTGTCTAAATGTCAGTACAGAATGGCAGAGTATCAAATCTTAGATCATATCACCAAAAGCCGGAGGATAGGGCAGTTTTCAGCTTTCTCAGTTCAAATTATATTTATAAATAGGTTACCTAGTCGAACCCTATTTATCTAGTACTGGCATGAGTTTAGGTTTTATGGGTGCATGCTTATCTCTAATTATATGCTAATAAATGTGATTCTTCATTTAAAATCCAACGCTTGGTATTGCTATGGTATAATATGCCACACACTGAAGAAACTAAGCAGGTGTTGTGCATACTGCATAAGCAGAGTTTAATTTCATATTTGATATGATGAAAATGAAGACAGACTTGGTTTCATTTTCTTATGACATATTATTGTATGGGACACTTACAGTTTGTACTGACATATTTATAGCTCTTTTATTAAATCGTAACAACCAGATATTTTTCTAAGACATTACCAAGCTATGGTGTTCATATAATTTTGTTCCTGAATGATAAACATTGGCTTCATTTTATTGTATTTTTTCTTTTTTAATACTGTTTTATTAAATTTAATAAATTTATACAAGAGGAAGAAAAATGAAACTAGGAGGTTTTTGAGAACAGCTGAAACACTGTCTCCTATATATTGAGAGATACTTCATATTTTCTCATAAAAGCCAATGAATTTTATAGTGTTCTGACTTTAGGAAATAGAGATTTCTGACAAATAATAGCAAATAAAACAACAAAATTGAACAAAGAAATTCTTACTAGACTTCTCTAATGAAATGATCTGAGAAACAAAGCAGAAGCATTTTCTGCCATTACATTCAGCATAGTCAAGGGGTAACCCACTCTGCATACAGTTAACCTTGGGTGCTGATTTTACAAAAATGATAATGTACAGGGTATTTGTTAAGAGTTGGATTGTATTCCCCACAAAGATATGCAGAAGCCCTCATCTCCATCTCTGAGAATGTGACCTAATTTGGAAATAGTAGGGTCTTACTGATGTAACCAAGTTAAGCTGAGGTCAGTCAAGATGGGCCTTTAATCAAATATGACTGATATCCTTACAAACAGATGGGAATTTGGGAAGAGCCATACAAGGAAGATGTCAAGTGAAGATGGAGGCAGAGATTGGAGTTATGCTGCCACAAGTTAACCTGAAAGCTAGAAGAAGAAATGATGCTCTTCTTGAGACTTCTGAAGGGGGATGGCTCTGCCAATATCTTGGTTTTGGATTGCTAGACTCTGGGACTAAGGGAAAATAAATTTCTGTTGTTTTAAGTGACTCATTAAGTGACTTTGTTATAGTAGTCCTATGAAATGTATACAGGATTTATTAGGTCAGTTCTACAATAAATTAAAAATGGAGTAGACCAAAGTTAGAATTAGCTTTTCAAAAGTAAGTGGCCATATGATAGCATCATCTACCTTGCTTTGTCACTCATCTTTCTAACTCTGCTTGTCACTGAGAATTTGAACTTGTAGATCAGGCTTTCTGGGGCAACACTGCTCATATAACCAGTCTTTGTTAACATATGTAAAGGTAACCAATCCAGCAGCCAGGTCTCTTAGTTTCTCAGTATTCTCACTCCCAAGATCATTTCCTGTACTCCATCTTAGCTATTCAACCAGTGTCATGTCCTAGACACTGGCACTGCCAGAAACTTGATTTCAAGTTAGCCCACTCCAGGATCATTACTTGACTTATCTTTTCATCTCGCTTCTGTTAGTGTTGCTATTCATTTTTTAATAACTATACTGGCTCTACAGTTTTCCAGTGACCTTCATTCTCCTTCAGTTTTAATTTCTGCCCATAAGCAGGTTATTCACTGAAATTTCTTTTACTAAAATTACTCCCTTTTTAGATGTTATCCCAACTTATGGGATGTGATCAAAAAGCAACTTTGGTTTTTGTCTTGCATTGCCCCTTTAAGATTCTTCTTTCATCTTAAATGCAAATGTGTGCTGGCTCCATGAATTTTTAGTTGTTTTAGGAACTAGAATATCTAGACAGGCCCTGGTTATTTTAGGTCACAATACCAACTCAATTCAAGAATCATAATAAGTTATTCACAACAATAATAAAATTTGCAAGCTCAATATAACAGTATGTCTCGATCATTGTATTGATAAGTCAGTTTGGAGAGGAGGATATGGGTATGGTCCTTCTCCCTTTTCGTGTCCTTTCTCAATGAACTGGTTAATTCATCTTTTTGTTCTCTCTTTAGTTGAGACTTAGTAAAAGGAATAAAGGAAATAAGATTGTTTTAAGAAATTGAATTGGCATTGTCATAATTTGTCCTCACCTTCTCTAGGTTTGGCAGATGTTTAAATTTGACTCTGTCTCTTCAGAAGAACTTTTTTTTTTGACAATTCATATTTTTGTTTCCACTACCTAGTCCACTGGTGAACATAAAGAAGGAACTCAATTAAATAAAACCTTATTATTTTTTTTTTTGCATCAAATTCTTATGCAGATAATGCTTTAAGGATATATTTATTGCTATGAAGAGAATAAGCATAGCAATTAAGAATCAGGAAGACAAGGATTTGAACCTTAAGTTATGTGACCTCAGACACATTACTTAAATCTCAGAGTCTCAGCTTCCTTACCTGTAAAATATGGGCAATGCTAGTACTATCTTATAGAATTGTAAGTATTTTTTTAATTTAATTTTATTTTGTCAGTGTTACAAGATTCATCGTTCATACACCACACCCAGTGCTCCATGCAATACGTGCCCTCCTCAATACCCACCACCAGGCTTCTCATAAACCCTCAACATTGTCAATCAGTTTCATCTCCCTCTGCAAGATGTCAGAGCAGAGGTAAACCTCCAGATTCCTTTCTGCTTTTATGCTAGGTTGGTAATATTGGGCATGATCTAAGATTGATCATCTTGCCATCTATTTCTGATATAAATGCCATCTTATCCATGAGAAATAGTTATGCATTCTTTGCCCCAACAAATTCTGGAAATGAAAACTAATTCCAAAGTAACAGTAGCTTACATTTAGGTATTTCCAAAGTAACTTGCAATTCCATCTCTGCTGCTTTCCAGAGTCCTTAGCCAGGACTGAGGTTCCAATCTACTGTTTTTCCTCAGTTGAAAGGAGCACACATTAAGATCAGAGTAGTCCAGTGGAAGCCCAATATCACTATGCTTGAGGTGAAAGGGCAGGTACCCTCTAATTTTACTTTGTGGGTGGCAGTGGTGATACTAACAATAACTTTATTTAAAGTTAAAGTTGTTTGTTTGAACTCTGTTTTTTCAGAGTTTATTCTTCTGAAAAATCCCATTTCTTTTTATTTTTTAAATTAATTAATTAGTTAATTTATAGAGGTTGAGCAGAAGGAAGGGCAGAGGGAGAGAGAGAGAATCTTAAGCAGACTCCATGCTGAGTGCAGAGCCTATCTCAGGGCTTGATCTCATGACCCTGAGATCATGACCTTAGCTGAAATCAAGAATCAGAGGTTTAACCAACTGAGCCAGCCAGGAGCCCCCGAGAAATCCCATTTCTACAATTTTTCTTCCTTCCCCACAGTGACTCTTTTTTCTATTCTTCATTTGGATAAGAGTTCAAAGAACTTAAAAAAAAATTATCAAACATTTCACTTGTATATATTACATTCTAAAAATCCTGATACTTGTATCAACATGCTCACAAATACTTCACTTTAACTTCTTCTCTTATTTGCATTTACCCTGTCTTAATTAAGGTAACACTAGTGACACTAGTTGTAACATTCATTTCCTTCTGTTAACAAAATAGAAGTTTATTTTTTCACTTGCTAAGAGTACGATGAGTTATTATATGAACAGATGGATTTGATTAGAAGAAAATACAAACATTCTTATCAATGCCACAAGTCTCAACTAGGTTCTCTGTGATATAGCTGGTCAATCTCCCACTCACAAAAAAATAGTTGACTTTGTTTCTGCTTAAACCTTTTATGTGTCTTCCCCTATTCATCCTCATTTTCTTATTTCCCTGAGAAACAGAAGCAATTAAGGGAGCTAACACCCTTTCCCACCATTAATTCCTGCTTACATATCTATCCAGAGCCTCTGACTTTCTCCTTACTGCAGATAAACTATGGTGGATTTTATTGGCAAGCCCTTTACTTCTGCACTGGATTCTATCATTTTGTTATGTTGTTATTGCTGTCGTTTCCCTTGCCAAGACAAGAACTTTGTTTCTAGAGTTGTTTTCCTCTCTGTCACATCATGCAATTTTGCTTCTCAGTCCCAACCTCTAAACATTTGAGTAACTCTAGGCTCAGCCTTCAGTCTGTTGTTTACAATCAACATACACTATCTAGATGATCTCACCTAGTCCCTTTTTATCCAGATGATTACTAATGCACTGTTTCTAGCCACAGTATCTCCCTGAATTCCAAATGCGTATACTTTACTTAACTGTTTACTTTACACTTAGATATCTAATATGTATAGGAAATTCAATAAAGCGATAAAAGAGTGCAAGCTTGTCCTCATAAAAATGGTATGTTTGAAGTTACCTACTGTGGTAGACAGAATTTTAAGATGACCCTCAAGAAAGATACCTCCGTGTGTGTGTGTGTGTGATTCTTTTATAATTTCTTCACTTGAGGATCTTTGAATATTATGGGATATTGCTCCTAAGTGATTATATGGAAAAATTGACCACCGTATAATTGAAGTCTCTAGTCAGTTAACTTTGAGCTAATCAAAAGAAATATTACCCTAAGTGGGCCTGACCCAATCAGGTGAACTGTTAAAAGACAAGAAACAGTGGCTAAGATTCTCCTGTTGGCCTTGAAGGAGCAAAATACCATGTTGTAGAGAAGGCCACATGGCAAAGACTCAAGGGGACTCTAGAAGCTGAGAGTAGTACCTGATCTTGACCAGGAAAAATCTGGGGATGTTAGCCTGACAACCACGAGCAGCTGAATTCAGCCAAGAACTAGTGAGATTAGAAGGGTTCTCCAAACCTGAGATGATATTGCTGCCCTGGCTGCCATCTAACTTTGAGCCTGGTTAGGACCTAAGCAAAGTACGCAACTCACCCATACCTAGACTCCTCCACAGAAATGGAAGTAATGCATGGGTGTTGTTTTGAGCCACTAAGTTTGTGAAAATTTATTGCACAGTTAGTAAAAATATTATCCATCTACTTTCCCAAAGTCCAGGCCAACAACCTTAGAGTCAAACTTGCTTCTTTTCTTTCGTGGCCCGTATCTAATTTCATCAACTAGTCTTGTGAGTTCTCAAAATATAACTAAAACTGGGCCACTTATGACCTCCCTATGACCTAGTTCAAGTCTCATAATACATTGCTTGAACAGCTGTAATATTCTTCTAGCCAATCTCTTTGCTTCTACTCTTGTTCTCTTGTAGTCCTTTATCCATAGAGCAGTCAGAGTGGTTTTTAACAACATCAATTACATTATGCTAAATTTCGTATGTGTATTTTATCACAGAGAGAATAAAATCCCTAAGCCATACTCTAACCATAAGAATCAAAATTATCTGGATCCTGACTACTTCTTTTACATAAGCTTCTACCATTCTCCTACTTACTTCCTCTACTTGAACCCCACTGATATTATTCCTTTCTTTGGATGTGACAAGCTTATTGCCAGTCAGGGCCTTTGAATATCCTGTGCCCTCTGTCTGGTATGACCATACTCCAGATTTCATTTGATTTTCTCATTCACCTCATTTAGATGTTTGTTCAAGCTTCTTCTTGGGAAGAACTTCTGTGATCATCTTATCTACTATGCACTCTGTCTCCCTCATATTTCTCTTTCCTGTTAGCCTGCACTATTTTTTGCATTATGTTAAATGTTCATGTGATTAATCATTTAATGTCTATTTTTCTTTACTAAAAAAAAAAAAGGAAAGGAAAAAATTTATATATCTCCATACATTTTTTATTTCTTTTTATTCTAATTTTTTCTCTCTTAGATTAATAATGTATTAATCTTTCTTAGATTTGCTCTAGAATAAATAACCAATTGAACTCTACCAAATGAATGGATTTGAGGCTTATTCCTGAGAATTTAACACAGGATACTTAAGGCATGACAACACTTTATATGAAGAATTGGTGGCAAATATGATTTATGATTTGTTTGCCGAACTGAAGGAATCTTGCCTGTTGATTATTAGGGTATTACTAATTTCTATGTGGTATATAAAATATAGCCATATATTTCAAATATTAATGTGCATGGAGATTACATGAGAAAGAGTTATATACGCAAATTCTTAGGCTCCAACTTCAGAAATGCTGGAAAAAAATTTTTTTTTCAATTGTGAGCCAAGAATTCAGCATTTACCAGGAAATACTTCAGTGATTCTGATGCATGTTATCCTCAAGTACAACCTGATTAGCACATATAGTGTTGGTCTAGAAGATACTTTTTTTATTCAGCCAGTTAGTTCATCAGAGTTGTGTTCCTGCAATTTGCCATTTACTTTGCAGACATGTAAACTAGTAAGCATGTGACTGACAGCTTATAAAATGTGTTTGAACTAGACCTATTTGGTACAGAATGGTAATTTCTTGATTTTCATTTTTGGTTGTATCTTCATTTGAGATTGTGAATTTCTCTCATATTACATAATGTTCCAGAACTGTGCTGTTCAGTATGGTAGCTATTAGCCATATGTAGCTATTGGGCCCTTGAAATGTGACTGCTCTAAATTGAGATTTGTTATAAGGATAAACATACATAATGTATTTTAATGACAGTATAAAAAAAGTAAAATATATGACAAATATTTTTCATGTGAATTAAGTGGCCAAATAATATTTTTGGGTATCTGGGATAAAATAAATGTGTTATTAAATTTAACTTTACTTATTTATTTTACTTTTCTGATATGGCTACTAGAAAATTTTAAATTACATATGGGACTCACACACACACACACATATCTATATACCTATCGGTAGATACATATTTATATATTTGCATATCTATCTATCTATAAATAGATAGATTTTTTTTTTTTTTTTTTTTTTAAGTAAGCTCCACGCCTAGTGGAGAGCATAACTCGGGTCTTGATCTCACAACCCTGAGATCACGACCTGAGCTGAAATCAAGAGTTAGACACTTAACTAACTGAGCCACCCAGGTGCCCCCACATGCCCCTCACATTTAATATTCCTATTGGACAGTAGTGTTGCAGATATGACCAGTTTTTGTTGCTTTAATATTTAGTTCAGAGAGATAGCAGTTTTTTCTTTAATGACTTAAAAGAGATTTCATGATCCAGATAATGCTTAGATTCTTGGAAAATCCTGAAATTTTAAACCATGATTATCGCTAATTATTTTCATTGTAGATCAACTTTGACTACTGTTCTTTGAATATCTGTGGAGTGCCAACCTCTAAGAAACAACTTTATTCTTACACATAAGATTTTAGCATTATATCTCTCATTCCAAATGTAACTTATTTTTTTCATAAAGGTTTTTTGTTTCTTAAATGGGAAAAATATTTTATATAAAGAAATAAGATTCCATAATACACTAGTGACAGCATATAGGAAAATAAGCATAATGTAGAAGAAGAGAAAAGCTACATATATTTAAGGTATGCAAAAACCATGTGATCCTTCAGTCATCAAAAACAAATTAGAAGCATGTATCAGAGGTAGTGCAGAGCTATTGAAAAAGAGGAAAATGAAAATGCAGATAGGACCAATCATCAGCTGCACTGGCATATCTTGTGAGGGCAATTAACTTCAACTAGATAATAATAAGAGTGGAAGAAAATGCTATAAAATTAATTACTTTATAATATAAATATATAGTCTTTAATTATTTAAAATAATCCTTTGTATAAGAAATAGAAAGTTGTTTTTCTTGTACCTTTTGAAAATTTAGATCCTTTTGTATACAACTAATTTTCTTTTCACTTTTGTTATTTGTTGTATTGCCTCATACAGTGTAGAAATTTTTTCTTCTTTAAATATATGTAAATTATTCAGTTTCATTTCTTAAATCATTCACAATGCAATTTCAATTGAATACCAAAAATGAGTCACTATGCAATTACCTAATGCTGAATTCCAATTTAGAGAATGAAGTGAAGAAAAGAATAACTGATGATAAGAAATGTACACTGAATGCCTATTTTTAAACTGAGTAAAACTACAAATAACTAAACTTTGTCTTCTACCATGATAATGAAGTAAAGAAGAAACAGAAATATCACAAAGATATGCTCAAAATATTATTATTATTTTTTTTAAAGATTTATTTATTTATTTGACAGAGAGATCACAAGTAGGCAGAGAGGCAGGCAGAGAGAGAGGGGGAAGCAGGCTCCCCGCTGAGCAGCGAGCCCGATGTGGGGCTCGATCCCAGGACCCTGAGATCATGACCTGAGCCGAAGGCAGAGGCTTTAACCCACTGAGCCACCCAGGCACCCCTCAAAATATTATTAAGATACGTTTTCCAGAGTGTCCTCAGAGAAAATCAAGCAAACAAATTGGTTTGTGCTCAGTTTACTCTGTCTTAATGTGACTAGGTATTAAAATGTAATCATAGAAAAAAATCAGTCTGATATAACAGAACATGTATTGTTCAAATGAATTAGTCATTACTCTCATGAAGCTAATTTAAGCTAATTGTTTAATAGGATATTCCATAAAGTTCAAAGAAATTAATGATCTTTTTGTCATCATCAATTTATGTGTCTTGCCTCCCCAGCTAAGCTAGCACCTATACTTGGTGTATGGGACAAGAAAGAGTCTCAATAAATTGTTGATAAATACATGTGAGGATAAATGAATGTCTTTGATAGCTTAGAGATATTCATGTTTTGGAGTCAAAGAAGAGTGGTTTAGGGGATTTCTTGCTGGGTATTTGTTTGCTTACCCAAGTTCTTGAAATAATTCAGTTTTCTAAATGGTTTTGACTTAGGTCGACATCTGATTTTTTGTACTGCATGGCCTCCACTTTTAGAGAAACTTTCTCTTCCACGAGAAACCCATTCCATACAATTTAAGGGAGGTTTAGCCTACCCCAAATGACCCTATAGAAATAGGTAAATGATCCCGGATAGGTTAACCAGAGGAAGCCAGTGCTGATTATCAGAGTTCTGACCAGGATCTTTTGTTCAGAGCTTTAAGAAAATAATTTCTACTTGCTGTGCTACAGTCTGCTTTGTCCTTGAACACTCCAGTCATATGAACTAATATAATTCTTTATGCTTAGGCTAACATGAGATAGGTTTCTGTCACTTTTAGCTAGAATGACCCTTTCTCATTCTTTGACTACACATACTTTGTGGGCTTATGTAGTGCTTTATTCATTTATTCATAAACATTTTGAGCCCCTGTTGAGAATTAAATGTCTGGTTCTTTATGAGGTGCTAAATATACTGAGATATATTATTTTGAATCCCTGCCTTTGAAGAATGGAGGTTGGAGACATGCAGGGAGAAGGTTGGGGCTATAATGGAGGAAAATGTGCAAAATGGCCTGGGAACACAGAAGAAAATAGCAGCTAACTTGGCTTGAGAGAAGGACCTCATTTGAACTGTGTTTTTAAAAAAGCATGCCATTCATGAAAGGGTAAAGCTACTTTTTTCCTGCTGTATCCCCCCCCGCTTTTTTTTTTTTTAGTTTATATTCAATTAGCCAACATATGGTACATCATTAGTTTCAGATGTAGTGTTCAGTAATTCATCAGTTGTGTATAATTCCCAGTGCTCATCACATCATGTGCCCTCCTTAATGCCCATCACCCAATTACCCCATACCCCACTCACCTCCTCTCCAACAACCCTCAGTTTGTTTCTTATAATTACGAGTCTCTCATGTTTTTTTCTCTCTCTGATGATTTCCTGTTCAGTTTTCCCTTCCCTCCCCTATGATCCTCTGCACTGTTTCTTATATTCCACATATGAGTGAAACCATATAATTGTCTTTCTCTGATTGACTTATTTCGCTCAGCATAATTTAGTATAATACCCTCCAGTTCTATCCATGTTGATGTAAATGGTAAGTATTCATCCTTTCTGATGGCTGAGTAATATTCCATTGTATATATATACTACATCTTCTTTATCCTTTCATCTGTCAGTGGACATCTCAACTCTGTCCACAGTTTGTCTATTGTAGACATTGCTGCTATGAACACTGGGGTGCAGGTATACCTTTGAATCACTACATTTGTATCTTTGGGGTAAATACTAGTAGTCCTGCTGTATTTTATTATTTTATTAAGGATTCAGCAATGTTACCTCATGTCAGTCATGTTTATTGAACAATTAACCTTCTATTTTCTCTTTTCTATATCTCTATTACTGGATAATTAATTCCTACTTAAAAAAAAATTCCCAAAAGTTGCATAATGTTCTACCTGAAGACATACAGGGTGTGACCTCAATATATGTCAAACATCCATAAAGGACAGGCCAGCTGTTTACAAAGACACTGCAAATCCTGCAGCCGATAAACCCCAGAAATAACTGAAACAGCAGACTTGTCACCATTTGAATGGTGATATAAGCTAGTTCAATTCCAAAATTGATAAAGAAAGCAGATTAATGTGCTGCACAGTCAATAAATTTGCCTTGCATCGTCTCTCAGTTGCTGGAAGCCACCTAGCCCTTTGTTCTCTGTACTCTTTCCCATCGCTTCAGGGTGTCTTGGAGAGGGGGCCTCTCTGTGTTAGAGGGACAGGCAAAATTTACCTGAGTAGTACTCTGTTCCTTGAGTATAAGACTCAAGGCTTAACTGAAATAAACTAAAATAATAAAAACAAAGCAAAAACATCATCCATTGGAAGAATATCATTCAGGTGACAATAAATCTAAGCAACTCTAAAATATTTTTCCCAACTAGAGAAACGTTATTCTTTTGGGTGCCAAGGACATTTTCTCGCTCTAGATTTTAGTACCCTTACACATACACGCATGCATACTCCTATACACCTATATTCACACAAACAAAGATCGTCTGCATATCTCGTTTCTTTGTATGCATGCCATAAGATTACATATATGTATATACGTATATATAGATTTATATGAATGTAGATGAAACCACCGTATAAATATAAAATAGTGTGTATAAGCAACACACGATTGTTTTGGAGGGGGTGAAGCTTACATATCAAATAACGGAATTTTGTTTAATTCAATTCAAAATTTTATTTGACAGGAGATACTGGGAAATCTCTGAATCTTGGAAAGTATAAGCAAAATGTCTTCAAAGTACACTGTTTCTACACGATACATCTAGATTTGTCTGATGCTGACATCAACACACTTTCTATTATGCTACAGGTGAGGTAAGACAGTACAATCTAATCCAAAGGACTATGTGTGTGATTCATGTGATTCTCATTCAGTGGACTAATTTTAATGAGAGGATGAAAATAATTTATAATTACCAAATTAATGAATGGTAACTATCACAGGTACTTAAATTATTTTCCTAAGTACTTTATATTACACCTGGCAAACTATACTAGTGCTATTATTTTACATTTTTAAATATTTTTTTTCAAATAAAGTTTTTCAAAGTAAAGCTTTTCAAGTAAAGTTTAACTTTAGCCTTATTCTTTGGTGGATTTTGTGGTATTTTACATTTATGGCTAAAAAGACTTGCATTGTTTGAAATACCCAAAGATCATAAGTCTTCTAGGTAGTATATAAATCCCTGAGTAGCAATTAAAAAAAAATCTTCTAAACTTTTATTCTTCAGGGATTTTGTATAGTCAACATATCATGAAATCTTTATCTAACTTTATTTTCTTAATCTCATCTTTATTTTATTTTCTTTTTATTTGTTTAACTGAAACAGGAAAATTGTGGTGAAAGATTAATATTTTCATTATTAGAAACACCCAGGAGTTCTTGTTAAGCACTATAAAATGTAGTTGTGTATTTAGAATGCAAAAAATATATTGATTTCTAGGTAATTGAAAAAAATAGAAAGAAAGATGCTAGAGTGTAAAATTTGTTAAGAATTAGTTTCTTAGGATGATCCTACATAATATCTCTTCAGGAAATTTATTGTTTAAAACTATGTTATACCTTTATCCGTAAATACTACACTAAGATTTTATATAGGCAGGAAATGTCCAACAAATTTATTTAATGACTTTCATAGGACTCCATGATCTGCTGTTACTTTGCCTTAGACCTTTAGGTCTTTATATTTTAGTATTGTATCAGCTATTAATCTCAATAGATCTATTTGCATTTTTCCTGAGTAAATTTATTTGTTCATTAATTCTTACACCAGCATCCATTTAACAACTGCTTTGGGCAATGGTTTGAGGAGGTGGGAGTTATAGAAGGATAAGTAGGGCATCATTGAAGTAGGGGAGACAATTTTTTGACAAAATAATGAAAACATGGCAAGGTAAGAATATGAGAGGCACATGAAAAAGGCAGGTTAGTGAGGTGATATCAGGCAAGCTTCACAGAGGAAATGATCCTTAAACATAGACTTTTGAATGTTATATGTGTTTGTAGGGTAGAGAAAGTGAGGGTGGGCAAGGCAGGTTAAGGGAATGAGTGTGAAAAGGCATTGACACTTGTCTATATCATGGAGTTAGAAATGGCATGTGAGAGATGAGCTTTTGGATTTACACTACTGCTGATAGGGAAGGGCATGAAATGTATTCATCAAGGGAATAGATAACCACACTTTTATTTTAGATGAGTAATTGGAAGCACTGTAATGAATGAATTAAAGGAGTAAAAATAAAGACATGAAAACTGTGGAAATAGTATAGGAGCAAGATCTCAGGTGTTCTCTGATTTAAAGCCGTAACAAGACAGAGAAGCTGTAATGGAATTCAAGGGGTTTGCTGTTTGGTATGCATCAAATTTAATACAACCCAAGGAAATGTTGAAAGCAAAGAACTTGGGGCGCCTGGGTGGCTCAGTGGGTTAAAGCCTCTGCCTTCGGCTCAGGTCATGATCTCAGGGTCCTGGGATCGAGCCCCTCATTGGGCTCTCTGCTCAGCAGGGAGCCTGCTTCCCTCTCTCTCTGCCTGCCTCTCTGCCTACTTGTCATCTCTCTCTCTCTGTCAAATAAATAAATAAAATCTTTAAAAAAAAAAAAAAAGAAAGCAAAGAACTTTTCGTTACTTGTTACAAATAAGGAGACAGGGATCTAGCTCTCAAAGCACTGTCTCCCCGTGGGGTTAGTACAGGAAGCTTTTATTAAGTATCTTAGGTGGTGGGGACAGGAAGCTTGCATGGGCAGTTCAGGACAGTTGTGCATTGCCGGGTATGTCACTATGCTAGTGCATACGTCACCTGTTCAACGGATGGCAGAAAACTCCCTCCTTAGGAAATCTTAGTCTTATAATGAGTTAAAGGTAGTTTCAGGACAATGCTGGGGGGCTTCTGCGCAGGCCCTCAGCTCAAGTGGGTTTACATAGGGGGTGTCAGGTGACGCAGGCCTTGAAAAGGGCTAGGCCTGAAACACCTAGTTGGGTGCCTCCTTAGCTCCAAGTGTTGGTTCTGCAAAACAAAACACATCTCTTTCTTGCTTTTTTCCCTCCTCCCTTCTGCTGAAAGCTTTTAGCCCCCTTATTTGAATAACCTCTTGTCACATTCTGGCTGACAAAGACAGATTGGAATTTTGTGATAAACAGAAAATAAAAGGAGCAAACTATAGATGTTTTGAGTATTGGAAGATGAAGAGAGGGCAACCTTGGGCTTTGGTAACTATCTATCTTACTTCTTTCATTTAAGCATTCAGCAAATATTTAAGTAATATCACATGCCAGGCACTTGGGAAAGAGCTGAGTAAGACTTTATGTCTTTTAGGGAAGGGTAGACACATAAGCACTAAAGAATAGAGATACTTACAGTTGTAACAAAATTCACATGTAACTATTCAGTCTATTTAAACTTAGGGACAACTTTAATCTCTGAAATAGTGTCTCATTTTAGCCCTTCATAACTATGCTTTTGCTTGGTAGGATGTTTTTATCACTCAGATTTTCCGTGTCTTCTTGGAACTAAAGTGACAATCCACCACCATCACTATCCCAGAAGTGTCTTCAGTGGCAGAACATTATTTAATTTACTAGGGTTGCTGTAACAAATTACCACAAACTAAGTGGCTTAAAAAAACAGAAATTTATTCTCTTACAGTTCTGGGGCTAAAAGTCTGAAATCAAGGTGTGTCAGAAAAGTTCTTTCTGGAAGCTACCCAAGAAGGCCTTTTTTTGCCTCTAGGCCCTTGACCTGGCTTTTCTTAGAGCATTTACTTTTGAGAACTTGCAACTGTAAATTGTGTCTCTACCCCTTTGATAGGTAAATCTTATTAAAAGCTTTGTGTCAGTTTTACAACCCTTGAATGTCTTTCTCAAGGTCCACCCCTATCTCCCAGATTCCCTGAGAGGGTAGGAGCCTGGTTTAATAGTTATAAATATCTCCTTAAAATTCTTGATGTGAGGGTCTGTTAGTAACACAGGTTCAGGACTATTTATGTGCAAATATAGCAACTAATCTTTTATCTAGGTTTTCAGGGTCAGCTTTTCTCTCTGGCTCAGCAGAGTCTCTCTGGGATAAATCATTCTCATATCCCCACTCTCTTCTGACTCCTTAACAGGGCTAGCTTCTGGTAGATGTTGGGCCATACAGCTCTGGTCACTCATCTCTGTCCCTAGGAATTTCTCAAGGTTCTCAGACTGGCCCATGTCCCACTTGATTCAGGGAAGGCCAGAAGACAGCAGATGGGGCTCTTATAGGCCCTGTGTTTGGCATTGAATTTGTCCAGTTCTGAAAATTATAGACTGCAGTTTCTGCTAAGCCTTTTTAATATCTCTTCTCTTCCCTAAAATTTCTCCGTAACACCTGACACACATTTTTGGGGACTCACTTTTGCTGGTATCACTCTGGAGCTAGTGGTAATTACACTGATAAGGTTTCTACATTTTTGTTTTCCTCTTTCTCTGTGGAAAGGATAAGAAAATTTCATGTTCTTGCTTATCCTAGCTGGAGATCACTTTCCAGATTTGCTGAAAATTTACTCCTACAGACCTTCTCTGAGAATGACTATCTATCAGGTCTCTTCTTGTATAGCAACTTCCACATTTCTCTCCTAATTACCATCCTCTTTGCATTTCATGCAAGGCAGGTCATTGAATAGATGAAGTTGTGGAGGGCAACTATTCCTTCTGTTTCTCATGTTTTCCTTCAGCAAATTTCCTGAGATAGCACCAAGACTTTTTGGATCACTGAATTTTTATATTGTGTATCCAAATTTCTCAGCCTATCAAAGCTATGTATAGCTTTTCATATTTTGTCATATCAAATATTTTCTCTAAGTTTACTGATGCTTTTAAGGCATGGAGGTAAGATAAGCTATGAAGTCTAGAAGAATGAAGATAAGATTGTTCTGATTTATCTTGATTAATAAAATGTGATGCCATTGATTAATATGAGGAGTGGAGGAGGTCTGGAGAAAAATTAGTTGGCTTATGTTACAAACATCTGAATAGAGAGGAATCTTTCCCAGAGTTTTCGTGTCCTAATCCCTACTGCGTATCAGCTCATCCGCACTGTCACCAAAGCGTAGCTCTGGTCTTAGTAATAAAAGGAAGCCTCTCATTACAAACCTCTATTACTTAGCTCTTCTTGCCTCTATGCTCTAGAAGAGGGGTCAATATTTTATGATTTCTGGGCCAAATCTAGCCCACTGCCTGTTTTTGTAAACAGAGTCTTACTGAAATACAGCCATACCCTTTATTTATGTATTGTCTATGGCTGCTTTTGCTCTACATTGGCAGAGTGAGTCAGTATAATAAGGATCATTTGACTGGCAAAGCCTAAAATACTTCCTGGTCCTTTACAGAAAACAGTTTGCTGATCTCTGCTCTGTGGGGGTGTCCTGGTTGGATGGGGAGGTTGGCAGCATGGGCAGTTGAAGAATTCACCCAAGGCAGAACAAAAGAGGTAAAGGTTTATTGAATACACTGTAAGGGAGCAGTAGGCAGGACAGCAAGGGAGAGACTGCCACAAGGCAGCGGTGAGGGGCCACAGTTATAGAGGGCTGTGAGGAGGAATGCGGATGTATGGAATTTTCCTTTTTTGGGTAATCTTAGTAATGAAGGATAGTTGGAAGAAAGGCAAGCAGGGACAAGGGGCCCCTGCCCTAAGAGGAAACCACCCTTAAAAGGATATTACACAACACTGGAAGGAGCCCTGCACTCTTTTTCATGTGAACAACTACCTGATAGGTACATGAGTGTGTGGACAAAAACCTGATTGGGTGACAGGCTCATGGGTTAATCAGATTAAAATAGCCCGCCAACAAGCCCATAAAACTCCCTGGACTTAGATAGGTCAGTGGCAACCCTCTCGGGTCCCCTCCCTCTTAGGGAGCTTTGTACTCGATCATTCACTAAACTTTACTGTCGCTCAAGAAACTTTGCTTTGCTGCCCACCACTCTGCTCTGATCTACATCTTCATTCTTCGAAGTGGTGTGATCAAGAACTGCAGGCATCAAAGGAAGAGAAATCCTGCAACATTAGGAACTCTACTTGGTTGTCTTTGTCATTTGGGGCCTGTGGCTATGTTGAGGTAGGTCACTTAATGAGCCTGTTTGTAATCAGCTCCGTGGTCATTGTGGCCCTTTTGCGTTGCTCATGTTTCTATGGCTCAAGCCTGTAGCCAAAATGCTCTAGATAAAATAGAACCAGGTTCTATATGTTAACTTCCTTTATTCACACTAAACTTCACTTGGACTCCTCCCTGCTCTTCCTTAACACAGCCACCTGTGCTTAGCTTCAAAATTCTATTTATCTTTTAAAATTTAGGGAAGGGAAATATGGACATTTAGTTTCAATTTTTAGTATTGGAAATTATTTTCCTTTCCTTATAAAACTTATATTCAGACTTAAATAATTATATGGGTATTTTTGGTCAACACAGCAGATTAAATGGTATGAATGTAAAGAGTTTATCGAAAGGGCTAAAGGGGTAGACACAAAAAGTGGTTCTGTTTCTCCCATTAGTGCTTCCTATCATCTTCTGTCTAGTTTCACTCCCATCCCTTTGACCAAACTCCCTCCATTGCTGGAATGATCCTGTAGCTTTGTGTTAATTTTTAAGCATAAGACCAGTTTCAGCCAGTTTCATTTGATAGATATTAAAACTCCCACTCTGTGTAAATCAAAAGGCCAGTCTCATATTCAATTCAAGCCTTCTTCTGTACTCATTTATCAAAACCAACTAGAAGCTAAGGAATGGGAAAGGAGGTTGTAACTTGTTCTTCTTGCTCCATTTCTTTCCCTTCCTAAATCTTTTTTTAGACTTCAAGTATGGGGAAAAAGGGTAGAATGGAAGGATTAGATATTTTTGTATTGTTAATGCTGTTTTTAACTCTCTCCTGACTGACTCTTATTGGCCGTTATCTATTGTGGCAAGCATCCAAACTATTTCACAGACATATTTGTGAGTTTTGCAGAGACACCTTCCCATGCTACATTCTTTAAGACACCACCACTCTGTCTTTATGGTTGTATCCCACTTCTCAGGTCCTTCCCTCAATGGTAGACCCGACTATTTCTTCTGGTGCCCCTTTTTCAGGGAAACAGCTCTCTTAGATCTAAGCTTCTCACATCAGCCCAACTATAAACACCTGTTTTCTTCATCTTAATGATATGACATGTAGAACTCACACCATGTAAAATGGTGGACGTGGAGTTTGATCAACTGTTCCTATCCTCACTCCTTACCCTATAGTCACTGACAGCTGCAGGCAACTTTCTGTATGCAGTTTTTTGTTTTTTCCAGAAGAGAAGAATACAACAGGTAATTCATGTATATTCCCATACCGTATGGGGCATATTTCAGGTTCTCCTCAAAATTACCTTTCTCTTGAGATGTCCTCAACTTCTAATTTATAGAGAAAGAAAAAATGAAAGAGGAATAATCACCAACCCTACAAATTTGTTTTATCTCTACATGACCTGTCTTTTCCTTTTTCTCCTTACATTTTCCTTTCTAAAGCTCATCCCTTTACCAATACTCTTCTACATTTGCAAGGGCTATGGACTATCCATTATCTTCTGTTTATCAACTCTTTCTATTTGCTTCTTTTCAAAATCATTTAACATGCTTGAATTACATTTTATTTTATTTCATTTTATTTATTTGTTGGAGAGAGAGGAAGTGAGAGAGCACAAGCAGGGGGAACAACAGAGGTGAGAGGGAAAAGCAGGATCCCCGCTGAGCAGGAAGCCCAATGTAGGGCTTGATCCCAGGACCCTGGGATGGTGACCTGAGCTGAAGGCAGGTGTTTAACTGACTGAGCCACCCAGGCACCCCTTGAATTACATTTTAAAAATAAAGCCAAATAAGACAGTCTTACTGAAATAACTCCACTAACCCTCTAGACTCTCCTATCCATCCCCTTTAAGAAACAGAACTCTTGACAGTATATTACTCTTATTTTCTTCATTTTTCACCTCATATTTACTGCAATCTGTCACTTAACTGAAAGTGCTAAAATCATTCCATGTAACTGTAACTGGATGTTAAATTTGCAGTCTCTTGAAATACCAAGATATAATGCATATGATAATCTGAAGCGAGGTACTAATCTAGTACTAGTATTTGATAATTAAGTGTTAGGGAAGGGCTTAGAACACTCTTAAAAGTCCTCAAACCCACAGACATTATGACAGAATCTGGAGTTGAAGACTGGAGAAAATTTGAAGAGGAAGATTTTTTTCTAAAGATTTATTTATATCAGGAATCCCATCAAAATCTTAGAGGAGAACACAGGCAGCAACCTCTATGACCTTGGCTGTAGTTAGACACATCTCCAAAGGCAAGGGAAACAAAGGCAAAAATGAACTATTGGGACTTCAACAAGATAAAAACCTTTTGCACAGCAAAGGAAACAGTGGACAAAACCAAAAGATGACCAATGGAATGGGAGAAGATAGTTGCAAATGTCTTATCAGATAAAGAGCTAGTATCCAAAATCTATAAAGAACTTATCAAACTCAACACCCCAAGAACAAATAATCCAATCAAGAAATGGGCAGAAGACATGACAAGATATTTCTCCAAAGAAGACATACAAATGACCAAACATTTAACATCACTTGGCATCAGGGAAATACACATCAAAACCACAATGAGATATCACCTCACACTAGTAAGAATGGCTAAAATTAACAAGTCAGGAAATGACAGGTATTGGTGAGGATGCAGAGAAAGGGAACCCTTTTATGCTGTTGGTGGGAATGCAAGCCACTCTGGAAAACAGTATGGAGGTTCCTCAAAAGTTGAAAGTAGAACTACCCTATGACCCAGCAATTGCACTACTAGGGATTTACCCCAAAGATACAAGTGTAGTGTTCTGAAGGGGCACCTGCACCTGAGTGTTTATAGCAGCAACATCCACAATAGCCAGATTAAGGAAAGATCCCCGATGTCCATCAACAGATGAATGGATGAAGAAGATGTGGTGTATATATATACAATGGAATACTACTCAGCCATCAGAAAATGAAATCTTGCCATTTGCAATGATGTGGATGGAACTAGAGGGTATTATGCTAAGTGAAGTAAGTCAATCAGAGAAAGACAATTATCATTTGATCTCACTTTTATGTGGAATTTAAGAAACAAAACAGGATCATAGGGGAAGAGATGAAAAAATGAAACAGGATGAAATCAGAAAGGGAGACAAACCATAAGAGAGTCTTAATCATAGGAAACAAAGTGAGGGTTGCTGAAGGGGAGGGGAGTGAGGGGATGGGGTAACTGGGGGTACTAGACATTAAGGAGGGCATGTGATATAATGAGTACTGGGTATCTAAGACTGACCTCTGAAACTAAAAATAATTGTATGTTAACTAATTGAATTTAAATTAAAAATAAATACATAAATAGATTTATCTGGGAGGAGGAAGAGGCAGAGGGAGAGAATCTTTCAAGTAGACTCCCCACTGAGAGCAGAGCCCTACATGGGGCTCCTTCCCAACACCCATGAGATCATGACCTGAGGTGAAACTAAGAATCAGATGCTTAACTGACTCAGCCACCCAGGTACCCCGTGGAAGATTTATTTAAAGAGAGTTGCCACAGTGATGTGATTACCCCTCCCTGCCCCCATCCAAAAAATGGAGGTAAATTCCCTACTTCCTTATCTATAAGAGATAAGAATGTCTGAGAGGCTATCATAGAGTATAATATCTGTCCACAGTAGATGGAAGTAGCTTTAACTTCCACCTAGTAGATCTAAAGGGACAGAGAATGGCTTCTAACTGATAAATCAGCCAAATGATTTCTGAACTGTTAGAGATTACTAGGGAAAAGGGCACGTGTTTTCCTGGATCAGTGATGGAATACACAAGAGAGAGAAGAGAGCAGACAGGAGAGAGAGAGAGAGAGAGAGAGAGACTTAGTCTCAATCCAAAATGTCCAGCAGAGGACAAAACAGGTATCAGTAAAACAAAGCTAACAATATTAAAAATACTACCAATTTAGGTAGACTGGATGAGCAAGAATCAATGAACTGAGAGGCACTTAGTTGAGACATAGGCTTTAACATCATGTCAGGTAGCCCACATGATAGAGAAAATTTATGGCTAGTGTAGCTCTTAGAAGAATAGAGAAGGAAGAGGCTAACATTGAGCAAAGATAAGATGCCTGGGCTGCAATGTCACATGGTAGAGGAAAGGATAAAAACAATGTAAGAATATGGTCAAGTTGAAATAGTTACTGTACATGAGGCTACTAGAGCCACCGTAGGAGATGCTCAAGAAGACCCAGAGGACACAATTTTTATCGAGGCCACCAAAAACATGCTGGTGAGAGGGTTACCAACATCACCAAGGTCAGTGACTGGTCTTATATGCAGGCCGAGGATGTCAGTAGGAGAAGCAGTCTCAGAATTAGAAATGTCTTATTAAATGACACAGTGGGGATGAGGAGGCCCAGAAGTAACAGAGGTCAAGTGGTGGTGGTGGTGCTTAACCACCAGAAGACAGGGGTCTACAATTTTCACAATGACTTGCACAAACAATGGATAGCCGAGATATCTTGACCCACAAGTGGTTATGGAGATCAATATAACATGGGATCCCTAGAGACAAATACAAGGGCAGTCAATCAAGATTCTGTGTCGCATCTACTAATCAGAAAAGGTCATGGATGTAGGAGCAATAAAATAAGAACACTTGCCTCGATATAAAGTCACAGTCCCCTGCTCAGTTTCCATATCTGACCCAGTTTTAAGGTCTGTATCACACTGACAAAAGAGAGGCCTCAGTTACAAGAAGGACTCTGTAGCACCATAGCAAGGACATATTACAAGGATTCTCTCAGTACCTCCCGGGTGAAATCTGTGGAAATTTACTTAGTTGATTGAGCCCTGGAGAAAGAGGAATATCCCAACTTATAAAGGACAGTCAGACCCAGGATCTTAGTTGGCACTGATACCTGAAGACAGAATGCATCATTGTAGCTTCCTGCTAGACTGGGATGTATGATGATCAGGTAATAAATGAATTTCTAGCTAAAATTCAGCTTACTCTGGATCCACAGTGTCAGTAGACCCACCAGTTGGTCGTTTTGCCAGTACCTGTGTGTATAATCAGAATGACATGCTGGTCATTGGATAACCCCCATATCGGGAGTTTGGCTTGTGTGATAAGAATCATTAAATTCTGAAAGGCCAGGTTCACACCTCTGAAACTGCACTTAGCTCTTTTTTTCAAGAGAGAACCTGCTGTGAGGAGTGGCATCAGCTGACAGCATTCCTCTGTACAATTTGTCTCAAGGTTCTCACCTGGGTGACTCTCTTTGCCCAAGCCACTGCTGGCTAATGACTGAACATACTGAGGGTACTAGAACTGGACCATTCTTCCTCCTCTAAGGGCAATCCATGCTCTGGGGCTCTTAGAGCCTACATAACACTCTATTGAAGCTGCACTGCAATCTTTATTCCTGTACAATCCTCCCTTTCCCTAAATGTTAGTCCTGAGTCTTGGTCTGAAGGCTTTTCCTGAATACTTTAAATTTTTACAGGCATTTTTTTCCCAGTAAATCTCTTGCACTTCTAGTCTGTCTTGACATCTGCTTTCTAGAAGACTTGAACTAAAACAAAATCTGTAACTTGACCTAAAAGCCACTTAATGATTTGGAATTTTCTGTGACACTGGCCTTTCCAAGTGCAGTTTTCCCTTTTGGATCTTTAGGAATACAGAGTTATTTTTATTTCCATGAACCTATATTTTATACATTTATATATATAATATATATTATAATATCAATAAGTGAATTTATTCATTTATTATATGAAATATAAATGAATAAATATAAATGAATGTAAATAGATATAAATTATATATATAATTTTTTTTTTGCTTGGAATGCCTTTCTTCTTTACCTCCTCTGTTTTACATTAGTTGCTATGACTCTCAGTATGGGCTACATAATTTTCAAGTCTCAGCACAAAACAAAAATACAAAAATATGGGACTTCTTATGTAGAAAATATTAAGAATTTCAAGAGAATGACAACAGAACTTAAGCCAGGTGTGAGCCCTGCTAAATTCAGGGTAGTGGGCAACTGCACAGGTCACATATCCGTGCAGCTGGCCCTGCCTACTCATCTTTTGTGACTGAGCTATAATGTTTCATCAGGGACATGGTGACAGATCCTTTGGATAGAAGAGTCGGCATGCTTAGGTTGATGACCTTTTATTGTCGACTGATAACCTAGATTCATACTTTAAATGTCTTGATGAACTCTTTTAAATATATCAAAGTAATCAGATCAAAGAACAATTTATATTAAATTTTATAATAAACTTGTTCTTTATGTTGCAACAATTACATTTTTAAAATTCATGCAAAATTTAATTTTTGCAAAATAACCTTACTACTTCTACTCAGTTTTTCATCATCAAGTATTGCCTGTAAGCTGATTGCCCTTTTACCATTCATCTCTTTCATGTGTATTGCCTCTGACTTGTATTAAGAACACATGCAAATTGGGTATGGCCCTTGTATTCTCAATGTGCCCTTTCATTCCAAGGAGATAAACTGTACTGTTTTAAACAGTAATCTTAATTGATTTGCAGTGTAATCTTGATAAATGTCTATTGAGATTGATTTTGCCCTTCACCTTTGCTTTGTCATTCTATCAATTTCCAAAGCTCTTACTTATTGTTAATAAAATGAAAGTAATTAATGAAATTGTTTAGATGGCGCTACTTTCTTTATGTCTCCTGACAAAGTAGAATATAAAATTACCCTTGGATATTTATGTGTGTTCATATATATTTTAAGATTACAGAATCACCAACTTTAGACTCCAAAATGCTAATGATAATTTAGACATTGTTTTTTATTTATTTGGAGTATATATCTATATTTAGACATATTTGAAAAACATTTAAATTATAAAAATGATACAGTTTTATTGTGATAAGTATGGAATATACAGAGAAGTACAAATAAGACAATATAAATCCATCATAATCACTTCTATAGATCTAATTACAGCTAAGTGTTATACATTTTTTTCTTATGTCAATTCATCTAATCTAGTTCAAACATGAATTCCTCTGACTTTAAGATATAGAAAAGATGGGATAAGATTGGTTCAAATTATCCCTGTCTGTACACTCTGAAAATCCAAATTCTTCTCTCACCTCTGGTTCTATACTTACCTTTCTACTGACTTGGTTCTATATAATCACGTGCTAGATAATTTACCCCTGTTATTTTACACAGTAATATAAGATTCATAATGACTATAAATGAGGTTAAGTATCTTTTCATATGCTTACTTACCATCTATGTATCTTCTTGGTATGGTGTCTATCAGATATTTTGTCTATTTTTATTAGTTTATTTTGTCTTTTTTTGAGTTATTTATATAGGGTACAAGTGCTTTGTCAGACACATTTAACATATGCTTTTACTCACTCAGTCTGTAGCTAGTCTCTATTCTTTTAACAGTATCTTTTGAAAAGCAGATGTTTTTAGTTTTAATGAAGTACAGTATATCATTTTTTCTTATCTAAAAAATCTTTGCCAAGCCCAAGTTTACCAAGTTTTCTCATGTTTTCTTCTAGTAGTTTTATGGTTTTAGTGTTCATTTTTAGGTATAGTTCTATTTTGTGTTAGCCTTTTTAAGATTTCATTAAAATATATTATATCCAACCATTTCTTTATTATTTGTTCAAAAAACTGTCATTTATTTTTATGCTGAATTGCCCCCCCCCTTTTTTTTGTCAAAAGTCAATTATCCATACATATGTGGGTCTAGTTCTAGATTCTCTATTTTGTCCCATTATTCTATTTCTCTATCTTTAGGCCAATACCATACTATTTTAATAACCGTAACTTTATAATAAGTCAGAATCAGGTAGTTTTAGATAACCAAGTTTGTCCTTATTTTTCAGTTATCGGGCATGTTTTAGGTCCTTTGTATTTGCATAAATCTTAAAGTCAGCTTATCGATTTATACTAAAATCTGCTTGGATTTTAATTAACAATGTCTTGTATCTACGAATCAATTTGGAGACAATTGACATTTTAGTAATATTGAGTCTACACATGGACATAGAACATCTCTTTTACTTAGGTTCTCTTTAATTTCTGTTACCATTGTTTTCTAATTTTAGCATATAGATCTTTTAAATCTTCTGTCAAATATATCCCCAAGCATTTAATATATATTAATGTTATTTAAATCATATTTTTTAATTTTGATTTTTGATTGTTGTCTTTATATAATTGAATATAATTGATTTTGTATATTTAATTTGTTTCCTATGACCTTACTAAACTCACTTATTAGTTCTAGTAGCTTTATTGTAGACTCCCTCTGAATTTCTACACAGAGGACCTAGTCATCTGTAAAACAAACAAACAAGCAAAATAGTTTTTTTTTAAATATGAAAACTTTTTGGTTTATTAAACTGGATAGAACTGCCAGTACATTGTTAAGTGGAAGAGGCAGGCATTATGTCTTGTTCTTGATCTTTTGTATATAGAAACAAATATAAGTGTTTCACCACCACTTGTAACACTAGCTGTAGATTTTTTTGATACCTTTTTTTTTTAAGATTTTATTTATTTATTTGACAGAGAGAGAGATCACAAGTAGGCAGAGGCAGGCAGAGAGAGAGGGGGAAGCAGGCTCCCTGCTGAGCAGAGAGCCCATTGCAGGGCTAGATCTCAGGACCCTGAGATCATGACCTGAGCCGAAGGCAGAGGCTTTTAACCCACTGAGCCATCCAGGCGCCCCTTGTTGATACCTTTTATCAACTTAAGAAAATTCCATTCTATTATTAATATTCTGATAGTGTTTTCTTTCAGAAATGGATGTTGGATTTTGGCAACTGATTTTTCTGCATTTAATGAGATGGTAATGTAGTTTTCTTTTTGGGGGGTTAATAATAGGGTAAATAATATTAATTTTTAAATTTGAAAACAATCTTACATTCATGGCATAAGCTCTAATTAATCATGATATTTTATCATTTTTATATACTATTGAATACTATTTGCTAAAATTTTTAGAATTTTTGCATCTACATAAGGGATATTGTTCTGTAGTAGATTTTTTTTTTTTAAGTCTCTTCTACATAATGAATGTTCTTCTGGCTACAACCACAAAATCATCCCTTTTGTTTGTTTGTTTGTTTTTGTTTAGTTTTTTGGAGGGTTTTTTTTGTTTTTGTTTTTTGTTTTTTAAAGATTTATTTATTTATTTGAGAGAGTGAGTGAGAGAGAGGAGCATGAGTGGGGGAGGAATAGAGGGAGAGGGAGAAGCAGACTTTCCACTGAGCAGGGAGCCCGGATGTGGGGCTCAATCCAGAACTCTGGGATCGTGACCTGAGCCAACGGCAGATGCTTAACCGACTGAGCCACCCAGGTGCTCCCACAAAATCTTTCTTAAAGAATCTTTTGTCACTATTTTGAAATTCTACTGATATTTGGCAGTGAAAGTGGTACATTAGTGTTCCTCTTCTACACAGCACCTTCACTTTGCCTATTATCTTTTTTTTTTCCGTCTAAAATTAAGAGAATTAATGGGTTATACTACTATAGGTGATATACTTCCCAGCCAGGTTGTGTGTTTACAGATCACCCTGCAGATCTTCTCATCTATAGGACTTCCAGCAGATCTTTCTCAGCAGTTCTGTCACTGGGATTATGGCCTTTTGCATCAGAGGTTTCACTGAGATCTGGAATAAAATGGAGAGAAATCAAATGCCATTTTTGTACCCAAATATTTGTATGGTTTTTTCAAAATACTCTTTGTACAGTTTACTAGAAAAAATAATTACCATGCGTTTCCTAATTTGACCCTCATAATGCCTCTGTGAAAAACTTGGAAGGCATCTGTAAATCACATTTTACATATAAAAATACTTGCAGGCAGAGAAGTGATCCAAGATGTACAATACATAAGCAACAAAGCCAGGCCTAAAAGTCAGCTCCACTCTACATTTCCATCTCTTACGGAAAATGATTGAAGTTTAACTACTTTTAGAAAGCAAATTGTTTTCCTATATTTAGAGTATCTTCGGAACCACAAATGGCTAAAATTGGTAAAACAATTAGAAAAGTAAGATTATTTTTGGTTTGATAAATTAGAAACATCAGCTATATATTACCCTATTCAGTTAGAAAAGGGTGTTGTTAGTTACTAAGCTATTATCTCGGAGATCCAAACTCTTCATGTTCTGCTTTATGATACTAGAGCTATGTCTCTGCGAACTACATTTTTCTTTTCCCAATGGCCTCCCTGTTATATTCTATCAGTAAGGGTTCTAGTTAGAGGGAAACTAGGAAGCCACGAGACCTTTCACCTTGGCAGCAACAGTTGGCTTACTTCTTGTTTTATTTATTTTTAATTATTATCTTTTTTCCCCTCTGGGATACTTCCAGAACTAGCCTCATTATGTTCTTTCAGAAGTAGCAGCACCAGCCAGGCAATCCCCTTAATGTCCTGTGTCCCAGCTCTGCGGATCTTCTCTTCTAGGATTCTAGGTTCTGATAACACTAATTTCTTCCTTTTGTTTCCCCATCCCTGTGGGTGGTAGCTATTTCCTGCAGTTACTATATCTTTGTCAAGGCAATGTTCCCTTTTTGTTTAAACATTCTTTGAAATTTGTTTAACTGATTCCTTCTATTAAATGATTGTGAATAGAATAACTGGTATAATTTTTATTTGGTTGGCCAGTTTTTTAGCTGATTGGGTAGAGGAAGACATGTAGTTGGAAAAGAGGGAAAAAGGATATTATAATATATTAACAACTCATAAAATTATGGAATTTTTGGAAAAATCTCTTGTGTATTCAGGAATATATAAACATACCTATAATTCTGCCATATTTGTTTGTTTTCAAGTAATAATATGTTGATTTTAGAGATTGAAAGGAAAATATGAAAGTCCCTCTCCTTTGGAAAAGGTAAAAGATTTTTTTTAAAACTTCTGTTTGCTCCTGAATTCTATGAATTGGTGGGATGGAGAGATTAGTATTAGCAGAATAAGGTCTTATGATACATATTTTCTTGACCAAATGAAATAGGAGTTTCAGGAGCACCTGAGTGTCTCAGCCAGTGAAGCGTCTGACTCAACTTTGGCTCAGACCATGATCTTAGATCATGAGATCAAGCTCTGCTTTGGGCTCTGTGCTAGATGTGGAGCCTGCTTGAGATTCTCTCTCGCCCTCTCCCTCTGCACCCCCTACTCCCCCCCGCCCATGCTCTCTCTCTCTCAGAAAAATAAAAAATAAAAATAGGAGTTTTAGTGTAAAAGAAGTGAAATTGGGTTCTACAAAAGGAATCTACTTTCCTAGGCTCTTTGTATCTAGTGTGGATCATTGCCAACTAGGGCTTTGCCAACCTGAGGCATCTGCCAGCACAGTTTGGACATAAATTAGTCATGCAGACAAATAGGGACTTAAATTACCAGATCCCTTAAATTAAGGGATTTAATGGAATCTTAAATTAATGGATTTACTGGAAGCAGTGGTCAATCTGTGTCTGTTTCCAAAGAGAGAAGACTTGGTAATTGAATGGTAGTATAGTTTCTAGGGCTGGTGGTGTAAACAGCACTGTAGTTGTTCAATAGCTACAGTATTGGTGTCTTTTGGACCACTTCTGTGGCATCGTTTGGAATGTTTTTCCTTCTTGATATTCTGTGAGCTACCCGGTATCCCTCGTAGTGCATCATATTTTGGGGGGAGCTTGCTAATTAAAAAAATGAGTTTCTGTTGTTTGCAATTAAGAAATATGACTGATGTATTCATTCTGAGCTGTCACCAAGATGATGAATGAAAAAAGTTAAAATAATTTTATAATTAAAATGAATGCATATACATACATAATAATAGTATATAAATAGTAATATTATATATAGTATAGTATATACAATATGTATAGTACCTACATATTACATATATGCATATATATGTACACACATGACTTATGAATTAACTAGCATTAAATACAAACATTTAGTGGTTACTAGTTTTTAAAGGGTCATTTGCTTTTTACTTTTTTAAAGAAAAAATATTTCATTCCTATACTAAATTATCTTCTTTTTCCATTTTTTTCCAAGTTTCCTTTAGACCAGGGGCAATATGGGGACTAAGGAACATCAACTAAATCAAATCTGTGATTTACAATTTAAGTGAAATGTGCTTTTCCTATGTTTATAACCAAGATAAGATTTTTCCTTTTTCAATAAGACAACTCCTCTCTATTTTCCCTGACATAGCAAGGGCATCATGTGTCAGAACTCTGAGACTCCCAGTTGGAAATAGACTTTGCTAGAATAAAAGCAGATGTAGGAATTGGGAACTCTGCCAAAGTAGAAATACCAGTACGAATATAAAATATTTTCCTATAAGTTTGACAGTGCCTAAAGAATTTTGAACTGTCATCAGCACTTTCGATCTCAGGGAGCAGCTTATGATAAGGAGAGTCTATATAATGCTAAATAGAATTATAGTAATTTTCAGGTACCTTTCAGTCTCAGGTATATCATAATAGCTTGCTGTAAAAACAGTACTTCGCAAATCAAGCAGATATGAAGAGAAGTCCCACCAGCTGCAGGGGTCAAGCTTATGAATCTGAGACAAGTACCCACTCAAATGATTACCCCTATCTCCCGCTCTAATTGCATACCTTATTCCAGAATGCTGATTAAATTTTAGGTTTCAAAAAAAAATTGCTATCATAGCATATCATTTCTCAGGTTCTGTTCAATCAGCTCGATTAAACTTTGCCTCCTTTGATGTCTTTCATTCCTCACCTCCCTCTTGTACTTAAGTCCTTTGCCATGCAGCTTAAGTCCCAGTGTTGACTACTTCAACTACAATTTTGATGATATCTTACATTTTCTTGCCTCCTTGTCTTTGCCTTTATTTTCTACTTGTGGTGAAAATGCTTAACTACAACAAATAACCCTTTTCTCCACTTCTAAATCTAAGTGTTGTGTTCAAGGCATTCGTGTATCCCCCAGATTGGTGTTATTATCTGTCTCTACCCTCAACTGGCTTGCAAGTTTCTGCTGTGAAATTATTCTGATTTCTTTAGTGAAGTTTTTTTTTTCCTTTCTTTTTCTTTCTTTCTTTCTCCCATAAATTTTCTCCCATAAATGAGTTCATTACTTAGTTACTTCAACAAATGTGTAGTAGTTTATTTCTTCATTCAGTGATAGATGAGTGATTTTGCATTCATGCATTCAGACAGATGGATTTGGCATCTATTTTGTGTCAAGCATTGTTATATATACCAAGGATATAACTGAAAAAAAAAGGACAAATGTTCTACTCTTCTGATGTTCATATTGAGGATGGAACACAGAAGCAGGGGAGGTGATAAAATCATCTTTATAGGAGTGGAGGGGTTATTTTACATAGGCTGATCTGTTTAGCTCTCACTGGGGAGTTAGTTAGCATGGACAGAGAATGGAGTGAAGTAGTAGCCCATGGAAATTTTCAGGGAACAGGCTTCCAGACAAAGAAAATAACCAGTGCAAAGCTTCCATTGTAAAGAAACCTTGAGATAAGACCTAGGTTTTTAAAATATTGCTATAGTTCCAAGCGGAAGATAGATACTAGTGGGGCAAGAGTGGAGATAGCTCAATTAAGATTTAGCAGCAAATGAAATTTGATGTCTTTTTTATTGCCTAGTTTTTACCAGAAATTATTTTAGAGTTTGCCTGGAATAGTTTCACAGGATTCACTGCCCACAAACACACATACACACTTACTCTTCTCCAGCCATTGTGTATTTCTCTGGATGGACCATATTCTCTCTCACTATTGATCTTATATCCTGTCCTCTATCTTTTCATCATTTGTCTCTAATATCAACCTATCCACTAGGATACAGCCCAAATCATTCCTTCCTCACCCTAAAGCTTGGGTAATTTGCAATTTCTGTATGCTTTCAATTCCAGTCCCTATTGTATTGTCTGGTTGCCTGTTTACTTTGAAGTAGTTTCTGCTGGATGGTATCTCCTGTGTTTGACAGTGGTATCTCGTGTACCTTATCACAGTGAGTAGGTGACATTTAAATAAGATTAGAAGGAGCCATTCATGTAGATAAATCAGGAAGTCAAAGAAGCAGATGGAGAGATAGCAATTGCAAAGACTTTAAGGTCAGTGAGTTTGGTGAGTTTCAGGAGCAACAATGAACCAGTGTTGTTAAAATGTAGTGAGGCTGGGGAGAGGAATGTGAAATGATGTGCATACTGGCTAACAAAATATAGTTTTAAGATTTTTTTTTTAAACTTTGTGTATAATTTATCCCCTTGCATTTATATAAGGTATTTTAGATTACAAAGTGAGTTTTCATAGCCAGTATTTCCATTTGCTCCTAATTACCATTTTAGGATCATTTCCTATAAATTTTTTTCTTCTCCTGTACTTGAAATCTTCCCAAATCCATACTCAGTCCCATTTATAAGCACATTGTTTCTATTCGTCTTTCTTTCATGAATAAATGCTTTTAAAATGCCCCATTTTTTGTTTTAAAATCATTCTTATTTCCTTGTATCGCTACCGATATTTTACTTTGCTGTAAAAATATAACTTCGCATGAAATCATCAAGAGAAAGCATTCCATTTTCATTTCAGAAGAGGATTAGTAGTATCTTATTTCTTATTGCCGTTCGTTTGTCTGTCACAGTTCTACCACCACACTTCACAAACCTTACCTTTTAAAAATTCACTCTAAGTGCCAATCCATTTTTCTGTCCATCATCAATACTATTATTTGTGAAGATGCAGAGACCTTTATCTAAGCTCAGTGAAATGTATAACTGCTTTCCAGTCTCTCATCATCTACCTCCACAATGATGACATTTAGATTTTGTAGTTCCTTTACTTTATATGCTTGAATTGCCTTCCCTCCCACTGTATTCTACATACCTATAAATGTTTTTTGTAACATTTCATTACAGAAATCCTGTCTAGTTCCAAGAGCTGAATCAGAGCTCTGAATATTTCTTCCTTAACCGGTCTTCTATTCTTATATCTATTATTCTTTTTATTCTTCATCTATTTTTGTGACATGTGGTTTGTCAGTTCACTTCTAATTTCCCAATCCACATATTTTACCTACTTCCTTACCAACTCTAGACAAGATCATCAATTACGTAAAAGATGTGCTCTGACGTTTTTTTCACTTTCGTTTTACTTTCAGTGTTGGAGGGACTGTGTCCATTCATTCAACAGACATGTAATGAATACTCACTCTTTTCTCAGGCACTATTCTAGATACAGTAATATAGCAATGAAACAAATAATGACTAGCCTCCTATAGCTTTCATTCTAGTTAAGGAAGATAGATAATAGGAAAATAAGTATGTATATGCTGCAGAGAAGAACAAAGTGATTTAAGGTGATAGAGAGATGTACCTGTATTAAAAAATAGATGGTAGCCCAGTAAGTGCTTCCTGATAAAGGGACATTTAGGCAGAAAATGTAAAGCTATTGAGGAGTGAGCTATATGCAGATATCTGAGGGACTACTTTTCTAGACACAAGAACAGCAAATACAAAGGCCCTGAGGAAGAAATGTGTTTAACTTTTATGAGGATGTGTAAGGAAGTTGATGTGATCAGAGCAGAGTAAGCAGAGAAAAATGGAGGAAATGAATTCAGAGACATCACATGTCTTTGATGTTAAGTGTTTTTTCTCTGCCATATCCACACTGATGTGATCTTATAAATCATTGTTTTCTCCTAATTTTGGTTTATCTTTGATTTTTCGTTGGATCCATGGTAGATGATGCAACTTTACTTCAATAATAATCATTGATTTTAAGAGTATTAATCATCTAATATGATTTCTAAAACTAATGTGCTTATCTTTTCCAACACTGATATGCCTCCCCATAGTATATATATAGTCTACATATTTTACAGTGAAAATTTAAAATATTCACAGAGAGTTCCTTTCAAAGTGTTTATTTATGTGCACCCATTTTTTTCTTTACCTCTGTTCTGAAGGAAGAAAAAAGTAAAAAGAAAGGTAAGAAGGAAGAAATGGATAAAAACTAATATTTGAATTTGACCTATTCCTACTATGGGATCCAGTATTATCCTATATCACTGTATAGTCTTGTGTAATTGAATCTGTATTATTACCATGTTATTTCTTTGAGATATAAGGCCTAGGGCTACTTTTTAAGGTAAAAATCTGGGGTACAAAGAAATGAAAGGAGACATTGTAACTTATGCAGAAATATTTTGGTATTGTGGAAGATACTTTCTATAAGTGACAACAATTTTTTTTAAAAAGAGATAGATTTTTTGTTTGTTTTTTCAAACTGAAGTTCCCAAACTTATGAAACCCTAAATTCTGAGTTATGGAATTAATCGTGCTCATTTTGTAGTCTGTTAAAATTTAGAGATATCATTTTGATAGTTTTTCCTCCAAACTATTTCATAAATCAGTGATTTCATTATTTACTATATGATTCAATAAGATAAGTATTCTTTGCTTCTTTAGTTGCTTGCAAAGCATAGTGCTGTTCACAAGTCTCATGAACTCATGGTCAGCACAAAGACTTACAGAAAAGTAATAAAATATTGTTCAAACAAAAATTGTATTCAAAATATCCCCAAGCTATAAACTGATTACACAGCCAGTTCAAACAATATGTGAGAGAACTATTTTTGGGACAATAAGATATATATAAGCTGTTCTTGGAGTTGTGATAAATTTGCTTTATAACACAACACTTTATTGGAACACTCAAAATTTTATGTTTCTTGATATTATTCTCCAAAAGTTTACTTCAAGGGCTCGGTGTATTAATTAGTTCATACATAGAATTTGCCTTAATAATGGTAATATAATTTTAATTATAATATCAATAATAATAAATGTAGTTTTATTTTTGAATCATCATCTAACAAAGAATAAAAATTTAGTGTGATGAGGAAGCTTTTCTTTTTCTTTTCTTTTTTTTTTTTTGGAAGCTTTTCAAGAGCCCTGATAAACATTTAGAAAAGATTTTTTTCTGAAATGAGTAAAAGTAACTTTGTGGTGAAACTATTCTATAAGATGTTGTAATGGTGGATATATGATATGCTTTTGTTCAAACCCATAGAACTTTACAACACAAATAGTGAACTTTAATGTGTATAAATTAAAAAAAAAATCTTTGGAAAGTTGGAGGATCCCAAGAAAGATTATAGACTGTGATAAGATAATTTAACTATATTATAACATATGAAAAAACCTCCTGAATGGGGTGGGGGAAAAAACTTATCTGAGTAACTTTGGAAATAACTAAAGACAAAATAAACTGTACATAGGGCACCTGGCTCAGTCGTTTAAGTGTCTGCCTTTGGTTCAGTTCATGATGCCAGGACCATGGGATCCAGCCCCATATCAGGCTCCTTGCTCAGCAAGGAGTCTACTTCTCCCTCTCCCTCTGCCCCTCCCTCTATATTCCTGCTCTGTCTCTCACTTTCTGTCTCTCTGTCAAACAAATAAATAAAATCTTTAAAAGGAAAAATAATAAGAGCATTGGAGCCAACTGAATGAGCTCCCAATGACCAACCTAAAATAATTTGAGAAACAAAACAAAAAATAGTATTGTATTATAATGTAAAATATAAAATAGATATCCTTGAGTCCTGGTAATATAAATATATGACTGAATAAATACAAACATGTAAAAGAAGATAAAAATACAAAGAATTTGGGATGCCTGGGTGGCTCAGTCAGTTAAGCATCTGTCTTCAGCTCAGGTGATGACCCCAGGGTCCGAGGATCGAGTCCTGTGTCGGTTTGATTGCTGAGCCAGGAGCCAACTTCTCCCTCTGCCTGCTGCTCCCCCTGCTTGGGCTCTCTCTCTCTCTGACAAATAAATGAATAAAGTCTTAAAAAAATATGAAGAATTTTAAATAAATTTTGTAGATACCCGTCCCTAAATGAGAGGGAGTGTAAGTGTGGGCTGTGTATAGTGATTTTCTTCCAAAGAATAAAGTGTGAAAAACAGGGGAAATAAGTACTTTACAGTGGAGAAATCTGGCAAACTCCACTTTAGCCAGGTGATCAAGGTCAACTTCAAAAGTCATAAATCATGTTGATAGCATGTACCCTTGATATAATGTGATTAAAATGACATTTTATCATTGTGATCTTCCTCTCAAAAATTTATAATTCAAGTCTAGTCATGAAAAAAATTGAAGTAATTCCAATAGAGAGGCATCTTATACAACCTGACCAGTACCACCTTAAATCCATCAAAACCATCAAAGTCAGCAAAAATAAGTCTGACAAAATGTCATAGCCAACTGGCTCCTAAGAAGGCATGATAATTAAATGTATAACAGTAACTTAGATGGGATCCTGGAACAGAAAAAAAAGATAAGTAAAAAAAAAAAAATAATAATAAATAAGGAAATCTGAATAAACTAGAGACTTTAGTTAATAATATGTTATCACTATTAGTTAATTATAACAAACATATACTAATGTAATATATTAATGATAGGAGAAAATTGAGTATGGGTATAATATGGAGACTTTCTATACTGAGTGGTTAATTTTTTTGTAATTCTAGAAGATAAAATTTATAATAAAAAATAGGTTGGGTAGTTTTAAGAATTTTCATTTTAATATTTCTAATTTGTGTTTCACTGTCCTGAGTTTATACAAATAATTAAGGTTGATGAAAGTTGATGGAAAATATCTTGCTTCATATTTATAAAAGATATAAACAACATTATTGTATTTAACACTTAAGCTCAGTTTCACAAATTTGGGAACTTTGTTATTGGAAATTATTATGGGAAGATGTATATTTTAGTTGTTATTGAAATATTTTTTTCTTTTTTTATTGAAGGATAGTTGACACACAATGTTACTTTAGTATCAGGTAAACAACATAGGGATTTCACAACTCTATATGCTACACTGTGCTCACCACAAATGTAGCTCCCATCTGTCACCATACAACACTATTACAAGTCCATCGACTGGAATATTCCCTGTGCTGTAGCTTTCATATCCATGACTTCTTCATTATGTAGCTTTTATTGAAATAACTTCATAATAAGAACTAGTTTAGAAAAAATATGTAGTAATAATGGAAAATCCTTTTTTAATCTGGAATATGAATTGTGTGTGATACACAATGATGCTTTTACGATTATACTGAATAAGCTTGCCACACCAATACTATTAATATCATTCCAAACACTGGTGATAATGTAAGTATATCTAAATGAAATAATACAAAAGTAATAACAAAAGTAATCTAACTACCACTAAATAAATAAATAAACACTTTCGTGGGATCAGATTGCCTATATTTGGGGAAATTATACTGTATCCATGTCATATTATTAGCATATTTCATCCTCAAGATGTTGAATAAAGGCATCTGGAAATTGGAGAGCAGTTTGACCTCTTTAGTTGGAAGAGTACAACAAAGTAGAACACTGTTCTTTATCTGGATGTATTTAGCCCTGATAGAAATGTGATTATGATTTTAGGAATTGAAAGTGAATATTGAAAACATTTTGTATTTCCTTCATAGGCAGCTTGCTCTTATTGTCTCCCATAGTAATGACATTCTCATCATACAGGCTAAATATGTACAGTGGGAGGTTGCATGGACTTTGAGCTGCAAGAGAGCAGAGTTTAAATGCCGGCTCTTAGGAACGCCTGGGTGGCTCAGTTGGGTCATGATTCGAGGGTCCTGGCGTTGAGTCCTGTATCAGTCTCCTTTCTCAGTGGGGAGTCTGCTTCTCCCTTTGCCTTCCACTCCCTCTGTTTGTGTGCTTTCTCTCTCTCTGACAAATAAATAAATAAAATCTTTAAAAAAATAAATCCTGGCTCTTGTATTATAACTCTGTGACTTAAGGTAAACAAGCTGCCCTCACTGTGCCTCAGTTTTGCATATTGATAAATTGGTATGGATTAATGCTGTCTACTGGCCGGATGATGAGTGTGTTAGAAATAAGGTATGTAAAGCTGTGTCATAGAGTAAGTGCTCAATGTATTTTAATTATTCATTATTAGTGAATAATTAATGACCATATATATTTAGAACCATTCTCTTCACTGCTAATTAATCGTTTTTTCCTCCCTTCCTTCTTTCTCCCCCAAGTGTCTTGTATCATTTATGCCTACATAAAGTATAACATAAAGTTTAGGACAATACTTGAACCATATAGTGTTAAATGGGAGGTTGATTTTTTTGTTTTGTTTTGTTTTGTTTTTGTTTCTGTTTTCTGAGAAATTGAATAGATGTGATTAAGAATAAATATGGAAATTTTAATTTAGAAAAATCAAGGAAGATGCCAAAATATCTTAATGTCTTAATAGGTCCTGTGGTGTCTGGCTTCTACTCATCCTTCTAGTCCTCTAGTCCTCAGATTTCTCTATGTGCCTTCACTCTAGCCAGCTGTATTGCTGCATACCAGAAGCCCATTATTGCTGACCTTCCTCTTAACGCCACAATCTCCTCTTGTTGCAATGTTGAGGGTACACACATATGTGTGTGAACACACACTTGCCCATGTGCACATGCACACACTTCTGCTTAATTAACTCCTAATTAGTTTGTGTGTCATATCCTTAATAATGATTTTTCCGATGTCCCTGATTAAGTCAATTTTCTATTATACTTTTATAATACCCTATATCTTGCCTTTGTGGCTCATTTAACAGTTTCAAATTTCAGTTGGTTTGTGTGATTGATTAAATATCCATCTCACGCACTACTATGAAAACATCTTCGCGTCAGGAACTCTTATCTTGTTTTGTGCATCCCATACCACTGACTGCCTCATCGCTGCCTGACACATAATAAGTCCAAGATAAGCAATTGTGGAATTAATGAAAAGAGAACTTGCCTCATTAAACTGAAACAACCATGTACCAGATTGTTACCAAAAAAAAAATAGAATATTTCTTTAGACTTTGTTGTCCATACTCTTCCAGAACAGAGTAACATCAGTTGCTTCTTGAGAAAGAAAAATAAAATTCACCCCAGCCCCTGACCTCCCTCCAGACTTAAGGTCTTTGATTTTTACAACAAGCATTGGAAGATTGACTTTTATAATCAACATGTAGATTAATCCAGATTTGTTTCCATAACAACAGAATGATAACAAAAATTGATACAAAAATTGATTCCAAGGCAGCTGCTTTGCTGTATATCGCTGGGTACTTCAGATTTTAAATGGAATCCATTTCAATTCATTCCTCATGCACTGCGCTGCATATGAAAGATATTCCAAACATAAAACAATTTGCATAATATTACTTTTTTGTTTGCATTTTCTCTTTAATAGTTTAAAAAAAAAAAACCATACCATATACATATCAATAAACATCTTTGAAATCTTTTAATAACCAGTTCTGTCTGGAATAGCATTAGGAGGCTTAGTCTTGGGAAATGCTATTGTAATTAAGGTTGTTGCGAGTCAGATGGAGTTCAAAAGAGATTAATTTTAAGTCTTGAAAATCCCATGCTACCTTGTATGGTGGCATGCATCCTAAAGCTAATCTAATTATTTGATGACAATTCCAGAATTGAAGATTATTTCACTTAATTGTTTTCATTTCGCCTCTTTGGGGACTCTACTATTTAAAACAGTGTTGGGAATATCTTTTTTTTTTTTTCCCCTAAAGACAAAATGACTCTTTGAAGTGAATCAGCTGGCCAACTATCTCCTTCGGATATAATTAATTTGAATATTTTCAATTAGTTAATTGAGGTTTCATTTTTTAAAATTCACTTAATAAACATCAACATCTTATATCAACTAGAATACAGATACAGTTTATTTATGGTAACAAAAAATAAAACAAAAATATAAAAGAAGTCTCAGAGGTTTAGTTCTTCTTTGATGTCAGTGTGATCTTCAGCATTTCTCTAGAGTGGTTATCCATGTGATGGCTCTTTGTGTATGTTAACATCTACACATGGAGTCAGGGAAGAGGTACCTGGAAAGTTAAATGAAAACAATTAAATTATTCCACACAGAATTATCAAACATAAATTCCACTTATTGCACTGAATAATTCATGGGACCATTTCTTTACAGATGGGCAGGCTACAAGTCTCTTACTTGCCTGGAAGTAGAGAGAAATAGGATACCAGTAAATTTTTGCAATATGTCACATAATCTTAGCTCAGAAGGAAAGAAGGAAGGAAGGAAGGAAAGAAGGAAGGAAGGAAGAAGAGAGAAAGAAAGAAAGAAAGAAAGAAAGAAAGAAAGAAAGAAAGATGAAATTCCTTTTCCTTTCTCCTTGCCAGTTCAGGTGGACTGCACACAATGACTATTGGGATCATTTTCTTGATCTCTTATAGTCATAAACTTGATAAAAGCATCTGGCAATGAGCATATTCTCTACACTTATGAGCATCACATTTAGCAACCAGAAAATTAGTGATTACATCTTGCCTATTTATTCCTCACTTCTGATTGGTGGTTCTCTTTGTGTCTATTAGCATCCTTTTGGGAAATATTCCTTGTAATTCTTAATGTGGAGATTGAGGTTGTAGGTTGGGGGTTGCATTTTAAATCACTTTAGGGAGTCTAATAAAAATGGTTCATAAATGATACTTTGAGAAACACTGAACTGTGCTTCCCCAGTTGAAAATTAAATTCAACAGTACTTTTTTTTTTTTTTTAAATCCCACATGACAGTTGACAGTTTTAATTAAAAAGAATGGAGGCATCCATAATGGCATCAGCTACTTTTCTTCTAATAGCAAAGCAGAAGTAGAAAGAACAGAGATTTTGGAAACAACATATCTGGATTTGAATCATAGTTATTCTACTAACTGGACATGTGACATTGAGAAAGATATCAACCTCTCTAACTCACAGTATCCCTCATGTATATGAGGAGTTTAAAGTGCCTACAAAAAAGACTTGTGGAGAGAATCTAATGAGTTGTAACTGTAACACTATTGACACATCAACATTAGTCACCATCCAGCATTTATTGTGTGCTGCCTAAGTATTAGATAGTGCTCTAAATAAATATGAATATATATATTAGGACAACAATTCCAGAATTTACAAGCCCAAGTAGAGATAAATAAAGGTACATTATTAGATTATTGTACATTATATAGATAAAGTAACTTGTCTGAGGCCACAGAATTAAGTGGATTTGAGCACAGCGTTGAGTGCTGGCAGTTAGACACCATGATGCTAAACAGAGAAGAAAGTCTGCATATAGATGCTAGGGGATTTTTTTTTTTTTTTTTCTGTTCTTGATGACTATGCTGAACCACTGAAAGATTTTAAGGAATACTGTTACCAGATTTTAATTTCATAAAGAACATTTTGAAAGAAATAAAGATGGCTTTTATTTTGTTTTGTTCTGAGAAGAAATTGTGGACTCAGGGAGAACTGTTTAAAGGCTATTGCAACAATTTACACCAGAAAAAGAAGAACTGACACTAAGGTAATGATGTTTGAGAGAAGACGTATTTTTCAAGTTATATACACTATAGACCTATAGAACTAAATAAGTCATTTTATGTAAGTATTTAGGAAGAATGAATATTCATATTTGCTTCCTCAGTTTTTTTCTTGGCGGTTGGATGTGTGGGTTTCACATTCACCATGGTTGTGAAAACCACCGGAGAACATCATAGGATGAGGAGATAATGATGCGTACACATTTGTATGTATTGAGGCTGAGATTTGATCTAACAGTCACACAAACCCAGCCCAATAGAATGTGTTATACATGTTTTGGAGCCAAAAGAGGACAATTTGGACTCAATATAAAAAATAGTATGTCATCCACATTTGATGATGAGATTATATATTTAGATGAGTATATCCATGGATAGTGAGTAGAAATGGAAAGGCAAAGTTTTAATAACAGATACTAAACACCCAAGTTGTATATTTGAACAGTTGAAAGGATAAAACATGAGTAAAGACTAATATCAGGTCAAATTATAATGTCTGCTTACAGTGTTTCATTTCAGGCACTATGGTAAGTCCTTTACATGAAACACCTCTTTAATATTTATTTTAGCCTTATGAGGTAAGTAATATAACCATTTATTAGAAAGGAAATTGAGGGGTGCCTGGGTGGCTTAGTCAGGTTAAGCATCTACCTTCTGCTCAGGTCATGGTCCTGGGGTCCTGGGATAGAGCCCCACTTGGGCTTCCTGCTCAGCGGAAAGTCTCCTTCTTCCTCTGCCTCCAGCCCCCCCACTCCATGTCACGCTCTTGCTTTCAAATAAATAAATAAAATCTTTTTTAAAAAAAGGAAATTGAGTTTTTATAATATTAAGAAATTTCCCAAATTTATGTATCTAAAAAGGGAAGAAGTTGGAATTCAGATTCACGCATTCTTGACCTCTGTGTTATACTACTAACCATGAATTATCCTGCTTCTAAGAATAACCACAAAAGGGACTGAAGATGAGCATCAACTACTAAGATTTAGAGGATAGCAAAATGAATTGTTTGCAAATCTTTACCACATTGAAGAACAGTGTTGGGCTTTTGAAGTTAGGTGAAGAATAGGCCATTGAAAATAGAATAGAGTAGTATGTTTAAACTTAAGAGATGAAGCAATGAAAGAAACGAGAAAATCAAGGATGTGGCATTGGGAGCAAGTGGCTCAGGTTCGGCAGAGGTGAAGATCAATAGAATAGAAAAAAATAGTGTCTATGTTGTAAAATACTACATGCATAGAATGGAGGGCAGGGCAGAGGTTGAGTTTCTAAGAAAGAGAGGATGATATCAGATATCTTCGAAGAGTTGGAGGGAAGAATTTATCTAGGACGTGAGGCTATAACAGAGATAAGGAAAATAATTATATGCTGTATTTATTGAATTTTCAAAGTTTCGCCTTATACCTTTCAAGTGCTCAAGCCCAGTTTATTCTTTTTTAAAGAAAAAAGAGAGGGAGAGAGAGAACTGCTCAAAAAGTCAAGTTGACTTTTTTCTGTGTGTTTGATTCTATAGTTTTCCTCTCCAACTTTCTCAGCCTTTGTTGACCTTCTGCTTTTGAGCACCATCTGAGACTCTAGAGTTATCTGACCTGACCTTAGGGTGTTTAACCTACAGGCTTTATTTAATATGCTCTAATTCAAGTTTAATCTTGACCCTGTTTAGTATAGACTTCCAGCTGCCTAAACTGACCCAGTTCATTGTATTCTGGCAACTTTCTGCTCCTTTAGTCTCCTTGGCTCTGACCTCACATATCTTCCTAACACTCCCTGTAGGGCTCTTTGTTGACTAAGCTGGATATGATTGACATTGCATGTTTTTTCTGGCTGAAAGAAAGACACGTACTTGCTCTGGGTTAGAAAAACACTCTACAAAGGCAACCCCTACAATACTGTAAGACTAAAACATTTTAATAATGAAGTACCAACTAAGCCATGTGTGATTTAAGTCTTGTCCCATATATGCATGTGTGTGTAGACAGATAAACAGATGATAGATAGATGATAGTTTGATGATAAATTAGATAATTTTTTTTTTTTTTTAATAGATTTACTGATGCACCGTGGAGGATAAACAGCTCTGATTTAGCATGAGAGAATTTTGGATTTGCAGCTCGGTGGGGTTTTGGCTTTTATAAGCTTCTTTCATTACAAAATTAATTATTTAAATAATTACAACAATGTAAATGAACCATCATCTCAAAATAGAACCCAATTTACTTCCTGCTAGTCCCCTAAGGGTCCTTTTTCTGTAGTTCAATGTAACCATGTCATTGCTCCAATTCACCAATTTGTGTTTCCTGCTTTATGGTTTAAGCACTGCAGGGGCTATAATGTTTTAACTACCTTTGTTTCCCCTTCTTCTCTAGTGCCATGTTAGTATTTTACCAACAACTGACAAGGTTTGGTAGGAGGCAGGAGGTGAGAACAGCATGTCTGCAGAGTAATTCAGGTTAAATATATGTACATTTAATTATTTACACTCAGATTTACATATTGCAGTTTGGAGTTCTGGAAAAGCATTAGACTGTTTATTGCTAACAGCATGGCACTTGGGTTTTCAGGGAAGAGTTGATATGGGGCTAATGAGATTTAGTGTCGGATATTTGGCGTCGCCTGAAATTGCCTCCTCTATTCTCTCAATAAGTAGTAAGATTTTGCTAAGTCCCTTATCTTGGGGATATGGCCTTAAACTGAGACCCCGATGCTACTAAATGATTAAAGAACTAAGTTTTGAAACATATAACAAGATTCTTTCTTGTTAAAACCTTGAAAGAAACAGAGCAAGGTAAGTACTTGTTTTTATTTGTGTATGTGTGTGGAAGGGGTGGGCGCTAAAAGAAATAAAAAAGCAGTATTGCAGGTAAAGAAGAAAACATACTTTCAAAAGACTTACTTGTATGACATACAGACAAGCAAAATGTAGCCACTTAAGAGCCAATCAAAATAGGCAATACTTAGTAACTATAGGGAAAAGTAAAACCTCAATCATTTTTCACTAACTCTTTAAAATAGTTTAGGTTGTTAGACTAATCATGATCAAAACAAAGCAGACCACTGAGGTTATGGAGTAGATTTAAAAAGGGGCAGGGAATATGTTTGGAAATGTCCACATTTTTTTCAAGAAAACGAAGGTTTTGTTGTGGTGCAGCATTGGTGTAACCCATGGCAGTGAGAGAGTGTGAGAGGGAAAAGAGTCTGAAATGGTGAGATCAAAGGCACGAAAATAGGGTTTCCTTATTTTTTAACAATTTTGGTTACATTTGTAGTTATTTCAGAAATGTTTGTGTAGCACAAAAACAATAATTTAAGTGTATATGGCTCTTAGAGAGAAACACAGAGAGATACCTTTTCACCCATAGGATGGCTACCTTAGCCAAGGTAGCTGGTAAATCCATGAGTGACAAGAATTACACAAAAAATAGGGAATTGAGAAAAACACATAAAAACTAATTATTCCATAAAATATCTTCAGACCTCCACCTGCCTGTCTTTCATGTTTAGTTTTTGTGACTCTGCAATACTGCATGATATCTCAATATTAATTTCTAATTCATTAATTATCTTCCTGACTGGGTCTACTTATGGAAGTATATAATTTATTGCATTTAAAAAAAATTGGAGCTTATGTATTTTTTATTTCTAACATTTTATTGTATTTAATAATAGTCAATTTTTGCTTTGCCCCCCCATTTTTAGTTCATATCTTTATTTAAATTTTTAAAAAACATGGAAGACATGCCAATTTTAAAATATTTGTTTAACTGCTTAATAAAATTATCTGAAACCGTAGAGAATTTATTTCTGATTTTGTTTTTAGCTATTTTTTGAGGAATTCTCTCTCTTCACGTGTCATTAAACTTTCTATTTCACACTTTGTTTTGATTGCTCTCTTATTCTCTCTTCCTTTCTCTCTCTCTCTCTCTCTCTCTTCTCTCTTTCTCCTTCTGTGCAGTTTTCCTATCAAACAGTTTAGCAGTTGTCTTCCCTGTGACTAGCCTTCTCCACTCAAGAGCCAGGATATAATAGCAGTCATTCGTTTTATAGTCACGTATTTTAGGAAAATAAGTCAGAATGCACTAAGATGGCTTGACCTGTATCTTGGTCCTGAGTATACTTCACCAAGTTCGTAACTTTCTATAGGGCATAGTCCCAGGACACTTCCCAAAATGGCAGAATCCTAAGTCAGTTCCTGGCTTCCTACAGTGATTCTATTTTTGGCTTTCTTTCTTGAGCACACACTTTTAATTGCTTTTCCATCATTCCAAATCCAACCCAAAGGTTATTTCTCGTTTCCGAACTTTAAGGCAAAATGCATCATTAGTTCTAAAGAGGAACATTTCAGAAAGATGAAGGGATCAAAACATGAACAAGATAAATTGATTCAAAACCTGCATTCATTCCACAGCAGAACTTTAAAATATATAAAGCAAAATTTTATAGAACTAAATGGAATAGATATCTACATTTGTTGTATGAGATTTCAATGTACTTCTTTTAGTAGCTGGTAGAGGAAACAGGACAACAACAAAAACAAACATCAGTAAGGATACAAAAGAACAAAGAGATAATGAAATTAATGAACTTGTTCTAACTAGAACATGTAGAACATTGCACCCAACAATGATAGAAAATACATTCTTTTCTAAAAATACACATACAAAAGTCATCAAAATTGGCCATAGTTCAGAAAAGAAGTCTCAACTATTTCAGTGGATGGATAGAACTGAAAGCATATTCTCTGACCACATTAAAATTAGCTAGAAATTCCTCAAAGCTACAAAATTATACTTTTCTAAGCATCTCAAAAATCAAAGAAAAAAACAAAATGGAACTCAGAAAATATTTGGAATCTGAATTATAATTAAATGCATACTATTAAAATTTGTAAAATTCAGCCAAAAGACTCCATAGAGAATTTTAGGTTTGAATTTATATTTTAGGAAAAAAGGGCTGAAAATCAATAAGCAGTCTCCAATGTCAATAATGAAAAAAGGGTTATCACTATGTATCTTAAAGATAATAAAAAAGATAACTATAAATAATTCCTGCCAATTAATTTGACAATTTAGGTAAAATGGACAATCATCTTTAAATATACAACTTACAGAAAATGACACAAGAAGAAATAGAAACAAAAATAGAAAACAAATAATTTTGTATTTATTTTAGCAGTTAAATCAGAAATTAAGTACTTTGCTATGAAGAAAACTATAGTTACAGATGATTTACACATTAATTATTTTGCACATTTGAGAAATGAATAGCATCAAAATATGCAAAGAATAATATACCAAAAATAAAAGGAAGAGCAGAAAATTTTGATCTTTACAGATGAAGATTTTGACATTTTTTTTTATTAACATATAATGTATTATTTGCCCCAGGGGTACAGGTCTGTGAATCACTAGGCTTACACATTTCACAGCACTCACCATAGCACATACCCTCCCCAATGTCCATAACCCAGCCACCCTATCCCTACCCCTCACCCCAGTAACGCTCAGTTTGTTTCATGACATTAAGAGTCCCTTATGGTTTGTCTCCCTCCCGATCCCATCTTGTTTCATTTCCCCCCCCACCCCCAACGACCCCCTGCCCTGCCTCTCAAATTCTTCATATCAGAGAGATCATATGATAATTGTCTTTCTCTGATTGACTTATTTCACTTACCATAATACCCTGTAGTTCCATCCACGTCATTGCAAATGGCAAGATTTCGTTTCTCTTGAGATTTTGGCATTGTTTTGTCAACAATCTACAGAACATACAGTTTTTAAAAATCTATAAAGCTTAGATAAGCTAAATACTATCAACCTTGTCCTAATTAATATTAGAACGGTATTTCACCCTACAATTGCAAAATACATTTTTCTTGCAAGTCAAAAATAGATAAGCCAGAAAATAGATTTGTATGTACATCATTTTGTATGATTAGTGATAAAGGTGACATAGCAATCTAATGAAAAAAAGATGGATTTTTTTTCTACAAATAATGCTGGCTTAATTGGATATATGGAAAAAGAAAAAAAAAACTTGATGATTACTTACATACATACTTAATGTAAATATAAAAGGCAAAATATTAATGTTTCAATTTGAAAACATAGAAGAATATTTTCATAGACACTACTGCATAGTCACCAGGCATATCGAAAAAGAAGAAAAAAAACAAAAAAAAACAAAAAAAAGAAACTCTCAAACACTGCTCTTAGCAGTATACATTAAAAGACAAAATTAAACAAAAGAACTTAACACTTATTGTTTAGCAGTTTTATTGACACATACTATACTGCTCAACCATTTAAAGAATACAATTAAATGGGTTTTAGTAGGGGTTTCTGGGTGGCTCAGTCGGTTAAGCAGCTGCCTTCAGATCAGGTCATGATCCCAGAGTCCCAGGATCAAGTTCGAGGACCGAGCCCCACATCAGGCTCCCAGCTCAGTGGGAGTCTACTTCTCTCTCTGACTCTCCCCCTACTCATGCTCTCTCTCTCATGCTCACAAATAAATGAATAAAATTTTAAAAAATGGATTTTAGTATATTCACAGATATGTGCAACCATCACTATAGGCAATTTTAGAACATTTTTACTATCTTAAAAAGAATACCCATACCTTTTAGCTATTAATATCTATCCAGCCCTAGGAAAAAACTAACCTGATTTCTGTCTCTATAGATTTCCTTATTCTGGACATTTAATGTGAATGGAATCATATTATATACTATGTTTTGTAACTGGCATTTTTTACTTAGCATAATGTTTTCAAAGGTCATTCATGTTGTGGCTTTTATCAGTACTTTAGTCCTTTTTTATGCCCAAATTATAGTCCATTATATGGATATACCACATTTTGTTTGTCCATTCATCAGTAGATGAACATTTGAGTTGTTTCCACTTTTGACTGTTATCAATAATGCTTCTGTATATATTTGTGTACATGTTTTTGTGTGGACATATATTTTCATTTATTTTGGGTATATACTGAGGAATGGAATGGCTGGGTCATATGGTAACTCTGTGTTAATCATGTAAGAAATGCCAGGCTATTTTCCAAGATAGCTTCACTGTTTTACAATTTCACTAGCCATTTCTTATTATTATCTGACTTTTTGATGTTAGTCATTCTAATGGGTGTGAAATGGTATCTCATTGTGGTTGTGACTGGCATTTCCTTGATGACTAGTGACGCTGAGCATCTTTTCATGTGCTTATTGGTCATTTGTATATCCTATGTGAAGAAATGTCTACTTGAATCCTTTGCCTATTTTTAATTGGACTGCTTTATTTTTTTATTGAGTTGTAGGAGTCCTTTTTATATTGTGGATGCAAGTCCCTTATCAATTATATAAGTTGCAAATACTTTTTCTAATTATATAGATTATATTTTCACTTTCTTAATAGTGTTCTTTAAAGCAAAAAGGTTTTTTTACTTCAGTGAAGTCCAGTTTATCTGTTTTCTCTTTTATTGCTCCTGCCTTTGGTGTCATATGTAAGAATCCTTTGCCAAATCGCATGTCATGATGGTTTACCTCTATGTTTTCTTTTAAGAGTTATATAGTTTTAGTTCTATTTAGGTCTCTGGCCATTTTGAGTTAATTTTGTTTATGGTATTGAGGATCCAAATTCATTCTGTTGCATGTGACTATATAGTTGTGTTAACATTTGTTACCCTTATCAAAATCAGTTGACCATAGATGAATGGGTTAATTTCTTGACTATCAGTTTTGTTCCATTGATCTGTATATCTGTCCTTGTGCCAGTACCACACTGTCTTGGTTTTTGTGGTTTTGTTTTAGCTTTTGGGTCCTTGGTGATTCCATATGAATTTTAGAATCAGCTTATCAATTTCTTTTATATATATATATATATATTTTAAAAGATTTTATTTATTTGACAGAGAGAGATCATAAGTAGGCAGAGAGGCAGGCGCAGAGAGAGGGGGAAGCAGGATCCCTGCTGAGCAGAGAACCCAATGTGGGGCTCGATCCCAGGACCCTGAGATCATGACCTGAGCCGAAGGCAGAGGCTTAACCCACTGAGCCACCCAGGCGCCCCAGTTTATCAATTTCTATGAAGAAATAAGCTGGCTTTCTGACAGAGATTGCACTGAATCTGTAGAACAGTTTGGGGGGTTTTGCCATCTTAAAAATGTTAAGTCTTATGATCTATGAACATAGAATGTTTCTCCAACTATTTAGCTACTTAATTCTTTTAACAAGGTCTTATAGCTTGACTAGATTATAAATTGAACAGTATTGGGATAACTGAGGAAAGAAAAGAGATGGTTCACCTAGGAGTAGGAGAGGGATTCTGAGTAGGAAAAAAAAAAAAAAAAAAGAAAAAAATTCAAAGAATTATTTGCTTTATTTATATATCCTGTACAAAGACATTGAAAGAGGGAGTTTGTAGAAAAAGTACACTGAACCTTGCCTTCTTCTAAAAGTTCAGGAAAATAATTTATTTTTTTTAATTTTTTTTATTTTTTTAAATTTTTTTTAAAGATTTTATTTATTTATTTGACAGAGAGAAAGAGATCACAAGTAGGCAGAGAGGCAGGCAGAGGGAGAGGGGGAAGCAGGCTCCCTGCTGAGCAGAGAGCCCGATGTGGGGCTCAATCCCAGGACCCTGGGATCATGACCTGAGCCAAAGGCAGAGGCTTAACCCACTGAGCCACCCAGGCACCCCAGGAAATTAATTTATATTACATATTAGCACCAGAAAATTATCAAGTTTAAAGCCTACTTGAAGTTATTATAAGTAAAAGGAGAATGAGTATACCAAGTTCCCTACAGAAATGAAGTTACCTTAGAATAAGATGCTCATAGATCAGAACTTCTATTCCAAAATGAACTTAAAGGTATTAAGAAAGTGATACAAGATATGAAAGAACAATACATATCAGAATTAGAAAACCTCCAAATCAAGGTAATAGAATTTAGTAAAGAATAACATAAAAGAAAAAATCATTTTCAGCATTTAAAAATAAATTAGAAGAAATACAACAGCAAATTAAAAGAGATACTGCTTTAAAAGAAATGTTGCAAAAAGAGGAAAATTTTAAAAACAACAAGAAATAAAATGACAAGTATCAAAATAAGTAAAGAAGATCCAGTTTATGGATCAAAGAATTCCTTGAAGAAGAAAACCAGAGTAAAGAAATATAACAAATACTAAAACTATAATTGGAAGAAACTTCTAAAATAAAAATTAAAAAACAAATGAAACTACATAATAAAAGAGCATACCACATGCTTCATATGAGAATACTGACCTGGAAGAGCCTATTTGACAAAATTGTTGGCCTTCACAGAACACACACACATGAATTGCAGGAGGAGGATATTGAGGCAGGAACAGCAAGTGAATTATAAATAAAAGAAAATTAGGTTATCATTAGGCTCTTTGACAGCAATGCTTCATTACTGACCAAAATAGAGTATTATGTTTAAGACAGTCAATGAAAAATATGTTCACCAAGGAGGTAATATCTTCTAGAAATTATTTTGAAGTATAAAGTTCACAAACTCTTCTCTTAACTCAGGAAATACTGTTACAATGAGTTCTTACTGAGAATCTGTTACAGAATGAGTTTCAGACAGCCAAAATAACCAGAGGCAACAAGGGCTTGTGTGAGCATAAACATACTGTTACTTGCACAACTAAGGTTAAAAGATGCTTAAAGGGGACAGAATAAAATATGTAGTATGCAACTGCTATATATTCAAACAATGTAAACAAAGTATGAGTATAAGAAAGTTTGGAAACATCATAAGCAAAAGAAAAAAAAATAACTGTTCTCGGTAAATATTTTGGTGGTAGTAGTAATAGTATTGCTGTTATTCTGTGTGTAATATGAGATAAAGAAAATGATTATGAGAAAATCTGATTTGATTATTCCTGTGTCCTTAATAACCAGGACTCTTGATGTGGAATAAAGGGAATAGAGATATAACACTGAGAAACATTAAACAAAAATTTTATAGTACTGGATTTTATTGGAAATATGGGAGTATCAGTATACAAAGATTGTATATTCAATATTCAGCACAGAATTAGGATTATCAACATGTTGGCCTATGTGGTTAATTAATGAACCTAGGCCTTACCATTAACAGCTATTAATATCACATATACAAAAGGTAACCAGACATTTTGGGCTTCCTAAAAAACAAAACAAAACTAAAAAAAAATAAAAATAAAATAAATACATACCATCACCTGTAGCTTAAACTAATGGATTGAATGTGAATCTTAACAAAACTCTGAATTTAGTTGCTAATTTTAAAAATGCAAAGGACAATGAAACATGTTAAATGTATCATGACTATGAAATCAGCAAAACTTATAATCTTTTGAATCTACAGATTCTTCAAAAATAAAATTGTAATAAAGAGAATGAATAGAGAAGAAATTTATTAAATTAAAAGGGACTTCAAAGATATATATATATATATTGCATATATGTGTATATCTCTTATGGACAAGTTATACATATATATACATCTTTTATGGACAAAAGATATACATACATATCTTTTATGGGCAAGACCAAATTATGATGTCCGGGGATGCACATGTGTATCCTAAAACAAAATAAACACTAGGAAATGATTCCTGTAAAATTAAGAGTAATATTTCCCTTATGGGGATGTAAGGGTTTGAGATAGAAGCAAGGGCACATGGAAGAGTTTTTGGAGTCAAGAACTTGTAGTTCAAGTTATGTATCTTAACCTGGGTTGTGATTACAAGTGCATCTGCCTCATAGCATCTCATTAAGCTCTATGTTTGTTTCATGTGGTTTTCTGTTATCTGTGTTTGGCATAAATCAATCAATCAATCAGTCAATAAATAAATAACTGATTTTTTTTTGCTCTACATTAATGGAGTCATAATTTTTTAAAAGGTTATTTAAAAACAGGAATAGCATGTCGTTGTTTTTCTAACTGTAGAAGAAAGTTCTCCAAAGCTTAGATTTTAATTTAAAAAATAATAAACACATTCCAAACTACAATTAAACATGAATATACTGTGAGAAGTATGTCTTTTTTTAAAAAAGGGAAAAAATGGGAGTATTGATACAAAAACAAATATACCTAGAAGATTTTACTGATCTAAGCAAAATAGATTGACTTTTTAAGGAAAAAATAAGAACATAGATTCTACTAAGAAGAGAACCTGGCATCTTCTAATTCCTAACACTTTTTTTCCTGTTTGTACTATTATGCTTTCTTTATAGTCACCTTAATTCAGGCAAATTTAAAAATAATTCTAAATAATACCTAGTTGACTTAGGGAATAAATATAAATTGGTTCCTTAGTTAAAATTAACTCAGTGGCCCAGTTGGTTACGTGTCTGGCTTCAGCTCAGGTCATGATCCCAGCATCCTGGGATTGAGCCCCACATTGTGCTCCCTGCCCAGTGGTGAGCCTCTTCTCCCTCTCCTGCTCTCCCTGCTTGTGCACGCTCTCTGTCAAATAAATAGATAAAATCTTTAAAAAAAATAGAAAAATAAAATTGACTGAAGTAGACAAAATGTTTGTATTAAAGATATGACTAGGAAGACATGTGTTTTATAGCAGCAATTTATTTTGTCTTTTTAAAAAGTTTTTGTTTAAATTCCAGTTAGTTAACGTACAGTGTAATATTAGTTTCAGGTGTACAATATAGTGATTCAACACTTCCATACAGCATGTGGTGCTCATCAAATGTCGCCTCCTTAATCTCCATCAATTCTTTCACCCAACCCTTACCCCTCTCCCTTCTGGTAACCATCAGTTTATTCTCTCTAGTTAAGAGTCTGTTTCTTGGTTTGCCTCTCTCTCTCTTTTTTTCCCCTTTGCCCATTTGTTTTATTTCTTAAATTCCATGTATGAGTGAAATTATATGGTATTTTTGTCTTTCTCTGACTGCCTTTTTTTGTTTAGATCATTCCTCTCTAGCTCCTTCCGTGTCATTGCAAATGGCAAGATTTCATTCATTTTCATTATTGAGTAATATTCCATTTTATACATGTACCACATCTTCATTATCCATTCATCAATTGATGGACACATGAACTGTTCCCATAGTTTGGCTATTGTAGATAATGCTACTATAAATACTGGGATGCATGTTTCCTTTCGAAGTAGTATTTTTGTATTCTTTGGGTAAATACCTGGTAGTATAGTTGCTGGGTCATCATTAGTTATATTTTTAACTTTTTGAGGAAACTCCATACTGTTTTTCACATAGGTTGCATCAATTTATATTCCCACCAACAGTGCAAGAGGTTTCACCTTTCTCCACATCCTTACCAACACCTGTTGTTTCTTGTGCTGTTGATTTTGGCCATTCTGACAAGTGTGAGGTGACATCTCATTGTAGTTTTGGTTTGCATTTCCCTGATGGTAAGTGATATTGATTATCTCTTCATGTGTCAGTTGGTCATCTGTATTTCTTTTTCTTTCTTTCTTTTTTTAAAAAGAGAGTGTACACGTGCATGTGCAAGCAAGTGGAGGGGAGAGGCAGAGGGAAAGAGAGAATCTCTTTTTTAAAGATTTTTTTTTTTTTTAGATTTTATTTATTTATTTGGCAGAGAGACAGAGAGCAGCAGAGGGAGAGGGAGAAGCAGACTCCGCACTAAACAGGGAGCCCGATGCTAGGCTTGAATCTAGGACCCCAGGATCCTGGCCTGAGCTGAAGGCAAACACTTAACTGACTGAGCCACCCAGGTGCCCCTGGGAATCTCTTTTTTAAGGATTTTGTTTATTTGTTTATTTAGAGAGAGAGCAGAGGGAGGAGTAGAGGGGTCAGGAGAGAGAGAATTTCAAGTGGACTGTGCGCTGAACATGGAGCTTGACACAGGGCTCAGTCTCACAACCTGAGATCACGCTTTTTATTTCTGCATATGATCTTTTGACTTAGGCTGCTTTGGAAATGGATCATTTGGATAAGAACTTTACTTGCAATAAAGATGAAAGAGTAGAGTCAGTATCAGTAAGCTATCATTGGGTCATAAAACACTCCAAAACATAATAAACTAAAACAATTTGTTATTTCTCACTAGCCTATTAGTTGACAGGCAATTCTGATGTAGGCCAGATTTTGCTGATTATGAATGGGCTCTCTTATGTGTTAGCAGGGATTAGCTCTGTTTGTGTGGTGTGTGTGCTGGGACTTTAGCTTTCCTCCATATGTTCTTTCATTCTCCTGTGGGCTAGTCCAGGCTTGGTTTTATGGCTGAGAAGAGAATTCCATGGAGACAGTAGTAAACAAGGTCTTGGAAACCTAGGCTCAGAAATGGTGTACCTTCATTTCTGCTACATTTTATTAACCAAATAAATAATAAGTCCTGCTTGGATTTAAGGGTTCATGAAGGAAGAAAACAACAAAACAAAGTAAAACAAAATAAATACAATAAAACAAAACTCCACCTCTTGAAGTGAGGAGCTTATGAGGTCACATAACGAGGGGTTTGAAGACAAAAAGGCTACTAACTGAGACCATAAGTTAAACCAATCTACCACAGTATCCAACATCATTTAAGGTTTAATTTTGTAAGTGTTATTCTAAAAGAATAAGAGTTCAGCTTTCCAAGTTTCTATGTGTCAAGTTTCCATGTTTCCTTTATAAATTAAAAAACAGGGGCATTTGACATGTAGTTATAGTTTATTACTCATTTGAACATATAAACAAGAATGAACAAAGTTAATTACTAGAAAGTTCTTGATAGGGAATGATAGGGGTTTGATGGACTGTGGAAAATAACCAGTTAAAAATAAAAACACATTGTATTTTCTGGAAATCTGTTCATTAGTTTTTGTAATTTTCATCTTTGTTTACTATGTGGATATGAGTTTAAGTTTGGCTGTGAATAATAGAAGACCCCAAGTAGCATCCATTTATATAAGTTATAAGTTTATTTCTCTTTTGTAGAATTCAGTGTCAGGGATCAAAGCTGTAAGGGAGTCCATGGTGTTAGAATCTAAGTTTCTTTTTCTTTTTTCCTACCATTCTTTTTTAAAATAATTTTTTTTAATTTTGGAATATATTTAGATTTAGATAAAGTTACAAAGATAATACAAAAAGTAAATGTATACCCTTTACCAAATTTCCCTCATTGTTAACATCTTACACTACCGTATACAAAACCAACATTAATACATTACTATTAGCTAAAATCCTGACTTTATTTAAATTTACTAGTTTTTCATTAATGAATCTTTCTGTTCTAAGGTTCAACCCAGGGTTGACAGGGTTGACATTTATTTGTCATGACTATGCAGTCTTCTTTGGTGTGTGAGACTATCAGTCTTTCCAAATTTTCCATGACCTGGATAGTTTGAGGCATATTAACCAGTTATTCTGTAGACTGTTCCCCATTTGGTGTTATTTGTGATTTTGTGTGTGTGTGGAGGGGTTAAAGTGGGGTTATTGGGTTTTGCAAGAATACAAGAGGTGGAATGCCTTTCTCATCACAATGTATAAGTGGATAGATGTCATTGTTGGTGATATTAACCACTGTCATCAGGTAGTGTTTGCTAGGTTTCTTCACACTAAAGTTACTTTGTTTTCCTTTTATGCTCTCTTTTTATAATCACATCTTAGTATTCTTTATAGTCACATCTTTGAGCACATCTCTAAGGGGAAGGCATTAAGCTCTACCTCCTGGTATGGGGAGAATGTACAAATATTAAATGGAAGTTTGCAAGGAAGTAAGGAAAATGTATCTCTTCTCTTCCACTTAATTATTTATTCAGTCATTTATTTATATCACTGCAGCTCATTGATATTTATTTTATACTTTGGGTTATAATCCAATACTACGTTATTCATTTTGTTGCTCAAATAATTACAGTTTTGACTACCAGGAGGTATTCAAGGTTGGTTTCAATTTTTTTGACATGTCACTATCCTGTTTTTTTGTTTGTTTCTTTGTTTTTTAAGACACCCTTGCATTCTGGTACTTCAAGATATTCCAAAGTAATCTTGTATTTCCTTAGCTCCACTCTGTAATAATCCATTTCTCCAATGAGCTCTAGTTCCTTTTATGAAAAGGATACTTAGAAAGCAATATGTGGGTGCTAGGTGTGCTTGTTGCTTCTGAGGTGTGACTCTAGGCTCTCTCAGTAAACAGAACTCGGTAGTATATGAACATATATTAACCCATTTATATGCAGATATTTATAATTATTTATCTTCTGTGTGTATACAGATATATATACATATACATATATATGTATATATTGACTAAATACGAGTTTATTCTTATGTCTCTGATTCTAATACAATAATGCGTGTTTATTCTGAACTTCCTTTCTTGTTCATCTGTAACTTCCCTCTGTGAGAGCAAGAAATCTGGCTTATACCATCATCTATTCATTTACTTATTTGTCTAACCCTGTTGTACACACCATACCTTTTTTTATTTCAGTGTGCAACATAAGAGCCTGCATGTTCCATATTGGAGTTAGGGATGACAAATTATAGGCAAAGAGCACATGTGGACTTCCCTTTAAGGAAGGGTTTCGAGAAGATGCCCTGCAACTTTTCTGCTGACATCCCATTGGCTAAAAACTAGTCACAAGGCCTGAAAAGGAGTTTGGGAAATGTAATCTTTAGGAAGTGAAACGTGAAGCTTAAACAAAAATATTACTCTTAAAAATGGGAAAATAAAGGGGAAGAAAATTGGAAAACAACTAAAATTGAAAAATTAGAAAATACTCACATTTCCTGGATATTATCTATTACTTAATTTATTATTATTATTATTATTATTATTATGAAACAAGGAAAAAGGAAGTGGTCAATTTTAGAATTCATTTGGCATTATAGAAAGCCATATATATAGACTGGAACAATAAACTTTTGTATCTTTTAAATCTACGTTTTATTCCCCTTCATCTTTGCCATTATCTATAGTCCAGTTGAATTTAAGTTAAATGAACAAGTGATTAATATATTTAAAGCCAAAATGGGTCTAGGAATTAGCTGAAAAATCCAATACCTGGTCTCACTAAGGAGTCTAGAGAGACTGTCTCATCACATTGTCTAAAATGTTCTTTAAATGTGTGAAAGAAGTAGCACTTTTATTTTTATATCAGTGTTTCCCCTATTCTCCTAACAAGGACTGTGAGCAGTGACATTAATCTGTTGACTGTTGCTGAATATATCAGATACGCTTCATAAATGCACACCTGCTGTGCTGCTGAAAGAACCTGGTATTTTCTGATGCTCCATTGAATACAATGGACTGACAGCTTAAAGAGGCAGAACAAAGATAGGTGGGAGGAAAGTCCAAGAGTAAATGGGTTAATAATACACCATAATACACTCTTCATTGAAACTGGTTATTATGGGGAAGAATAGAAGGACAACAAAGTCTTAAATAAAGGCTAGCTTATGAAATGTAATAATACTAGAACTTGTGCTAAAATAGATATACTCCTCAGGCTGAACTGATCTAAATTCTCAAATGCATGGTACTTTAGCTTTTTTTAAAAGTCAGAGTTATTTAGAGGTGATGGCCTTGAGTGTGAGCTAGCCAAATTATGCATAATACTTATACAATATTAAAATGCAAAGAACTTTCATCGGAAAAAAATTGGCATATCATACTCCCCTATGTAACATTACATTTTTAAACTTTCAACAAAAGACCTATAAAACCTCTGGGTATAGCTGCTTAATGGTTCCCAATTGTTCTAAGAAATAGCTCCGTCCATGGAAAACATTATAAAGAAATTTCATTCAGCCCTAAATATATCTATTCTTTTGATACAGTCATAGCAATTCAAGCATGAGAATGAATACAAAATGGGCCTTACTAAACCTGAAATGGGACATTTCTTTATTTTTAAATTATGTGCCTCTTCTAAGAAGTGAGAAGATTTTGGCATAATTCAATCTAAGCTACTACATACATGAAATTTCAGTGGAAAGTATTCCAGTAATTAGTCTTTTTTTTTTTTAACCGATTATAGTTGTAGAAAGACTTTTCATTTTCCTTCGTAATTTCTGAATATGTATCGTACTACAACTTTCAAATTTAAAAACTCATACATTAAAAATAATTGAAAGTTTTACATTTAAACAGAATATAAAATGTCTACATCCTTCAGGCTTCTATTTATTATCATAACAAATGTATATGAATAGCATGAGTATAACTCTATCTCTTCTGATAGAAAAATACCTTAGATTTTGCCAATTAATAACAATGATAATGATCACAATACTAATAGAATAGAAAAATAGTTTTTGTACCCAAGTTTTATTAGTTCTCCTAGTTTATTTGTTGGAGTCACTTTTTTATAGCATGCAAATATTTCTGGCATTTTTTTAATACCTATAAAAATTATTGCAACCATAAGCTTTTTTTTTTTTTTGCGACCATAGACTTTTAATAAGTTTTTACATTGCAAAAATATTTCACTTGATGTAAGTTTTGCTGAATTACACTCTAATTAATTACTTTAGCCCTTATTTTACACCTGGCGCCATGCTGCAATCCTCTCTTTCAATGATGTTTAACTTTAACACAGACTTCCAGATAATTATTATATTTCCCTTTGAGCTTTGCTTGGCTGAACTTTATGTATTTAATCCTTTAATATTTTTTTCTCTCCTAAGAAAATATCCCTATTCAGAGCTCTCAGTATTGTTCTCTGATTTTTTTTTCTATTTCCCCTTATCTTGGGACAGATGTTTACCATTTATTTGGTGGTGGTAGGGGATAACTGATTTGTAGCATTTCTCTATTTCTATAGTAAAAATATTCCTGCCAGGGTTATTTCAAGCCAAGAAATACATATTTGGCCTTTCAGAACTTTTGGAGAAGACTCCCATTCACCATTAAATTTATATATTTTCTTCTTTGTAGTTAATTGCTTCATAATCTAATAAACTGCACTATGGTTCTTCAAGAAAGGATGCCCACTATTAACTAAGATTTTTTTCCCCTCTTTTATTCTCACAGTACACTTGCATTATTTTCCATATTAGAATGTGACTGAAAGTTGGAAATTCTCTCAACAGATATTGTATTCTCTCAACCCAACTTCCTATTCTTTTGTTTTTGACTTTTTAGAAATTTTAGTATATTAACATGAGATCATAATTCCACTATTTTCTTTATTTCTAGTATCTTAATTCTTTGATGTTGTTGTTTTTAAAGATTTATGTATTTATTTAAAGTGAGAGAGAAACAGAGAGAGAGCATGAGCAGGAGGGGGAGAAGGAGAGGGAGAGAGAATTTCAAGCAGACTCCACGCTGAACATGGAGCCAGATGCTGGGCTCCATCTCAGGACCCTGAGATCATAACCTGAGCTGAAAACAAGAGTCTGATGCTTAACTGACTGCACCACCCAGGTGCCCTCTACTATCTAAATTCTTGATTCAACAAATTAAATGATTATCTTCTGAATTACTTCTAGTTTTTCTGCCAATGCTCTGATCACTTCTTTTAAGTTCCTCATTACAGATTCCTCCTCCTTTACCAATCCAGTACCAGAGTGGTTCTCACATTCTAGTTTATGAAAAAAAAAAAGTCTAATAGAGAGCTTTAAAAAATGTAGTATCCTGGACCTGATTAATATTCTTATTTAGTAGCTTTGCCTCCCCACCCAGGAGCACATTTTTATAAGCACCAAGATGATTTTTACATGGATGATTCATGGATTAAATGTGGATAAATCCACATATATCTTGTTCTTCTTCAAGGGTCTGTCTTATGTCTTTTCCTTTGGTGATATTATCCTCTTTAGCTTAAATATGTAATGGACTTAAAAAACTATACCTTAAACCTTGTCCAAATATGTTCACTAAATACCCTCTTTAAAGCGATGCAGAATTAAGTACGATATTAATACTACTGGTTCATTGTGACAAAATCCTTGGTACATCACTTCACAAAAATATGTTTAGGCAGATCAGAGAGTTCAAAAGTTTCCCCTCAAAAGAGGAGGCATAACTCATATAAAGAGCTAAAATGATGGTTAAAAACAAAGAAAGAAAGAAACAATGCGGTAATATCTAAATTTAATGTAGAATTGTTTTGAATGGAGAATAAATGAGCATTTGAATGAAAACATTTGAATTAGTTCCCAAATCTCTAGTTGTATTGCTGTGTCTTCATCATTATTTGTCAGTATGTGGCATCTCATAGGAGGGTGGAAGGAAAGACTTAAATTTAGCATCCTGGTTTCAAAACTTGAGTGGTTCTGCCACGATTAGTTATGTGAATTTAGTTAAGTGCCTCCTGCACAGTAAACTTTCACTTCCCCATTTTTTTTTTTTTTTCACTTACCCATTTTTGAAAGAGACATGAAAATTGTCTACTTCAACAGCCTGTAGGTCCCTGGATAATCTAACTCACAGTTCATTGACTAAAGACCAACAGATTCTTTGGAAGTTCAGTAAGGAAACACGTTATCTCACTAAATTGCCTTGTATCCATGATCCTTATCTTTTGAGCCAAATTGGTGCATCTCTGCCATTAATAACTGCTACTAACCTGGAAGGCATTGCACCCCCTTTCGCTCAACCTCCCCGGTAAGTTTAATGCTTCCCTTATAACCTCATATGTAAGCAAAGCTTGCTAAGACTTCATGAGATCTTGTGTTTTTAAGGTTAGAATATCTTCATTCAGATATTTAATTTAGAGTTCAGCATTTTATATTTAAATAACTTACTCATTTTGTAATTTATTTTGTGCTTGATATGTGGTATGGCTAAAATGTGATTTATTTTCCAAATAACGAATGAAATATCTTAACATATTATCACATAATCTTTTCCTCAATAATTTTGATACTTTCTCATATGCTAGATTATTAACTATAGCTGTGCTTTTATTCTTGATCAGCAATTTTCCCATTTGTATCCATTTTTCCATTATGAGGGATGAGGGATACAGATAGTGTCACAGTAGATGGTAGGATGGAAACATAATAACCAGTGTAGATAAGGTTACGGGGCCAGAACCAACCTTATCTCACTCCTCACCACAACTGTTGTGCCATTTAACTCTTAAGACTTCTAGAAATTGAGGATAAAGCAAAGCATGGAAAAAAAAATATCTGAATTGACTAAGTTTATTCTGAATTGACAAGGTTATATTGTTTACAATTCATAAAAAAGAGCCTTGCCATAGAAATTTTACCTAATTTTGATATGCTACCAATTTCTAGTTGGAGGCTCAAAAAGTTAAATTTTTTTGGTGGGGAGAGAAACAAAAACAAAATGGAATTTTGCTTAAACATACAGTTATAATTCTTAACAGTACTTTGGTTTTACTAGGTTGGAACCCATCTTGGAATCAATGAATATTAAAACATTTTCCTTTTCCACAGACACATAACCATTCCTAGTATATCACACATTCAACCTTCAAAATAAATTTTGAAAAAGACTTTTCCTACTCTTTTGTCAATGAAGGTTTCATGTTGGAATTATTTTTAATTGTATATTTAGAAGGTGACTTTTCCACATAGACAATAATTTTTTGAGTCTCTGAACTTCAGAGCACTAATTTTAACTTAATTAGTTTATATATTTGTTCAACTCAGTTTCAAGGTCCCTGCCCTATTTCAGAAATTGCACGTCCTTATCTGTAAAAACAGAAAGATTAACTCACACATATTAAACAGAGTTACTCATGGTTGAAAGTGATAACATAAGATGTGTGTAAGCATAGAATTTTAATTTTTATTGTGTTTAGCCTACCCTCTATTAGCTATTCCTGTAGAGAGAGAGATTCTGGATAGCCAGAAATTTTTCTTTTTCCTTCTCTTTTTAGCTACATATATTCACCCTCCCATATAATCTACATCTAAAATACTGAATTTATCTTTTCCTTTTTTCTTTCTGAGTCAGGATTCTTTATCATTTTAAAACTGAAATGTGGAGATGTCTCTTATTAATTGGTGTTTTAAATAGTTATCTTCTTGATCACCAACATCAACCCAGAATCTTTAATTATGTATGGCCTCTAATCTTCCCTATGCCAGTCTCTGTTTTCTATTACAAATACAGAAAAGTTGTCTCCTACTGTCAGGCTTTTTGATTTACTTCTGCATGCCACTTAGGTGATCTCTAAAATGCTGGAAACAACTTCAAGAGGCTTTTCATTTCTTGTGAATTCTCTGTGATAAAACTGAGGGGAAAGGCTACAAACTCTAAGCTACTGTTCCTCACCATTGTGCCATAACTTGCAACAAAAGAGATGTGAAACCAAAAGAATGAAAATATACCAAAATGCCAAAATCTTTCATTGCCCAGAAATTCATGTAAATTCCTCTCTAGCTCCTATTAGCCCTCTGGAAGGGCCACACCTTTGTTTCCCAGGACTAGAGGAGAATGGGCAGATAAAGAAAGTGACAAAGGAAGTTCTTAGATACTCTTCACTTCATTTTTTTTTTCTCTCTTACTTCATTTTGAATGTTCTGCTCTGTAGCTCCAAACAGATGTCATGAATATGAGCTGAGTAGCTCAGTTCCATAAAATCTGATGAGGTGCCAAATCTGTGAGCCTCTTAATTCCACATCCTTACCAGATTGCTTAGGTACATGCAGAAGTCTAGGTCAAGCCTAATTTCAGAGGCAACAATTTTAGTGTGAAATATACCTATAAGTAAGACAAAATATATTCTATATCACTCTTCATCTTTTTCTCAAAACACTATTCTGTAATTTTCGTTATTACTTTATTGGGTTTGGTTCTCTTCTTATGCAATAGACAATTTCAAAACGCTTTGCTAACTGGATCTTTCACATTTTATGGGAGAGTAGTGAGAGGGTTTTGCTTACAGACTGATTACTTTCTAAAATGGAAGGAATATTTTAGATATTTTATAACCTGTCCCAGGGAACATCCAATTATAACTTCATTACCTAATTAAAACAGGTTTAATGATTAGGTGTTTCCCTGTCCTCCAGTTTGAGCAGTAAAGGCAAGCCGATGGGATTTTTCAACCAAGTTTTCTTACTGGAACTTCGCAAGCACTGCATGCTCCATTTACTGTAATTATATGAAATTTATCTTTCTGAGAAAAGTGTACACATATCTTGGCATAGCTTTCTTGAGAAAAATAGCTAACAGTCACAATTTGTTATATCCATCTTTTTTTTTTCCCTCCTAAGAAAGATAAAAACACAATAGTAAATGTTAAAGAACTGCAGGCCTATAAAACAATTTACCAAGGTCTCTTGGAACTCAGGTTTTGAAGGAAGTTCTACCAATCCGAATGACTGATAGAAAGAGACCTAGAGAGATACATTGCCTCATGTACACTTTTCAGAAGAAGAATTGAGCAGTCCTCAGGTCATCAGATAAATTAGGAAGCTGCTTCATCCTCTCTCCACTTTATGTACAAGGTTTTTAATCTCAGGTGCTGGGCAGGTGGGAGCCTACTACCCTATTTCTTTTCTTTTGCAGTGCTCTTTTCTCCCCTTTCCAGCCCCACTTTTTTTTTTTCTTTCTCTTCACACCTGCTTTTTCTCTTAATTATTTTTTAAATAAACCTTTTTTAATCAATTTAAAAACGCATCTTTGTATTTGATATGGAAATTGGAAAGCAAGGGATGAGGGAAGATGAAATATAGCTAGATATTTTTTAGACATGTTATAAAGACATTTTTCTTAATAAGGGAGTGTACACATTCATAGTTACTAAATCCAATTTGTTTGTACTTCTGTAAACTTACTTGATATTTCCTGTGTGCTTCCTGGCCATAATCCTGATTTTTTAAATGATTTTTGCCGAAGTTACTATCATTTAGAACATTATATTCTCTGTAAGTGACTTGAGATTGATATATTATGTTTTTAACTTCCCGGTATTTTCTTTTGATATTTTGAAAAATATTTGAACTCTTTTTCTTCATTAAGATAGGAAAACAACAATAAGTTTTGAGATGATGATAAAATATTTAACATGGTTTTATTCTCTTGCTCCCTTTCTAGCCTCCATATTAACGATAACAATCACAGCAGCAATGACATCATTAATTCATCATCCATGCTTTTTTTCCTTTCTAATTTTTTTTAAATAAGAAAAATTCTTAATGCTTAACTCCAAGTTTTACTTGTTTATTTTTGCTCACTACTAGAGTAATAGAATGATATTGTCTTGAACCAATGTTAATAAATATGTGGGTCTAAGAGCATGTCTTTTTTGTTGCCTCAGTATATATCACTATAACTTTTTGAAAAATTATTTTAAGATTTATTTATTTATTTATTTTAGAGAGATATGAGTAGGGGGAGGAGCAGAGGGAGAGAGAGAGAGAAGCGGATACCCCACTGAGCACAGAGCCAGGTGCAGGGCTCGATCTCATGACCCTGAGATCATGACCTGAGCAGAAATCAAGAGTTGGACGCTTAACTGACTGAGCCACTCAGGCATCCCTCTGAAAGCTTTTTGTTAAGAACCAAAACCTTAAAATTTTTCAAGACCTAGGCAGAGCACAGATGATTTTTAGGGTGGTGAAATTCTCTAGATGGTATTATAATGATGGATATATGTCATAATGCATTTGTCCAGACCTATAGAATATGCAATAGTAAGGATGAAAACTAAGGTAAACTATGAACTTTGAGTGATTATGATGTGTAGGTTCATTCTTGGTAAAAAAGGTGCCCCTCTGAGTAATACTGATAACTGGGGAAGCTATACATTTGTGGGAACAGGGAGTATATGAAAATCTGTAAATACCCCCACTTTTGTTGTAAACCTGAACCTTCTCTAAAAAAATAAACTCTTAAGAAAAACTCTCCTGATCTTTAACACAACTATTACTCGATAGGTTCATTCTAAGGAGATAAACATGAACATGCCAAAACTTTTTTGCTATAGAAATAATAGTTGCATATTTCTAAAGTGATGGAATATTAGAAATCTTCCTCATGAACTTTAGTTTTGTGTTTTTAAATTGATGATGTAATATTCATAAGATCAAATAGCATGTTGATGGATTGCATTGTTAAACATTTAATGACATAGATAAAGGATCATAACAGATTGAAAGAATAAAATGCACGCTGATAAAACATGAAGCCCAATTTTGTTTTTTTTTTTAAAGCATAGAGCATTTTATTCTTAAAAATAAATGCATATATTTATCTTCACATATTTATATGGGACATGATATATCAAATGCTTTTGGGGAGTGATTATTTTTAATTGTTATTTCCTTCATATTTCTTTGTAGTTTTATGTATTTTATAATAAATACTTGTAACTGCTCATATGATCACAATCCTTAAAAATTGCAAATATGCATTTATAAAACAGAATATATAACTGAATAAAGACAACATATTTTTATGGCAAAAGACATCATGAGCAAGTGATAAAAAGAAGGAAATATTTGCAATATATATGCTCATCTAAGAATTAATGCCCCAACTCTAGAGAGGCCTTTTACAAATTAGTAAGAAGAAACAACACCCACTCTAACATGAAAATGGTCAAAAGATAAAAAGGAAATACAAAAAAGAGCAAAATTGAAATAACCAAACATACATCAGGAAAGTAAAAAATAAAGCAACAGTGACATATCAATTTTTGCCTGTCACATTGGCCCAAATATATACATGCATATCAAAATTTAGTGCTGCCAAGGATGTGAATTACTGCAGACCACTTGGAAGATACTTTGACAGTATCTACCAACATCAAAAATAAACAGCCTTTAGGTTACTTCAGTACACATGGCAAAGAAATAAAAGCATTGATACAGAAGGTTATATGTATTATGTTTGTTTTCATTGTTTAAAGTGCCACAAATCTGGAAACCACCTGAGTGTCTACAATATAGCTATAATTATTGTTGAAAAAACCTAGAGGAATTTCTGTGGTACAATGATAATGAAAAATCAAGTCACCAAAAAAATTAGATTTGGTTTAATCCCATGTTTTAATGAACAACATAATGAAATAAAATATATGTCTTTGTATATGTTTATATTTGTGTAATACATAGAAAATTGGGATGCTATTAACATAGGATTCAGTAGGTTCTACCTGAGTCAGTGATTGTCTACCCTGCCTAATAATAGGTATAGAAAACAGAATCACCCAAGGAGTTTGACAGTCTTGCCAAATCCCCTGCTTCAGCCCTACCAAGATCACAGAAAACTACCTGTCACCCCTGGGATGGAGGCAATTTTTACTAACTGGGCTGGGATGGCCCAGTAGGAGCTGGAAGCACAGCAGCCCATTTGGTCAATGATGTAGTGCCCTGGCCCCCAGTGTCTGGGATGTACATCTCCAGTTCTCCTCCAGGTAGCTAGACTGTGTCAGACTCCACTGGGAGTCTCCCATTCTTCTTCATCTGCTGGCTGGATACTTAAATCCAATAGAGGACTCCAAAGTTATAGGGCAGGATTTCTCAACCTCAGTATTGTAAACACTTGAGACCAAATAATTCTTTTTTTGTGAGGGCTTTCCTGTGCATTATACGATGTTTAGAAGCATCCCTGGCCTCTATATACTGGATGCCAAAACACCCAGTTGAAACAATCAGAAATGTTCCTAGATATTACCAAATTTCCCATAGAAGGTTAAGCTTCCAGTTTTCCCAGTTGAGAAGCACTGCCCTGAAGGATGGTGGAGCTAAAAGATGGAAGAAGTCTATACCCTGAATCACTACTTCACCAGTTAAGAAACCATGATATTTTGAGATTTATCTGTTTTCTTATCCAATGCAATTATATTATCCAAATCTTTACAATTCCTGATTTTTTGTTTGCTTGATTTATTAATGAGAAAATGTGCTCAAATAACCGACTAGGATACTACCTTTGACTATTTGTTCAATTCTGTTACTCTGCTTTGTAACATAAGCAGGTTAATTTGACTCTTAGATCTTGCGTAGTAACCTGTGTGTATGTGGGCGTGTGTATGTGTCTGATAATGCCTTTTAGTAATGCCTTTTATCTTTATGTGCTGTCTCATAAGATAGTTACATGTTTCTTTTGGTTCTTTCTTTCTTTCTTTCTTTCTTTCTTTTTTTCTTTTTTTTAAGATTTTATTTATTTGACAGAGAGAGAGAGGGAATAAGCAGGTGGAGTGGCAGGCAGAGGGAGAGGGAGAAGCAGGCCTCCCGCTGAGCAGGAGCCCTACGTGGGGCTCGATTCCAGGACTCTGGGATCATCACCTGAGCTGAAGGCAGATGCTTAGCTGACTGAGACACCCAGGCGCCCCTGGTTGGTATTTTCTTGCCACATCTTTTCTTTGCTTTCTAGCAATTGTGATCTTATATTTTATAAATGTTTTATGTAAACAAGTTCAGTATGACAAGTTTTATCTTTTAACTGATTTAATCTTCCATTTATTACATATATAGATAACATTTGATTTCATTTCTGTCATTTATTTTTATGCTTCTCTTTATTAAATTATTTCTATATATTTTAAAAATTTTCTTGACTTACTCAAATTGAGTTTCGTTTTTTACCTCATTCCATGTTTTCCCCAAACAGATTAGAAGTTATATGGACTCTTTTTATTCATTTAGTAGTTTTATGCTTATTTAACTTTCAAAAGACTAAAGTTAATCAAATGTCTTTATCCACCTCATGAAAAATGCAAGATTCTTAGAATGCTTCAATTTCAGTGACTTCCCCTTCCAACTTATGTGCAGCTGTTATATAGTATCCTTCATATTTTTCTTTCACTTTAAAAATTAGACATGTTATTTGTTTTATGAATTTGATGCTTATTTGTATTTACTCAAGTATTTTTGACATGTTTCTTGCCTTTTTAGATAACCATCTGGCATAATCTTACTGCTTCCTGATTTATATTCCTTAGAAGTTTTTTAGAGAAAGTCAGTTAATATCTTCATTTTATCTTGAGATACTTTCTTTGACTATACAGAAATATGAATTTGAAGAATTGATGTGTTGGTTTTTGGCTTCCATTGTGGCTATTAATAAGTCACTCTTACTGGTTTTCTTTTTTTATTTTTTTAAAGATTTTATTTATTTACTTGAGAGAGAATGAGCGAGAGAAAGAGGGAGCACAAGTAGGGGGAGAGTAGAGGGAGAGAGAGAAGCAGGTTCTTGGTGAGCAGGGAACTAGATGTAGGGCTCAATTCCAGAACTCTGGGATCATGACCTGAGCCAAAGGCAGCCATTTAACAGACTGAGCCACCCAGGCACCCCTATTTTTTCAATTTTTTTTAAAGATTTGTTTATTTTGAGAGAGAGAGAGAGGGTGTGCAAGCATGCATGTGCACAGAAGTTGGGGAGGGGCAGAGGGACAGGGAGAGAGAATCTCAAGTAGGCTCCCCTCTAAGCATGGAGCCCATCGTAGGGCTCAGTCTCACAACCCTGAGATCATGACCTGAGCTGAAATCCAGATCTGGACCCTTAACCGACTAAGCCACCCAGGCACCCCACTGTTTTTCTTTTTTTTAAAAAAACTATCCTTTCTTTCTAACTACTCTAATCATCCTCTCTTGGTTTTTGGCATTAAGCATATTCACTAGGGTATATTTATATCAGCTTCTTTTAATTTATCTTTCTTGAGAACTATTCAGCTTCTCTATTTGAAATTGGCCTTTCATGAATTTTGGGACATGCTCAAGCATTAACTTTACTACACCCCCATTCTCCCTGCTATCTCTTATTGAACTCATTTTTGACTTATGTAAGAACTTTTCACTTTCCTTTATGTGTTCTCTCTCTCTCTTTTTTAATATTTCTATGTTTTCGTATGCTTCATTATGGGTAATTTTTGTGCAGACCTATACTAGTTTTAAATTTCTCATTTGGTCACATGCTGGGACTATAGTTTGTGGGTTTTTTTTTTTTAAGATTTTTATTAATTTATTTGACAGAGAGAGACACAGCGAGAGAGGGAATGCAAGCAGGAGAAGTGAGAGAGGGAGAAGCAGGCCTCTCACGGAACAGGGAGCCAGATGTGGGGGGTTGATCCTAGGGTCCTGGGATCATGACCCGAGCTGAAGGCAGGCGATTAATAACTGAGCCACCCAGGCGCCCCTGTGGTTAGATATTCTTATAGGAGACTTGTTTTTTCATTCTTCCCTTCTTTTCTCTCTGTGTCTCTTTCTTTCTCTGCGTCTCTCATTTTTTTCTCTTTAAACAGCTAAAGGGTGACAGCTGAGAAATCTCTGTCACCTCCATCTAAAGGTGGGGTTATATTCTTCTAATTCATTCATCGAGGGTTATGGCTTCTAGGGGTCCTAATATACAAAGGGTTTTCTGTTATTCTTCCTTTCACTTGAGTTATTGGGTTTTGTCCTGTCTCTTGCGCAGGACCAATTAATCTACAAACTTTAGGTCTGCAGGCATAGTTAGAAGTTACCAGGCAAATAGGACAAGCTTAATTCTTGGATTTTTCTTTTCTCTTATCTTTTTTCCACTAATCCGAGGTTATAACCCGGACATTTGTGCTTCTATTCTCAGAGAGTTTTCTGTCAATATCAGAAGCATAATAAAGGCAGCCTTTTTCCTCCCTCTGACTTTGTGAAAGTTATATCTTCTTAAAGGTTCTGCTCACTGTTCTGGAAGGAAAAGGTAAAGAAGCCAGTACTCCTGAGGGCAACTAGAGAGAGCGGTGTGTCCCCCAGACTGAGCCAGAAATGAATGTAGTCAGCTTCCTCAGGAGATCCTTCTATCTGCAGCAGCATCTCAAGAGGCCAAAAAGTGCACCTAGTGATCCTCTTTCTTGTGCAGTGAGATTACAGACTTTCTGGGAACTCCCATGCCTAAACGTGATGCAGTGCCATGCAGAAGTCTCCTGGATTTGTGTCCATGAGACCCTAGGGAAAGGGAGACCCTGTGATAACTGATGTTTCTTTTATCATTAGTCAAAGATGGAAGCAGGGAAAGAGTGTTAAGATTAAGTGAAAAGGGCAGAGAGATTTGGATTTTAAATGATTTATGTAACGCAAGTGTTAACTTATTTCTGCACATATCATTCATACCTGCAGTTGTTTTCACATGCTCACTCCCTAGTATGGTGATCCTCCTTGAATAGAGCCTTGTTTATTGCCTTGTTCATTGCCTTGTTTACATTCTTTTACATCTTCAGAAGCAAAGTCCTTTATCTCTATCCATTGTCTCTGAATTTTTTGCATGTCCCAGGGCATATACTTAGGCTATCATTGTGTGTGTCTATGTGTCCATATGCTGGCCTCATATTCAGATTTTTATAGAAATTATATCTTGCTCCATGTTTTATAGTAGTTACCCGTTTTATCCTTCCATTGACTAGTTACAATTGTACAACTGTTAGGATACAGGTATATCTATTCCAAATTTGTAATTTTTATTTACAGATTGATTAGCACTTGATGACACAACTGTAAAATTCAGAAGTACTCAGTACAATGACAAAGCAAGTTACAGCAGCTACTAATAGTTTCAGGACTTGAATTATGTCCTTATTCTCCATCCATTGTCTCTGGATTTTTCTGTTTACTTGAATTATACTACAAAGAGAGATTTTTTTTTTTTTTTTTTTACAAAGACAGATTTTTAAGACTGACTCAGCCTTGTTGTAATCTATTTCCATAATTTAATGCAGCACGGGCGATTTTGTGCAAATAGTGATGATAGCTGAATTCTAGTCCAAAATCATAAACCCTGGGTATATTGCATGTTTTTCCATGTGTATAGTGAAGCCTGTTAATTCCCCACTTATTTCACTAAGTTATGAATGATTCAAATGAAGTAACAAGTGTGAATGTGCCTTAACAGTAGTGATTACTAGATGTAAAGCGTTCTTATTATTCCCTTGTTCTTCCTATAGATACCTGAGATTGATTTTTGCAAAGAGAACTAAATAAATGTATTATACCATTTGATGGGCTATTCTGAGCTTTTGGCTGTATTTTATTTTCAGTTTTAAAAATTTCGGACAGAATTTTCTATAAGAAACTAATGATGACACTTTGAAACAGCTTCTGAATTCCCTTGCATGTGATTGCTATAATAATTTTCCAAGAACTACTAAAATTTGGCATGACTTTCTCTTCTTAATATTGAAGTAACTGGATAGTATAGTAATAAGCTTTGCCGGTATTAGCTCCCTTACAGCCCAGTGATTTTCCGAAAAGCACATCTTCAGTTGATTAGGATATAATTTCTTGATTTATTTCTGAACAACAACAACAAAAAGCAGAAAGATCTGTTATTTTTCTCTCCTCAGGAACATTTTTAAGCCTAATGAAATTTTTAAAAGGTCGGTTAAAGGTTTACTGGTTTCTTCGCTCTTTTCCCTTAATCTTCTTAATGCTTTGTATGCCATCTAAAATTGGTGCTTTATCAATTTCAAGTGCATTTCAGTCTTCTAAAAAAAATCACTCTTATTTTCTTTGTTGCTCAATTTGTCTTGCTTGAAAAAGAAATATTCGAATCAATGCAATATCCTATTAATATAAGTCAATTTAAGATATGATTCAATTTTCTATTCCAAAAAAAGATAAATTTGCTGTTATTAATGCATCAGCACATACACAATTATAGATATGAGATTACAAGTATCAAAATTATGCTTGTTGCTTTCTTGAGAAAAAATACAAGAGTATTCCAAAGAAATATCTGTTGTGGGGTGATTGGGTGGCTCAGTCGGTTAAGCATCTGCCTTTGGCTCAGGTCATGGTCCCAGTGTCCTGGGATGGAGCCCTGCATCAGGTTTCCTTCTCAGCAGGGAGTCTGCACCTGCCTCTGCCTCCCTCTTCATGGTCTCTCTCTTATGCTCACTCTCTCTCTCAAATAAATAAATAAAATCTTTAAAAAAAAAGAAATATTTGTTGTAAGTTTCAAGATTTGGTCAAATAAAGTGTCTTCCCATCAGATAATTAGAGTTCCTTTCCTGGTACTCATGCAACTGTGTGATAATTCCCGTATCTTTGAAACTTCATAAAGTGTTTTAGGCTATGATAATTTAAATTGTTACCAGAAACTAATAATGAAAATTTGTAATTATAAGTAAAATTTAATATTGTAAATATCAGAAAACATCCCTGCCTTTTTTCTACAAAGTGAAAGGTGTTTTAAATGAACCCCAAATGTTTGGCATATTATATGCATGCCAAATATGTCTTCCAAGAGAGGTGCCATTTGGACAAAATGTATTTCTAGTGCACATCTTTATTGGAAAAAAATTGCCTTGGGTTTTGTTTGCTTGTTTATTGTTTACCTGATGCTTCTCTCAAGTATGTACTATAAATATAAATAAGATTATTGAACACCTACCTCGTGTCAAGTACCTTTCCTACGTTTATCATAAGCCTTTCTCTAAAATCACTCTCAAAATAAGATGTTTTTTCTGTTTTATTTTATTTTTTAATAGAGAGAAAATTGAAGACCAATGGATGTTACTATTTCTCAAGAGAGAAATAGCTAGGAGACTACAGTCAGGATTTAGGGTTCAGGCTAGGACTTTCTGACATATATGAGCACAACACCCATCTAAGAGGAAGGGCATTTCTCCAGTCTTCATTTATGGTGGATGAGAAAGTGCCTTCAAAACATATGGCATTCTCAAACCATAAATGTAGACTAATTCCTTAGATTTCTCCATTTATGAATGCATAGTGTAGCAAACAAAAAAAATAAATAAAGCTGCACATGTGTCACCAAACAACACAAATGGAGGTTATTTGTAATACATAACAAAAAGTTCAGTGATATCACTGGAATAAATGTTCAGTAATGCTATTGAGAACCAAGTCTCTTGTTATGCTTTTGCTTAGGTATTTTTCTTAAATATTTTTCTTTTTGTTTTTTCGTGCTCATTCTTGTAGTGTCAGGGTCGCAATATGGCTCCTGTACCTTTAGACATCATACTATTTGCCTTTTACTGGCCAGTGGCAGGAGAAAAAGAAAGGGACATCACTAATTGACTTCTTCATGTGTCTTATTGGCTTGAAATGTGCCACATGTGTATCTCTGTATCTATCTCTGTGTAACTCTGACAGTAATGGAAGCTAAGATGTCAAGATTTAACATTTATATCAGAAAAGGGATAATGAGGTTGGAAATGGAATTTTGAATAGCTGACTTATAATACTGCTATACACACATTATCTTACGTATCTTACTTTTTTAGAAGTACCCAAAACTGTTTTCATTTATTCATTAATTCTGTCAGTCATTTAAGAACTACTTACTCAATATTGATTGCTAGATGCTAAAAATATATCTGTGAATAAAAAAGACAATACCTATCTTAAAAAATATACAAAAATCAATTTCAAATAGATTTTGGGTCTAAATGTTAAAGACAAATGAATAAAGTTTCATCAAGAAAATATTGAAGAATATCTTTGTGACCTTGGAATAGACAAAGCTTTCTTAAAGAAGACACACACAGATTGAAACCCTAACTATATATAGAGAGAGTGACATATTGAACTATATTAAGATTGAGAACATCTGGAAATCAGAAAAACATCATTATAAGGTAGAAAGGAATCCACAGGGCTGAAAAAAAATAGTCATAATACATACAGCTGACAAGACTATAATCAATAAAAAATGACATTTAACCCAATTGAAAATAGGCAAAACAGGTGAATAAATATTTATTTAAAAGGATATACAAATGTCTGTAAACATACGAAAAGGTCTTTAACCATGCTAATCATCAGGAAATTCAAATTAAGAGGGCAGTGAGATTCTGCTACCTACCCACCAAAATGTCTGCAATGAAAGACTGAAAACCTCAGTTATTTGCAAGGTACTTTCAAGTAGTTGAAGCAACTGAAACTCTTCAGTGAGAATGCAAATTGGTGCAGTCACTTTTATTTATTTATTTTTTTATTTTTAAGCAGGCTCCACACCCAACGTGGGGCTTGAATTCATGAGCCTGAAATCAAGAGTCACACGTTCTACCAACTGAGCCAGCCGGGTACTCCTTACACAGTTACTTTTAAAACCTGCTTGGCAGGGGTGCCTGTGTAGCTCAGTCAGTTAAGCATCTGCCTTCTGCTTGGGTCATGCTCCTGTGATAGAGCCCTGTTCCTGGGGCTCCCCACTCACCGGGAAATCTGCTTCTCCATCTGCCCCTCCCCATGCTCATGCTCTCTTTCTCTCTTGCTTTCTCTCTCACATAAATAAATATAATCTTTAAAATAAAATTAAATTAAAACCTGTTTGGCAGTATTGTCTATAGCTGCATATATGTGTTTTTGACCTAGTATTTCCATTTCTTGATATATGCCCCAAAGAGAAATATATATATGTGTGTGTGTGTATGAATATATATATATATATATATATATATATTCACCTAAAGACATGTACAAGAAAGTTCATAGCAACAACATTGATAATAGCCAAAACTTGGAAATAAATATATATCATCATTAGAATGGAGAAATAAATCATAGTATATTTATATAATGAAATGTCATGCAGTAATGTAAATAAACAACTTAAATTGCATGTAACAGTATGGATGGATCATATAAACATAATGATAAAAAACATTAGCACATACTCAAGGTTCTATATCTATGTCTATCTGTCTATAGCAAAGGTAGCCTATGCTATTAAACTCAGAATAGTAGTTAGACCTTGTGGGAGGTTCTGAAGACAAGATTAAAGAATGAAGGGAACTTCCTAAGTGTTAAGAATAAACCGTTCTTTTACCTCAGAGTTTTTAACAGAGGTGTTTTTTGTGTGGGAATGCATCAAGCTCCACACTAATGACATATATGCTGTTCTTTATGAATAGTATTCTTCAATAAAAAAGTTAAAAATAGATACACAGAAGCAGAAAGAAAAAAAAAACTAGCTCTGACACTGACCTCATTGAGGTTATTGACTAACGGAAGAGAAATATTAAGCAACAATCGTGAGTATAGCTATACTAATATGAGTTTTGCTAAAGAGATTAAATGATAATTCAGGTATTTCAGAGAGCATTAAGCAAAGTGCTTAAATTCAGATTGGAGGGTCTAGAAAGACACCCCTAAATAAGTGAGACCAAAGATATTATCTGAAGCATGAGGAAGTTTTCAGGGGAAGATTGAAGAGAAGAGTACTCTAAGCAAAAGGAATAAAGTATGTAAAGACTCTCAGGAGAAAAAGAATTTGGCTTGTCAGAATAATCAAAAGACTAATGTAGCTAGTATAGATGGAAGGGAGCATGGTGTGATTAGATTCTCTTCAAATCTTTAAAACTAGGGTATTTCCCAAATCCAGAGATCTAGTGTGGATTCAGAATTCATCAGTTATGCATTAAGTCAACATTTGGTAATGTCTCCATAATAGATTTTCAAGTAACTTGGGGTCAAGTGGAGGATGGAATGTAAATAAAAGAGTAACAATTCATAAGAAGAGTATTATGGTAATGGTATGCACGCATTGCCATGGGAAGACACAGAAGTGACAGTATTAAGCCATGGGAGGGATCAGAGATGATAGAAATTATTTCTCAGAAGAGATGATAGCTAAGGTGAATCCCAAAGACCAAGTAAGAATGAGCAGGCAAATAAGTTGGGGCATCAGCAAGGATATTCCTTTGCAGAAGGAACATGGACAGACCCCAGAAGCAAAGCAAATAGTTGAGTATGGATAGAAAATAGAGTGTGGGTACAGAGAGAAGAGATTAAGAGGGACATGTTGGGGAAAACATAAGCAAAGACCAGATTACAAAAGACCTGGTCCCCCATGGTTAAAGACTTGGAGTTATATTCTAAACAGAATAGGAAGACTTTGAATGGTTCTAAATGGTGACATGAAATGATCAGATTTTAGAGGTAGTAATTTTCACTGTTATGTGCCAGATTCTAGGGGAAAATGTGACCCAATAAGTATTTGTTGCTGAATGCATTTAAAAACTGGATTTCATTGACTTCTATCTAGACAGTGGGTCTACTCTGTCAGAAAATCCTGTTGAGTCTGCCTCGAAAATGTATCCATAATCTGACCATGTTTCTTCACAATGCCATCTACTTAGATTTTTGTAATAGCTTCTTACTGACTTTCTTGCATCACACTTACTCCTCTACTGTTCATTCTCAACACAGCAATAGTCAGAATCCTTTAAATTGCTTAAGTCAGGTGATGTCACCTCTGTTCAAAACTCTTTAATGCTTTTTCTTATACAGAGTAAACTTTAGTGGCCTTCAAAAGTCTTGCAAAATCTGCTCTTCACTTTCATGAGCTCTCTGATATCCTTCCTTCTCACCTTTATTTACTCTCTCTCAGCCACATTGACTCTTTGCTGTTCCTAATCACACTTACAATAACAAATCATCTTTCACCCTCTTGACTTAGGGCCTTTCCTCTATGTCGTTTTTTTGCTCCTTGAGCCCTACCTTAACCACTCTTTTAAAGGTAGCACTTCTCACCTGTTCCCAGAACTCCCATTCCTCTTACATTACTTAATTTTTTTATAGCACTCATCACTTTCTAATATGCAATTTACCTAAATTATTATGTTCATTGTATATGTCTTTCTTTCCAGAAGAATGTAAGCTCCAAGGTGGCAGAATTTTTTTTTTCTTTTATCAAACTCTAGTGCCAAAAAATGTCCTTCTCATAGTTAGTGCTCAATAATACTCATCAAATAGAGAGGTGGAAGCAGGAAATGCAGTTAGAATGCTACTATCCATTCACCAGGGTAGTACGGTGCAGAGAGGGAAGTGGATCAGTGTGCTATATTTGGAAGTGGAACCATTGACCTTCTCTCAATTCTATGCAAATTGCTATGCATGCACCCTAGTTTCTCAGCTTCCAGCTCATTGTGCTCACAGCCTCCCAAAGTCCTTTGTATGTAGGTTTCTGGAACTGCTTTTATAAACAGTGATGGACTTGATGTGGAAGATGAGAAAGAGAAATGTGTTCAAGATGATTCTCAGATTTCTGAGATGAACTTCAATGGGCCACATCAAAGATTAGGAGTACTAGAAGAGGAACATGTCTGAAGGCAAGATCAAAAGTTTAGATTTAGTTATTGTAAATGACTCATCCAGGAGGCAAAACCATTTTGACTGAATAGACCAATCAGTCAAATGCTAAGAAGAGACTAGCTGAATTCAATTACTTGCTATTAACTTTGAAAAAAACTGCTTGCTAAGTGACTACATATTGACTGAAAAGGATTAAATGTGATATATGAAGACATTAAACTTCATGTAATAGTCAGTGTTTAGTGAGAGAAACATAACTAGTAGGAGAAATATATTTAGAGATTTATCGCAAGGAATTGACTTAACATAATTTTGGGAGGTAACAATGCAAGTCTGAAATCTCCAAGCAGGCCTTTCAGGAGGGGTAGGCTGGAACTCTGGGGCATGAGTCAAAGCTGCTATGCATAGGCAGAATTTCTTCTTGTATGAGGAAGTTTTAGTTCTGTTCATAAAGTCTTTCAACTGATTAAACCAGGCCCACCCAGATTAACTAAAATAATCCCTTTACTTAAAAATCAACTCTGGACTTTAGTCATATACAAAATGCCTTCACAGCAGCATCTAGATTAGTATTTGATTGAATCACTGGGGCTCTATCCTAGTCAAGCTGACACTTAAAACTGAATATCACACTCAACTCCTTCCTGTACTGCAGCTTTTATGAATTCTTTAATAAGCTTTAGTTTTCCTTTATGCACATTAGGAAGAGGTTTTAATATAATCACTTATGTTAAGGATCTGTTTGCATTAACCCTCACTAGATGTTTATTTCAACATGTGTGTCCTTGAATTTACCTGCTTTCTGAATTTCTCCTTACTTATTTTAATGGATTTCTGTCTTGTGATTCTGCCTATAAGAATGACTTCATTTTCAAAATGCTCTAGTGTAATTTGAAAAAAACAAGTCTGTATACCTCTTTGATATGCTAATAGTAGTTTCCCTGAATAGTAGGAATTTCAGTGTCCTGGAAAAATAACTATTTGAAAAAAATACATATTTATGTATTTTGGATGTACAAAGCAGTTTGTATTTCTCACTTTTACACTTTAGTACATGAATTTTTCAATATTATCACAAAGTAAACTATTATCTTTATCCTCCCACCCCCAACCCCCATTGACTTTGCTGAGAAAACAATCACATTGCTTTCTGCTAACATATTTATTTAATGAACAATAGATTTATTTCACATTATTCTTCTAAAACATTCAGCTTTTAAATGGTCTTTTTAATTTTCATCCCTCATTTTCTATGAAAGTCCATGGTATGATTTTAATGCTAATCTGAATGAGAGAGGAACAAAGCACTTTGAAAACTCAGAAGAGGGAGTGAATGACTCTTGCTGGGGGATTTAGGAAATATTTTATTGACTAGGAAGTAACTTTGACCTTGAAGACCTTTTGGTCTTGAAGTATGTAGGTGCTTGACAGGTTGAGAAGGGGTATTATTCCAGGTTATGGGAAAGGAATATATCATGGGCAACACCACAGAGGAATAAAGGGGCATGGAATATTGAGGTTAAGAGAAGTATGAATGGAGGATCGAGTGCATGAAGTGGAATACAGAGATATCAAGCTGCAGAAGTTTGTTGGATTTGGAATTGGAGTTACATATGTCAAATTGAAAAATGAATTGGCAATAGAAAACACTCAAGACTTTGTGGGCTTTTATACTTTACTGATATTTATCTATGTGCCTGTCACAGTGCTTGATACATAGCAGGCATTCGATAAATACCTTTGGTGATGGAACACAGCCTGTGTTGTTTACAAAAAGCAGATCTGTTTTTACACAAAATAGCTCTTGGTTGTATTGAAGAGTGAATTTGCATGATGATGGTGAGAAATGAATGACACAAAGATCAAATAGGAGGTTAGAAAAAAAGAAATTGACTTTAAGAACTTTTTTCCCCTACCCATAAGCATTTTAAAAGATAGATCTTATGTTGGTATCAAAAGTTTAAACGTGTTTTTATGGAAAAGGGGCAGTTGTGCATTGTTGCATTAAATCATATTGAAACTTGTCTGTGAGCAATAATGTTTACAGACATCTAAAACTATATCAGCTAGAGAATAGTGTGATGCAATTTCATAGAGTTTTTATATTCTTTTTTCATTGAAGGAGATTCTGAAAGACATCTGTGAGCATTGGATCAATGTTGTGAATTTGCCAAAATATTTTTCCATGACAGCAAAGATATTCAAGAGAAAACTAGAAAGTGGATCTGAAATAATAGTCCAGCCCTGGGATTGCATCTCTTTCTGCTGATGAATAATTGGGTTGTATCTAAGGGTAATACTTTCTGCTAGGCTGGAGTATAGCACTGTGTCTCTGAGAAGTTTTTATATTCTGCACAAATTGATCCCAAAGATTAAAGAATTCATGATTGTGATTTCAAGTTATACTTATTGACACCTATTCTTATTGAGTACAAAGACAAATTGATAAGCAATTTGTTTTAATCCTCTTGGGAAAGGGGTGGGATTACTTTAGAATGCATGTTGGTTAATTTTTTTACCAGCGTGTACCAACAACAAACTAATTTGTTTCTAAATTTCTTTGATTTAAGATACATACTGCCTTAGAAAATAGAAAAGAAAATCTCCTGGAGCTTACATTTTACTTGAAATCATAACAAAATTGAAATAGTGCCAACCCAAACAACTATTACATGCAAACAAGCATCAAATATGAAAAATATTTTTTATGAAAAATATTTTTATACTAGTAAGCATGAATTTTTAAATATATTTCTCAAAATGCCAATTAAAAAAAAAACTTTTGAGAGGAAGAACTTAAACACTTCCAGTACTAAATGAAATATAGATGTAGATATTTGTCTAGTCAATTTATTTTTTTACACACACACACAAACCACTTGATTTGGTGGTCATCCATGCAGCCATGGACAATTCTCTCTCCCTGATAGCTAATGTTTTCAACTGCAACCAAGGATCTTTTCCACCAGATCAAAAATCTCCAGTTCATTAGACCTATAAAACCAGAGAGAGAACCTTTGGCTAAATATACACTTCAAGATCAGACAGATATTGATAACTGCATCACTTCAATCATAGAGTAGGACTTCTTGAGAGTGTATTCTTTCTCTCTCCCTCCAAATCCTTCTCTGACAAAGACTTATGGCATAGTGCGACCACCAATTGTATCATAGTCTCACATGGTGGGCATGAAATACTGTAGGAAATTAATTTTGACTAAGGCATCTGTCTCTATCATTTTTACTATAAAAAACACTAGCTAAATTTGAGTTAGACTTTTTATACTAGATGTTGTTCCCCCTCACCATCTATCCCTAAGATGTGTGCCTATGTCTACTTAATGTAACTTCATAGCAACATACTAAAATTGCTAATTAGGCCTTTGGCTCTACCGTCATTCATTGGCATTAAAAAAATCAGTCAGTGCTTCAATTATGTGCCCAAACTTATTCTTAGAACAATAACTGAAAGGAGTTATACCTCATTCATCTAGTATCAACAATGTCAGTGTAGGACAAAATTGTCATGTGGTCTCCATCTTCTCTGGTGCATGTGGACACTGGTGAATTTCTTGCCATGTAAGGTATGAGCTACTTGTTCACCCGGTAGTTTTTCATTCCTACTGTGGGCACTAAACACCTTGTTTTTTATGAGAATTGAATGAAAAAGAAAGAGAAAGAAAGCAAGAGAGAAAGAAAGAAAGAGAGAAAGGAAGGAAGGAAGGAAGGAAGGAAGGAAGGAAGGAAGGAAGGAAGGAAGGAAGGAAGAGAAAGAAAGAAATCTTCCATTTTTCCTGAATTTTATAGATTGTATTATACTGGTTTCCAATTTCCAATCTACCAAAATGAGCCCAGGAAAATGATAGGATACAATACAAAGAGAATTGTAAATAAATATCCAGTTAAGAAGATGTATACCTTGTATGAGAGCTTTGGTATCAACTGGAATGGAAAATGAACTGTACGGGGTGGGAGGTGGATAATGGAGACATTTCAAGTGATTAGTGAACAGACAGTATTACTCACTTTACCTTTTATAAACAGAAAATACTTGCATTAACTGGTTGAAACTTTTGCTGATTGTGATTATGCAGATCAAAATCAGTTTACAGTTATATTTCTGTCAAATCCTAATCAAAGCATTTACCAACCCCACAGGTTACCCTCTAAAAAATTCTTGAAGTTGAGGCACTATGTGATTACTAAGTAAACAATGTTGTTCACTCTATGTTAGAAGGAAAATTGCAGAAAGACTACTTTTTAATAGGATAGATTTCTGGGCTAAATGGTTGCAAACACAGAAATTAATAAACTTTTATAATCAGTCACTTTGAATTTATTTATTTTTCTCTCTTTTTGAATTCTTTCCAGTTCCCTTTGTCACCGGCCATCTTCTTTGCGCCTTCCTGCCTTTAACTTTTCACCTCCCCCAACTTCTGTCTCACAGCGCTGCTTAGTAACAAGCACAGGTCATCAGTTTAAAATAATATCTGCTTGAACAGAAATGAAATTTCTTATTAAAAATTAAGAAATAATCCTAGCTCATAGGTTCTCTGAGGGTCCTGTCTGGCTTAATTTTTTAATTTTATATTTCTAAATTATAGAATAGTATCCAGAACACAATAGTTGCTTAACAAATGAATGCTTAATTTAAAAAAAAAAAAAAAGAGAGAGATTTACCAGAGTTTCATTGCTATTGCATTAAATTAACTAACATTAATAAATTAACATTTATTACAATTGTACTAGGAGAGTTTCAATGTTTAGAGATGATAATAGACTGCCCTGAACAAACTCCCTTTTCCCAAGCATTGTACATATATGAATGAATTAATTGCTCACTTCTGAGCTAAGTTCCTTTTGTTAACCTATTTTCTATTTGAGGAAATTAAGGATAGACTAAGTAAATAATCCGCCCAAGGTCAGAATGCCATTCCTAGAGTTAAAATATGAACACAAACAATCTGACTTCAAAGCACTTTTATTTTTTTAAGCACTCTGGTATAAAATAAAAACTGACCATTCAATTAGCCAAGGTTAATATTTCCCAGATATTTGGATTTCATGATAGGGTTGACAACTTCAATTTTTCAAAAATGGTATGAACAGAATTACTTTGCCCAAACTATGTACAAAAATATATATAAAATGTATTTTAGCACAAACATATAAATTGCAGTAATTATCATAATAAAGGACAGTTCTTTAAATTGACATTAAATATTTGTGAACCAGTCAGTGCATTGTCCTCATTTCAATGTTCCCTGATCACAGTGTTCTTATGGATGGCAATGGCAAGTCCTCTGGCATCGGGGAACTTCTTCAGTATATTATGCACTTTTGCCATGAACGTTTCTGTTTCCATTTGTCTCTTTCTACGTAGGATGGATTTTAACATGCCCTAGAAGTCTATACACAGCAAAAGGGCATCATTTGCTCCTTGTAGAAATGAGGACATGACCATTTCACCAGCTGACCTGCATTCCGAGGTATCTGGGCATGAAGCCAGCAGTCCTGGAGAATTAGACTAGAATGAAATCCTCTTGAGTTCATGTCCCAGAAAGTATTTTTCAGTGCCCTCAGGGATCAAAGGCGAGAATAAAGCTGATTTTTTATAATCGGCTAACACAAATTGATAGTAGCATGAATAAATAGCTGTGTTTGAGGCTAAGTTAAAACATGAGTGGCTCTTCAAAGGTATAAGTTCAATTTTAGCTCGCTCTTTGGCTGCACATTCACTGCTGATTCAGTTTCAGTACTTAATTATTTCTGATGGCAGATAAAAGCACACGTTTTCTTCTATTTCTGCACATGTTAAAAATGTTTACAAAGTAGAACATAGAAGATGGCATCTACAAGTAGTATATTTATGTTCTCCCCAAGTAAACCAGAGGAATTGACAATATTTACTATTTTATGAGAAATAGTTTAATTATCTCTATATAACTTATCAGTTTATTACATTCAAATCATTTTATATTGGTAATGCACAGATTGCATACTCCGATTCATGAATTCTCTTTTCTGATCACCAACAAGATTCCAATATATGTGAATATTTACCCCTCTTTCCTGCCTTCTGAGACACGAGGGATAAAATATTGCCCCTCCAGTCAAAGAGGATCCTTCCATCTATGCTCCTCTGGATGCCATCCCAGATTGCTTCCTCAAGAAGTTCTCTTCTGCATTTCTCCCGGCCACCTCCATTGCCTCTATCACCTCTCCCTGGATTATGCACTTAAGCCTGGGATCCCCTGTCTTGAAGCAAAATAAAAGAAAACAAAAGAAAAAAAGAACAAGTCCCCCTTTATTCCCACTTTCCATTTTCTGTTCACTTTCATAGTAAAATTTCTTAAGAAGTTTTATACAGACATTTACATGGAAGACCAAGCTTTTGATGATGTCAATGAGATAAAGAAAATATGGAGGAGAGGCAACAAGTTTATTTTTATTTATTTATTTATTTTTAATTTTTTTTTTAAAGAGGTTTTTTTAAAATTTATTTCACAGAGATAGAGAGAGAGCACAAGTAGGCAGAGCAGCAGGCAGAGGGAGAGGGAGAAACAGGCTGTCTGCTGAGCAAGAAGCCTGATGTGGGGCTCAATCCCAGGACCCTGGGATCATGACCTGAGCTGAAGGCAGCCACTTAACCAACTGAGCCACCCAGGTGCCCCAACAAGTTTATTCTTAATTGAAGATACTTTTAGGTAAGAAGAGCTCATAAGCATATGTACCATGTTCCCTTTTTTCTGAATGAATTCTCTTTTTTGCAGCACATTATTATCAAAAAAACTTGGCTTTAAACATCACATATTTATTCTCTCACAGTTTGTGTTGAACAAGAATGTGGGCCTGCTTCTTCAGAGGCTCTTACAGACTATAATCAAGAAATCTTCTGTCTTTAGTCATTTTACAACTTAACTAGGAAAGGATCTGTTTCGAAGTTCATGTGGTTGTTGGTTTTATTCATTTTTCCATGGGTTGTTGGACTCAAGTCTCTGCCACAGAGGCCTCTCCAACATGGCAGGTTGCTCCATCAAACCCTATCGGCTTAGAAGGAAATACAGAGTCTACTAACAAGGTGGAAGTCACAATCTTTAGTAGCCTACTTATGGCTACTAAGGGTGGCACCCTTCACCATTGTCATGTTTTACAAGTTAGAAGCAAGTCACTAAAACCTATCAAGGGAAAAGATTACACAAAATGTGAATATCAGGAGGTGGGATTACTGAGGGCTCTTAGAATTTTGTCACTCATTTCCCAACTACCGACCATGTAATTGTCAAAAATAATTCTCCAGAAAGAATAAATATAATGCAATAGCAATAATAGTTTAAATGTAATATTGAAAATTATATAAACATAAATGAAATTATTGAGTACATAAGTAGAGCATATAAAGAACCAAGTGCAATGTGATTAAAATTTTCTTGAAGTGTCAAATAGATGAGATGAGCATGTTGATGGCACAATTTCAAATTATAAGGAAAAGCATATATGTAACCCCCACACCTTTTTTTTCCAGTGTGTATAGTAGAAAAGACAAGGGTCAAGACAATAAAACAGGATTATCATAGTATTGTGCCAGGGAGTGTTCTAAGTATTTTATGTGTTTATTATGTATATTATTTTTTAGAAATGTCATTTAAGTATTTTATGTATGTTATCTTATGAGGAAGCAACTGCTATTCTTAACCCCATCTTAAAGATGTGGAAACCGAGACCCAAAGTATCATACCTAATAACTGATGGAGTTAGAAATTGAGCTTAGATTTTCATGCTCTTAAACACCAGACAAAACAGCCTGTCCAATTGTTAACCTACAATGTGTTTCAGTACATCTTTGTGGGAAAATTAGGACTAGAAACCCAATAACTATTACTAATTCAAAAGTAGAACACTAAGACTGGCAAAGGATTACATTTTTTAGTTTAGTGTCCTAAACTGAGACACTTTTGAGAGTGAACAGAATTGTCACTAATAACTATGGAGGAGCAACAAGCATAAGCAAGCCATGATTTGTTTACCTTATTTTTCTGAGGACACCAGTATTGACTTGTTGAGGTGGCTTTCCAGAGTTTTCAGAAAGGAGATTAATAACTCCCTGTCTATCTTTCACTCTTTATGAGTATAGAATGTATTTGTGGGCCAAATGCCATTGCTTCATTCTCATTGGACAATAACCTCTTCTCATTTACCTACCAAAGCTTTTTTTTTTTTCTTTACATGAGTAAGAGCAGTTGAGGAATGAATGTTATCAAGATGAGGTTACCAGTATCAAAGAGTATGAACAAGACTAAGACTTTAATAAAACATAGCACTTGGTTACATAGTATATCCTGTCCCTAGTTTTGTCAGTTAGCATAACAGGCTTCATCTTGCAAATTCAGATTATATCAGTATTTAACTGGGATGATTTTGCTTCAGAGGAATTTGGGCAATATCTGGAAATATTTTTGGTTGTCATGACTGAGGAAGTTGCTGTCGTCTAGTGGCTAGAGGCCCAGGATATGGCTAAACATCCTATCCGAAGGATGTTTCCTTTTATAAGAAGGAAGAAATGAAGAGTTCTTTAGTTCTTTAATTTCTTTTCCTCTTTACTGTGAAAAGAACTGGCTACTTACTTATATGCTTCAAAAAACAAATCCATATAAATGTCGATGACAGTCATTAGGACAGTGAGTTAGTAAATCAATTTTAATACTGAGAGAAAGAAGTCTTCACTTCAGCTCTCGGAACACAGAACAGTTTTTCATTAAGAATCTCACAAGTGAATGTCAACAAATTCAAGAACTATCTGTGTCAAACTCTTGATCCTCTGTATCAGAAATAATATAATAAACCATCTCCTCTTCAGGCAACTTCACATTGTTATTAATTATCAAAAACTTCGTGTTTCTGTAAAGGCAACATTAAAGAGAAAAAGAGAAAGAAAAGGCCTGCTTAGGAGAAATTAACTATAGGTAAAAAGAGATTTAAAAGTATTGAATATGATAATTTTTAAAAAGTAGCATGTTCTGGTTTAAATTAATAAATTGAATGTATTTGAAACACTATAAAATATCATCAAAACATGTATTTAAGTAAAGGAAGGATGACTCAAACATTAAGCCATTATATCAAAGTGCCCATGAATCTTGTTTTTGATATTTCAACTACTGAAATGATGGAGAAAACAAGATTTTTTTTTGTGATATGTTTTAGATTACATTTAAAGGAAAGCCATTGGAAAAACAATGTGGATATATGACATCATTGCTATATGATGTGTCTATACTCACAATTCAGTTTGGAAAGAAAAAAAATTGAATTAAATAATTTTTTTTTTTTTTAAGATTTTATTTATTTATTTGACAGAGAGAGAGATCACAAGTAGGCAGAGAGGCAGGCAGAGAGAGAGGGGGAAGCAGGCTCCCTGCTGAGCAGAGAGCCGCGGGGCTCAATCCCAGGACCTGAGATCATGACCTGAGCCGAAGGCAGAGGCTTTAACCCACTGAGCCACCCAGATAAATAATTTTATCTTTTAATAATCAAAACTTTGGAAATAATACTAGCTGCTTCTTTTTAGTCAGTAAACATGGAAAGGCACAGGAAACAAATTAAGATACATGATATATCACTACCTGGAGGACATCACTACTAAAATTGTCATTCTTCCAGGTTCATGCATATGCTCATATACAAATGGAATCTTATACTATTTTATAACTTTTTTTCTGTTACTTTGAAGATAGTTGACTGATTCAATGCAAACAATCATTTAAGAACAAGTTTGGTCAAAGACTAATTGCTGTTTCTGAGAATAGATCTGAGTATAATAAGCTATCTGATATGGCTTATTTTTCCTTCTTTTTTAGTCTTACTGTTTTAATTTTTATAAGAGTCATCTTCCATTTACAAGAAAATCATCTTAAAGAAACCCTTAAGATACTTTGAATGTAGTCTGAAATTCAGTTTCCCACATATTTTCTAAGTGATAGAAAATATTTTAACTAGTCCTAACTTGATTTTTCTACATCCTTTCCTATAAAATACACATATGCATACACTCACAAATGCACATTGTTAAATGAATTGACCATGAAATTAAATTAATATTGAGGAGTGATTCAGGAGGCAAGGAAACTTGTTTTATATGGCCTCAAGGTATCTGTCACAAATTTGGATATAAAAGTCTAAATGTTATCAAGACCATGATGGGTCTGAGACTTATGCTACTTGCAAGCTAATAAAGTAGTCCGCTGACATTTTATGGTTGCTGGCAGCAAACATGATATTCTGGGCTCAGAGACAAAGGATAGTTCATTACACACTGCAATTGTACTATTCAGTATATGATCATTTCTTGTGGTGGTTTCCCAAATCTGAATTCCACAGGATGATGCAAAAAGGCAAAATGATGCCCGCATAACATGAAACAAAACCAAAACCAAAACCAAAACCAAACAAAACTGCTAGCTCAGGAAACTCCCATCTTTTACAATGGGCTGCAAGCAAACCTGTCCCTTTGCCTTGGAGGGAGACATTCTTTTTTTATACGGGATAATAAACAAACCTGCCCTTTGCTCCAGACGAGATACTATCTCTATCCTTTATGTCTGTTTGCTCTCCAAACATCCTTGAAAAGATAATCTAGAACAAATAACTATCAGTGCTTCTGCTTGCAAGACTGCAGAAATGTTAAAGATTCACAGAGTTTCTTCTAACACATGGAAGTTCAAGATCAACAGAGTCATTGATTTGAACAATGTCAGGTAGATTATCTAGTTTTATAATTGGCATAGTCCAACACAGGACTAATGTGATCTAGAACAAACATGTAAATCAGGAAAGAATATTATAAGTTCCTTATTTGATTAGTCACTGAAACTGCTATGTGTTAATATGTCCTATGTCATAGTTCATCTTTCCATGAAGAGAAAAAAAGTAAAGTTTTCTCCTAAGAAAGCACATTATAAATTTTTGAAATAGATAATTGACTATTTGTCAAATATTAAAATAAGTATGAAGTCACCCCATCTCTTTCCCCTTCATTTTTCCACATCTAATGTTAACCACTTTTTCAGTTTCATAGATATCTTTCAGCTTTTCTTTATGCAAATATAAGCACAATGAATAAATTCTTGCTTTCCAAGTTTCTTAAGCAAAGGTAGCATATTTTTTCACAATTCTTTTGATAATTTTATTTGGTGCATATTGAATCATTTCCCCCATGTCTATACATTCATATAAAAGAGAGCTTCATTTCTGCAGAGTATGTTTTTATATTTCATTATACTTTAGTTTCAATTACAAAAGTCTTTATCTTTGAATAAATGGGTTTTTGTCAATATTTTGCTGCTTTGGCAATGTAAACATTTATTGCATACATGTCGCTTTACACCTGTGCAGGAATAACTTCAGGATAAACTTTAGTTTATAACTTCAGGATAAACGTTACTGGGTTAGAGGGAAAATGCATTAAAAAGTTTGATGGATATTGCCAAATTACATTCCATATGGGCTGTGCCATTTTGCGCTCACCAGTGGTAGATAAGATTGTTTGTTGCCAGAGAGCCTTATTTAAGTTAATGATGCTCAAACTAGATATTTATCTGCAAATGACAAAATCAGTCCATAATAGATATCATATACTACTATAACCTTCATATAGATTAATGATTCAAATGCAAAAAAATCATAAAGCCATAAACACTAGAAGAAAACATAAGTGAGTGGCTTGCACACCTGTATAGATAAAAGTGTTTCAACACAAACACACACCCACAAAAACATTTTTTGCATGATAATTATAATAATAAAATAATAATAACAATGCGGGGAAAAAAGACACTGGAGAACAATGAGAGAATAGTAGCCCTATAAGATTTACTAAGCCAGTGATGAAAATGCTGTTACTGCTTTTTGAGTAGGCAAATAGCTATAAAAAGAAAGAAAATAAACATAAACAAACAGAAATCCCCAAAAAACCCACAAATACTGACTCAAACACACATGGGAATTTAAGGAGCCTTTTCAATTAGAGCAGTTAAAGATAGACTGTTGGATCTCGTTGGACCTTTTAACTTTTCTCATTTCTCTTAAAGTATCTATTCTTTTCTTTTCTTTTCTTTTCTTTTTTATTTTCCTTTCCTTTCCTTTC
>CM052897.1:28021942-28046221 GCA_028534135.1 Potos flavus
AATAACCATATTTAGCAGAAGCTGGACTGGATCCTGGAGGAAAAACCAAGCGGCACTGGGAGACTTGAAGGATTGGATATTTATTAAAAACCCCAGTGGACTCAGAGGAGACCCTTCTCCAAAGATCTGAGCCCTGAGCACAAGCAGGAAGGGTAATTTATACCCTCCTATTGCGCCTACTTGGTATTTTGGCGTGAGAGGGGAACAGGGTAGGAAAGAAGAACCGAAAGGGCTTTGAGACAGGGACTGGAGTTCCCTTGCCAGTTTCATCGGTCGGCTTAAAGTACAGTTTTTCCTTATCACATAAAAGCAGAGTTCCATTCATTTGTAATCTGAACTTAAAATTAGAAATTTGTATTTATCTTTCTTTTAAAACAAATACATTTTCTTTAGGCTTATCTGTAACTGCAACTATCCAGACACCAGCAAAACCTCTCATCCAACACACACACACACACACACACACACACACACACACACACACACACACGTGTGCGTGCACACACATGGATGTAAGGAAAAGGTCCTCCAGACACCAACATTAAGTTTCTGACAGACCTTCTCTGCAAAGATGCAATTTATGTGGCTCATTACAGTATGAATCTCAATCAAAAAATATACAAAGGCTGAAATATTCAAATATGCAGCACAATCAAGAAAGCACACAGCTGATTGTTAAATTATGCAGCCTGTGGAGTAAATCCCATTAAAGACAATTTTAGAAACTAAAATATGTTTGAAAATTAGTAAAATAAGTGATTTCATTTGTCAAGTATATTCAAATATTTCAAAAGATACAAGAACTTGTGAGGAAAGATAGAAAACATTCAAACTCCTTTAGCAGAAGAAAGCCTGCCCTCCATCTGAGGGAGTGGGCTCCAGTGTGGTGAGAGCAACGACTGAGAACTGGAGTGAACGGTGGGGCCCCACTGTCACAGACCTTCTTTTGGAAATCTCAGAAAACTAGAGTATGGTGAATATCAAATGGTGAGATTTGTTCTTCCTTCATTCCCTAGAGGAATAGAATTTTAGTCTACTAGAAAAGATATAAAGTGCCTAGGGGATAGTAACTAAAGTAGAGAAAGGGAGGTGTTTTTGCAAAATTGGCAGAAATTGCCTTTTTATCTTCCAAGAAAATGTTGTGAGGCAAAACTGTCAATTTAGCACAGTTTTGCTTTAAAAAAACATTTCCTTATTTTGGGCATTAATTTTTAAAACTTTTCTTCTCCCACAAAGAATAAAACTGTACCATTGAAATAGTGTAGTTAATGCTTATCTTATGTAGCTTGATTATGTGACATTAATCATTTCATGTATCTTTACTTAATATAAAAAGGAACACTTAAAAGTATTTATTTAGTCTCCTCTTTCGGCAAATTCGGCTTCTGATGGGAAGGGATATGGCTGGTTTCACATAAGCAGGCACTATGCAGCCTTTCCATAAATGTGCAGATGGTTAATTGGTAATATCAAGTAGTCTTTTGCACAGATGGGGGAATAAAAATGATTAGTGGAAATTACACAGGAAGATTCATTCAGATCACGGCAAATGTAACAGTGTAGGAGTTATGGTTTATGTTTGTGAGCGGAAATAAGGCATAAGGAAATTGGCCTATCAAAAAAGCTATAATCAATTCAGTGATCAGTACCCAGAAGTCCTATAACATATTAAACTTACGGTCATTTTAGAAACACTTAGAAGGCTACAATTTAGCTTTCTTCTTACTCAGACTTTTCCCTCAACTGATTGCAAAAGCATTTATTAGTAATCATATTCTCTCAGCAGCAATAGTTTGGCTTACAAACACCTTTGGGAAACTTTACTCATTTTAAGTTTTCTAGTTCTTTCCTTAATGACTGAGCTACCCAACTTTTAGCAACTATGTGAAGGCTACCATGGCGTTTATATAAAACAAATTACCTCAGGTCAGGACATATCTGAGTTCTTTCAGATTGTATTCTGCAGAGTGACCATGTTGATTACCCATGTGTATTTATTTCTCATCTATTCCTGGAATTTTAATTTTAGGTCATTTAAATATGTTGACAAAAAAGAATATTTCTTTTACAGAGAGAGAATCCCCATGTTAAAAGTTTGGAAAAATGACTCAACCACACTTCTAAAATATTTCTTAAATGTAAAGGTCAATGGGTGTTATTTAGAAAACTATGAGTATATTTTTATTGGTACCTTTTTTTTAAAGAAAATGAGATAAATTTTTAAACTCAAGGTCAATGTAAATTGATTTTGTTCATTATTAGGCTACTAATCCATATTTTATTGAAACCATTTTTATAAATAAAGTTTTAGTTCAATTTCAGTGTGCTTTATGGCATTATAATGTAGTGTTCTTGAGAGCTTCTAATGCAAGGTCTTTCAAAGAGCAATTTAAACACCAGTTAGAAGCATAATGGAAAAATAGCTCACTCACAATGACAACAGAAGTGTAGTATCCCCAGGTGTAGACTTTTAAGAAATACTCAGGCAATATGTGAAGAAAATGATAACCTTTTCTACAATCACACGCTAATGAAGTTCTGTGCTTTTTGAAATGAAGTTTTGAAAATAGAGGCATGCATTGTCTTAGAGAAGAAGGTACAATAAAGATGTTAAATTTCTCTAAATAGTTCTCTAGATTCAGTGCAATTTTGATTCAAATTCTAATGGGATTATGTGAAACTTGATTAAATGGTTCAAAATATCATCTGCAAGAATATAAAGAAGAGAGATTGTTAGAAACATCCTAAGAACAAAATAGGGCCAGAGCATGCCCTTTGAGAATTCCAAATGTATTAAGGAACTATAGTAAAAATAACTGTATAATTCTGATTCAGAAATAGGCACATTAATGTATGGACCGTAGCAAAGAATAAAAAATCGATTAAATAAAAATGAGAATTAAGTATATAATAAAGTTTAAGAAGAATTACAAAATTAAGTAATTCATAAAGGAAAAAATTATGTTTTTAAAAATTCATTCAAAATTATTGAACATTTTAATCTTGAATATCTACTACATGCCAGAACCTGCTCAAGTTGCTAAGAGATAGAAAACTAAAGAAAAGACATAAGGTCCACACCCTTATAGTGTGTAAATCCAGGTGGGAGAAAGTAGACAATAAATAATAAATAAATATATTATATGTCAGTTAGTGACAATGTTATGAATAAAGAATAAGGGAAACAGAGTGTGACTGTTGGATGGAGCTATGCTGTCTTATAGAAGGTGACCAGGGGAGTTGTTCTTCTAAGTGGCATTTGTACAAACACATAAGATACTTTTTGTATGAAAGATTGGCAAAAATGAGAAAAAAGAGACAACATCTACATAAAGATATGGGAAAAGAGGTAGTTTTATGTGTTGTTGGTGAATGTGTGGAGTGATTCAGCTTTTCTGCTATGGATTTTGGCAATACGTATAAAATTCTTTTCATTAAGGAGATAAACGACTGGCAAGGATCCATATTGAAGCACTTTTTATATTGACATAAAAAGGAAATAGCCTCAAATTTATTAAAAGGTAGTGGGAAAATAAAATTATGGTATATCCAAACAGGGAGAGGGATTATGTACCCATGGGAAAATAGATAAAATGCTTTGTTTAATGAGAAAATGTCATGATATTGATAAGGAAAAACTGTACTTTAAGCCGACCGACCAAACTGGCAAGGGAACTCCAGTCCCTGTCTCAAAGTCCTTCCGGTTCTTCTTTCCTACCCTGTTCCCCTCTCACACCAAAATACCAAGTAGGCGCAATAGGAGGGTATAAATTACCCTTCCTGCTTGTGCTCGGGGCTCAGATCTTTGGAGAAGGGTCTCCTCTGAGTCCACCGGTGTTTTTTAATAAATCTCCAATTCTCCTAGTCTCTGAGTGCCGCTTGGTTTTCCCTCCAGGATCCAGTCCAGCTTCTGCTACAATACTATGTTAGAAGTACAGTATAACCCCATGAGTATAAAATTATATATCAATTCGTATTTCTTCCTCCCTCTCCTACACACACACACACACACATACACACACACACAGCTTGAAGGTCATTCATCAAAATATTAATATAGATTGCTTAAGGAGAAGGAATTTTAAATGTTTTTCAAGACCTTTTTTTATTGTTACAGTTATTTAGAGTAAGCATATATTATTTTTATAATGTCATATAAAGTAATTTTGTTTTAAAACACTATAAATATCAATTCTGTAGTATTTAGGAAGAAGTTACTATACTATTAAGCAAGTTAATTAGTGTAATTTAAAAAATAAATTTCAAGCAAACATTTAAAGTAAAGTAGAAGTGTGAACTGAGAGTAATGCTGTGTTCTGTGATTGGGGCAAAAATGGTCACTGGTAAAGTCAAGCTACAAGATACAGATGGTCATTTTCTCTCCATGTTACCTTAAGTCAGCTAGGAAGAAAGGAAGCTCCTTAAAGGCAGTGTCATTAATCAAATAGTCTATAAAGAAGGGTAAGAATGTGAATAAATCCTGGAGTGGAGAAGGTCCTCAACTGATTTCCTAAAAGGAGGGATTCCCTTTCTTCTCAAAGCCTTCCCTTCAGTCCTTGTACCATCTTTCTACTTGAATTAGGTAGGCGTAAAGTTAATAGGAGTAATCCCTTTGAAGAAGACTTCATTGCATTATTATTGAAACAATAGTATTAAAGGTTTCTATGAATGAAATCACACAGGAAAAAGAAGAAAGATGATAAAGATTCCTAACAGTTCAAGTTTTGTGCAATTAAGTACAGTTTGTAATTTTTGTTTAAAATTCTGTAACATTGCAGCGCCTGGGTGGCTCAGTGGGTTAAAGCCTCTGCCTTCGGTTCAGGTCATGATCTCAGGGTCCTGGGATCGAGCCCTGCATCAGGCTCTCTGCTCAGCAGGGAGCCTGCTTCCCCCTTCTCTCTCTGCCTGACTCTCTGCCTACTTGTGACCTCTCTCTCTCTCTGTCAAATAAATAAATAAAATCTTAAAAAAAATAAAAATAAAAATTCTGTAACATTTCAGTTTTAAATGCTGTTAAACAATATTAGTTTATTGCTTAACAGCAGCTATTATCCTTGCAGGGGATTATGCTTTATTTTGCCCATTATCACATGGAAAAGTTGCCCCTGGGTTTTTTGTTTTGTTGTGTGTGTGTGTGTGTGTGTGTGTTTTGTTTTTTATGGTCACTATAACAGTAGCTGTTCTGATTATTTGGAACACGAGAATTCATAATCTCCCAGATCTATTTCTTTCTCTTTATTCCTTTCCAGATGGATATTTCACAATGTAAAAGGTCTGCCAAGACAAAAACTCGTGTCATTTTTCATTTTTTCCTGTCTCTTAACCCAATGCAATGTCTGTCACTGAACCTTATTGATTCTTTTTAATGTCTTTAAAATTTACCCTCTTTTTTTCTTTTTGGCTTCAGTGTTACTACTTTAGATTAAGCTTTTATGATTTCTCATCTAGACTCTGCAACAATCTCAAAACTCTGCTTTACTTTTATCTGTCTTATTTTCTGCAATGCATCTGACCTTTTGTTTCAATGGTCTTTTTTAAGCATAATTTCAATCGTTTTACTTTGGTGCTTAAAAACATTGAATGGCATCCTCTTTTATTATAAGATAAAACTATAAAAAAGTGTAGATGATCTATCCACTATACATTCCCCCCACTCTCTTCCACCTCAGAAGCTGATATAATCACACTTTATTATACTAAAATGTTTGTAATTCCTTGAGTGTGGCTGTGACTCTGGACTTCTACATACAGGATACTCTCTTTATCTGATCCTTATTTTGTTCAAACCTCTCACTAACCTTGTTATTGTTTGTTTGTTCTAAACCAGGTTAATATTTACTAGTCCTTTAAAATCCCACTCCCACATGACTGCTTCTGAGATACTTTTTCTGTGTAATCCAGTATGAGATAAATGATCTCACAGCATCTGGACTTACTATATGAAAATCCACGTTGCATTGCATTGTAATGATGTGTGCATGTGTCAGTTTCTCCTAGTTAGAGCTCTGGATGAGAGGAAATTTATTTAATTCTTCATATTCCCTGAATCTGATACTTGTTGAATGCAGAATCTGAAGATAACACATCTGGTCTATTTGAATCTATCAAACCTCACCAAATGGCTATCCTTAGGCCATCAGAAGAGTACTAGGCTCTTAGTTTTAGGGTGTTTTTGTTCATTTTTATTTTTTTTTAAAGATTTTATTTATTTATTTGAGAGAGAATGAACGAGAGAAAGCATGAGAGGGGGAAGGGTCAGAGGGAGAAGCAGATTCCCCACTGAGCAGGGAGCCTGATTTGGGACTCAATCCTGGGACTACAGGATTATGACCTGAGTCTAAGGCAGATACTTCACTGACTGAGCCACCCAGGCATCCTCTGTTTTTACTTTTTTATCTAGGAATTCATAGCATACTTCATGGTGTATTTATAATAAAGCATAAGATCATTTTTCTAGGTCATACATTAATAGTTATTTTTCAGATGAAGTTTGATTTTAATAAGTGTGATCCTTATACCGTAATATCCATAACATTTTATGAAAAAGAACAATTATTGATGCATCAGATATATGAATTAAATGTATACTATATATCAGATACTGGCCTGCAGTAAACTCTGGAGTAGAAAAAATAACGGGTATATTGTCTATCCTTTGGGGACAATAAGTCTTAATCTTCCCCATGGGGCAAAAAAAAGTTCAGTTAACCTATTGATAAGGTCTCTTTCCTGGACAGAAATATAAAAAACCTATAAAAAGCCAAAAAACTGGGGGTTTAGACTAAATGTTAGTGAAAGTATGAAAAAAAATAAGAACTGTCAAAAAAAAAAAAAAAAGAAATAAGAACTGTCATAATAAAACCAATTCTTGTTTTAGCTATGATGATCAGCTTGTTTCATGTATGATATTTAAACCTCTCAAGAAAGTGGGTAACTATCAGACTTTTATGTTATTTCATAACATAAAACAATTTAAGATTGTCACTCACAGAGGTTTATAGCAGCAAGATTATTGCAATACAGAAAGCAGGATGAGGTTTGGCATGGGCCTTGATGGGGAATATTATTTTGGCAAGCAGATAGAATGGGAAATAACTGTTTCAGCCAAGATGGGAAGGTGGCAAAGTGAGACAGTGAATAAATGTGTTTGACTTGAGCCAGGATTCGGAGTAGGAGAAAAGCAGGCTTAGCTCTGGAAAGGCAGGCCTAGTTAGATTAGCCAGTCCCTGGAGTTGCAGCTTAAGGAGCTTGGAATTTATCCTGTAGGTAGGAGCGTAAGGTGTCTTATTTTTTATTCTGCAAATGACACTATTGAAATTATGTTTTAGGAAGATTGATCTGGCTGGGGATTACAGGATGCACTGAAAGGAGAGAAACCTCCTTTAGTGAAAGAAGACTCCATAAAGATATGGCCATGGAAATAGAAAGTATAAAAGACATAGAAACTTAAATTTAACAATTTTGTCAAGTAGAATATGCTCTAATATGTGTTTCCATGTCTATTTGCCCTGTCTTTTACTGTTACTAATATCAGCAAATTCAGTCAAGCTAGTTGTTTCAAACATTTGGGATGTTTGGGGAGGCACTTAGTCGATTAGTAGAAATGTTTACTTTTCAGAGAGTTGATTTGTAATTTGGAAGACTCAGCCCATAGTCATGTCTATTCTTTGTCATCTTCTGGAAAGTAATCAGGAAAATAAAAGTGACCTGGGCAAAGAAAAATAACTCCAGGAAAATGGGGAAAGTGCAAAGTAGAAAAGGATCTAGTTTTGGATTAAGCACTATAGTTTAGTACAATCAATACATACTAAATAATTTTTCAAGTAAATTAATATCAATACTGTATCACTTGATCCTGTAGATGAAATTAATGTAGAATTGGAACTGGAATCAAAGCCAGTGGATGCAAGTATAAAAGACTGTAGCATTCGAAATAAATGAAACAATAAAGAAATGCGTCTTTCGAGAATATAGAAAGATAGAAAAGATGAGACTGTAGAAACCAAGTTGTCATTTTCAATTCAGACTAGATTCACGTGAGGAGAATGTTCTGTCAGATTACATAAAGATGGTTTTTCAGACAGGTATATCATCCAGGTGTGAGAAGTGTATCCTGCTGCGTTATTAGGAATGGCTTCCCGGTAGGGAATACCTCCTACTATCCGAGGTAATGATCAAGCTGCCATATTGTAACAGTATAATTTTAGTTTAGTCTCTGGGCCAGATTCCAATTAGACAGGTAAGGCACTATTGCAACATTAGTTTGTATGTAGTATATAAGAATATATCCTTCAACATATATAGCTACTGGAACAGAAAACATTATTTCCAAATCTTATTTCATTCTCAAGTCTCATGCCTGTACCTTTGCTCATGGTTTTCCACTGATTATTTAGTCTTCTGGCTTTCACATAACCATCCCCATCAGAAATTCAGCATCTTAAAGAGGATACAAAGCTCATTTTCATCAATTACAGAATGAAAAAGAAAAGATCTCTTAGCATAATGTGAGAAAAAGATAGCTGTCTTAGTCTGGGTTGTTATAACAAAAATAATACAAACTGGGTGGCTTATAAACAATAGACATGTAATACCACAGTTTTAAATGTTGGGAATTCCAAGATCAAGGTGCTGGTCAGGGTGGTGTCTAGTGAGAGTTGATTTCCTCAAAGATGGCATCTTCTTGCTGTGTCATCAGATGATGGAGGAGGCAGACAAGCTCTCTGGGACCTCTTTCTAAAAGGGCTAGCCATTTCCTGAGGATTATGACCTAATAACCTCCTGAAAGCCCTCCTTCTTAATACCACCATTTTGGGAATTAGGATTACAGCATATAAATTTGGGGCAGAGGAGGTGAAGCACAAACATTTAGACCATAGCAGTAACTCAGATGTGTACAAAACAGTCATTGTTGCCCTCTTGAGAAAGTAGGATAAAATGCCATTCCTTTACTACCTCTTTCCTGATGAGCCTACAGTCTGGAGGAAAAGAAAAAAAAAAAGAAAAAGAAAAAAAAAAAATGATTGGATTAATTTTTTAGTCAGGATAGTTCTAGCTCATCCAGAGATCTTCCATAGATTGAATTGATACTTACCTTAATATAATTTCTAATTGTTCCTCTTAATTCTGTTTCTTGAAGCCATGATACCAAAAAATAGAATAATAGCAATTTTATAATTACTTATGTTTTATTTTTGAGACCATATATTTCAGTCACTTCTTCTGAACGCTCTTTAAGCATATTTTAATCTATATATTTATCCTTTGAGACAGATGTAATGAGGCCAATTTAGAGCTTAGGGAATTGTATCCCAAGAAGTTTAAACACCCTTCACCACGCTAACACTAATGAAAAGAAAATAGGAGTAGCTGTATTAATTTCAGGCAGAGAAGACTTTAGGGTAAGGAAAATGATCAGAACTAAGAAGAACATTATCTCTTCAATAAATGGTGTTGGGAAAATGGGACAGCTACACACAAAAGAATAAAACTAGATCACTTTCTTAGACCACACACAAAAAATAAACTCAGAATGGATTAAGGACCTAAATGTGAGACCCGAAACCATAAAAATCCTAGAAGAGAACACAGATAGTAATTTCTCTGATCTTGGTTGTGGCATCTTTCTAGATATATCTCCTAAAGGAAGGGAAAAATAAGCAAAAATAAACTATTGGAACTACACTGAAATAAAAAAAACTTCTGCACAGAGAAGGAAACAACCAACAAAACTGAAAAAAACAACCTACCAAATGGGAGAAGATATTTTCAAATGATGTATCCAATAAAGGATTAGTATCCAGAATGTATAAAGAATGTATACAACTCAACACCCAAAAACAAAATAATCCAATTAGAAATGGGCAGAAGACATGAATAGACATTTCTCCAAAGAAGAGGCACAGATGACTAATGGACACATGGAAAGATGTGTCAACATCACTTCGCATCAGGGAAATACAAATCAAAACCACAATGAGATAGTCAGAATGGCTAAAATCAAAAACTCAAGAAACAACAAGTGTTGTTGAGGATGTGGAGAAAAAGGAACCCTTATGCACTGTTGGTGGACTGCAAACTGGTGTAGCCACTGTAGAAGATAGTTGGAAGTTCCTCAAAAAATTAAAAATAGAACTACCTTACAATCTACCAATCACACTACTAGGTATTTACCCAAATAATATGAAAACGGTAATTTGAAGGGATCATCCAAGGTTTATTGCAGCATTTTTTGCAATCATCAAATTATGGAAGCAGCCCAAGTGTCCATTAGATAAATGAATGGATAAAGAAGATATGTGATATATATGTAGTATTATTCAGCCCTAAAAAAGAATGAAATTTTGCCATTTGCAGCAGCATGGATGATCTAGAGAGTATAATGCTAACTGAAATAAGCCAATCAGGAAAAGACAAACATCATATGATTTCATTCATATGTGGAGTTTAAGAAACAAAACAAATAAACAGAGAAAAAAAAAAAAAAGAGGGACAAACCAGGATAACAGACTCTTAACTATAGAGAATAAACAGATTGTTGCCAGAGGGGAGGTGCATGGGGGAATGGGTGAAATAGGTGAAAACGATTAACAGTACACTTTTCTGGATGAGCACTGAGTGATATATGGAAGTGTTGAATCACTGTATTGTACATCTGAAACTAATATAACACTGCATGTTAACTACACTGGAATTAAAATAAAAGTGAACAAATTCTTTTAAAAAGGAGGGCATTATATAATCAGAAGGGGTAATTTTTCCAAGAAGACATACAAACCTTTAACGTGTATGTACTAAAACAGAATGTCAAACTATATGAGGCAAAAACTGATAGATATTTAAGGAGAAATTTAATGTCTCTACTTTCACAATGTATACATATATCAAGTCACCATGATGTGCATTTTTAATATGTTACAATTTTATACATCAGTTATACCTCGATAAAGCTGAAATTAAAAAAAAAAAAAAAGGAAAAGAAATGGACTGGTCCAGCAGGAAGAAAATCATAAGGCTGTAGTAGAACACAACACCACCATTGGTAAACTGGATATAATCGACATCTATAGATCTCTTCATTCAAGAGCAGTAGAATACATATTCTACGCAAGCTCACATGGAACATTCACTAAGATAGATCATATTTTGGGCCTTAAAGCACATGTAAATAAATTTAAATAATTTAAATAAATAGAAATCACACAATGTCTGCTCTCAGACCAAAATTGAATTATACTAGAAATAAATAAAAGAAAGATCATGGGGAAATTACCAAATATATTAAACAATATATTAAACAATATGTTTCTAAAGAACACATGGATCAAAGAAGAAATCACAAGAGAAATTTTTAAACATTTTGAACTAAATAAAAATGAAAACAAAACTTAATCCAATTTGTAGGATACAGTGAAAATAGTGCTTAGAAAAATGTATAACATTGAATGCATATATCAGAAATGAAGAAAAATCTAAAGTTAATAATCTAAATAGTTTTTATCCTAGGAAACTAGAAAAAGAAGCTCAAATTAAACCTAAAATTGAGCAGAAGAAGTGAAATAGTAAGAATAAGGCAGCAATCCATGAATTAGAAACAAGAAATCAGTAGAGAAAATCCATAAAACCCAAGATGGTTCTTTGAAAAGATCAATAAAATTGATAAGCCTCTATCCATGTTTAAAGAGAGAGAGAGGACACAAATTACTAATAGAAATGAAAGAGAACGCATCACTACAGATACCGTGGGCTTTTAAAGGGTGATAAAAGATTACTATGAAAGTCTCTATGCTCATAAATTTGATAACCTCAGTGAAAGGCTAATTTCTGAAAAGATGCTATTTGTCAAAACTCACACAAGAAGAAATGAACAATCTAAGTAGGCATGGATGTATTGAAGAAATTGATTCAACAATTAATAACTTTCCAAAACAGAACACACCAGGCCCAGAGAGATGGTGAATTCTACAAAACATTTAAGTTAGAAATTGCTAATTCTCTACAATCTCCTTCAGAGGGTAGAGACAGAGGAAATACATTTGAACTCATTCTATGAGGCCAGAATTACCCTAATACCAAAACAAGACAAAGGGAAAAAATTATATATCAATATCTCTCATGAACATATTTATAAAATCCTGACCAAAATATTAGTATTTTGAATCCAGCAATACATAAAAAGAATTATACACCACAACTAACTGGGATTTTCACAGGTATGCAAGGCTGGTTCTGCATTCAAAAATCAATTAACATAATCATATCACCAGGCTAAAAGTCATATCACCAAAAATCATATCACCAGGCTGAAAAAAGAAAAATCACATGATCATATCAATAGATGTAGAAAAAGCACTAGACAAAATCCAGCACCTATTTATAATAAAAACTCGGTAAACAAGTAATAGAAAAGAGGGTTTTCAACTTGATAGGACTATCTACAAAAAACCTACTACTAAATCATACTTAAGGTGAGAAAACTAGAAGTTTCCCACTAAGATCAAGAACAAGGCAAGGGTATTTCTTCTCACCACTTCTTTTTGACATTGTACTAGAAGTCCTTGCTAATGTAATTAGACACTAGAGGGAAATAAAAGATTTACAGATTGTTAAGGACAAATAAAACTCTGTTCACAGGTGACATGATCATCTGTGTAGAAGATCTGAATCAACAAAAACAGCCATCCTAATAATGATTACAGTAATGTTTCAGTATTCAAGGTTAACATACAAAATTAAATCACTTTCCTATATACCAGAAATGAAATGAACAAGTGGAATTTAAAATTACAACAGAATATGAAACAACAAATGAACCCAAACAAATGAAATACCTAGGTATGAATAAACAGAATGTGTATAGGATCTGTATGAGGAAAACAACAAAGCCTTGATCAACAGAGAGCTAAATAAGTGGGGAAATATTCTATGTTCATGCATAGGAAGACTCAATATTATCAAGCTATCAGTCTTCCCAACTTGATCTATAGATATAATGCAATCCCAATAAAAATCCCAGAAGGTTATTTTGTGGATATCAGCAAACGAATTCAAAAGTTATATGGAGAGGCAAAAGACCCAGAATAGCCATCACAATATTGAAGAAGCAGAAAAAAGTTGAAGTGACACTACTTCCAAGACTTCAAGACTTACTATAAAATGCCAGTAATCAAGACAGTGTGGTGTTGGTGAAAGAATAGACAAATAGATCAATGGAATAGAATAAATAATGCAGAAATAGACATATATATATAAATATATATAAATATAAATAAAATATATATATGTTGTTAGCTGACCTTTGACAAAGGAGTCTTTTCAACAAATGATGCTGAAACAACTGGATGTCAGTATGCAAAAAAAAAAAAAAAAATCTAGCCATAGACCTTCCACTGTTCACAAAATTAAACTGAATCATGAACCTAAATATAAAATGCATAACAATAAAACTACTGGAAGGTAACATATGAAAAGCTAGATGACCTTGGATATGGTGATGACTTTTTAGAGACAATATCATGTATCTTACATGATCCACAAAAGAACAAATTGATATGCTGGAATTCACTAAAATTAAAAACTTCTGCTTTGCAATAGACAATTTCAAGAGAATGAGAAAACAAGCCACAGACTGGGAGAAAATATTTGTAAAAGATACATTTGATAAAAGACTATTATCCAAAATATACAAAGAGCTCTTAAAACTCAATAATTAAAACAACCCAATTTAAAAACTGGAGTATGAGCTTAACAGACACCTCACCAAAGAAGATATACACGTGGCAAATAAGCATATGGAAAGATGCTCCACAAAATATTTCATCAGTGAAATGCAAATAAATATAACAAGATATCACTACAAAGCTATTAAATGGCCAAAATCTGGAACACTGACAAACCAAATGCTGATGAGGATGTGGAGCAACAGGAATCTCAGTCCCTGCTGGTGGGAATGCAACACAGAAAAACCACTTTGGAAGACAGTTTGGTGGTTTATTTTTACCAGACTATAGATACTCTTACTATACAACTGAGCAATAGCACTCCTTGTTATTAATCCAAGTGAGTTGAAAACTTATATCCACATAAAATCTGCACACAATTATTTATAGCTTTATTCATAATTGCCAAAACTCGCAAGCAACCAAAATTTCCTTCAGTAAGTGAATAAATATAGTATGATACATCCTGACAACGGAATATTTTTTATGCTAGAAGAGATGAACTTTCAGGTCATGAAAAGACATGGAAGTATCTTAAATTCATATAACTAAGTGAAAGAAGCCAATTTGAAAAAGGCTGTATGCCATATGATTCCAATTATATGACATTCTGGAATAGGCCAAATTATGGAGACAGTTAATAGATCAGTGGTTGCTAGGAATGGGAGTAGGGAGATAGGGTGGTAGCAGGAATGAAGAGATGGAGCACAGAGAATTTTTAGGGCAATAAAAATACTCTGCATGATACTATAATGATGGATACATGCCACTATATATTTGTCCAAGCTCGTAGAATGTATACTACCAAGAGTGAACTCTAATGTAAATTACAGACTTTTGAGTGATTATTATGTGACAATTGTTCAAATGTATAATTTCATCAGTTGTAACAAATGTACCATTTTGGGGCAAGATGTTTATAATGGGGGAGGTTATGCATGTGTAGGGGCAAGGTATGTGGGAAATCTCTGTAACTTTTCTGTTTTGCTCAATTTTGGCTAAAACTGCCCTTAAAAAAAATGTCTTTAGAGAAAGAAGATGTGGTCAACTGTTTTGAATTGGTTTTGAGAAACGGATAAAATGAGAAGAGGATAGAGACTATTGAAATTAGAAAGCTCTATGTAATTCTTAAGTTTAACAAAAGTAATTCTAATGGACAGTTGGAAAGTATGTGACTTGAGCTGAAGGGGCAAAATATTAAGGAGTTGTTGATTGTTTGCAAAAACACTTTTGAATGTCTTTGCTGTGATGGTGAGTACCAAAATGATGTATAAGTTGAAGCATGACTTGGTTAATTTTCAGTAAGTGTATGGATAAGTGAGTAAATGAATAAAGGGAGGTATAAAGATAATGTAAATATTTCAGAATTTTTTTGAAATTGCTATTTGCATACAAATGTCAGCTAAAACAGCACATTTATTCATAATGTTGCATCCTTACATCATTGAAAGATAGATTTATGGCTTTTTTGACTGTTGTTTACTTTTTAAATAAATAATGGGATTTCCTTGATTAGAATGCTGTCAACCTTGAGAAACCTGTCTCAGCAACATGACACTTCTTTTCTCTCATTTATGTTACTTCTGCCTTTCAAATAAACAGACCCCACACAGATAGGCTTCAATAACGAGAGTTTTAGTTACTTGACTTTTTAACATCTAAACAAAATGTCTAGCATATATTTTAGTACAACCCAAATGCGGGGAATTTAGTTCAGAGGAAGTACCGCTATCTTTAAGTCTCTCCAAGTAAGAAGGAAAACATAATCTAAAAAGAGGTGTATATGCTTTTGTGTCTTTTTTTTAGAAAAAGGAGATCCCTATTTTAAATGAAATGTAAGAACAATTCCTACGTTGTTTAGCTCAGAGTAGAGTGGGTCACACAGACATATTTATATAAATATATAACATATATAAAATATCTTTATATATGAAATATGTATTTAATATAGAACAGATACATATGTTTTGAAAATATTAATTTTCTACTTAATTATATATAAAAATATGTTTTATTACTAACCTCCCCAAATAGGACCTTCTCCAATTCAACTTCTTTTTAGGACTTAGAAAAAGTATATTATTAAATATCTCAAAACCAAATGTCAACTTCTGCTTGTTCTCAAATTGTTCCCTTTTGTGTGATGCCAGAGATTCTGAGCAAGAAGCCATGAGAGCCAGAGAGAAATGAGAATGTCCTCTGGAGACTTTTAGCACCAGGGTCTCCGTATCCAGCTGCACAGTTTGTATGCTGCACAGCAAAGCCTGTCTCTGGGAGTAAGGGGCTGAAATCCAGTTTACACTTTCCTCCTTAGTGGCCTCTATCACCTCTATCCCCTCAAGTAAGGGGCATCTTTTTCTAATCTGTTTACACACAGAAGGCTTCTATTTATAACTCAAACGGAGGTGCTATGTAGACTAGTGTTGGCTCTGATACCCACTTCTCAGGAAGAAGTCTAGACAATGCAAATACGTGGCATCTGTGTGCAGAGTTGCCTGCTTTTTTTTTTGTCCCCCCACAGACTACTTCTTTTGTTTTCTACTACTCATTACACAATCCAAGAATTCACACATTTATTGGCATCCTTCCACATGCAATCTTGTATATATTTCCTTTTTAATTTTTTTACAACAACCCTTTGATATAAGCACAGTTAGTTTCATTTTAAAGAAGAAGAGGGGCGCCTGGGTGGCTCAGTGGGTTAAAGCCTCTGCTTTCTGCCTGAGTCATGATCTCAGGGTCCTGGGATCGAGCCCCACGGCAGGCTCTCTGCTCAGCGGGGAGTCTGTTTCCCCCTCTCTCTCTGCCTGCCTCTCTGCCTACTTGTGATCTGTCTCTGTCAAATAAATAAATAAAATCTTAAAAAAAAGAAGAAATTGAAATTCAGAGAGTTTAATTAAATTGGCAAACTACCTAGTAAATAGCAGAAATAGCTTTTAAGTTCATGATTCTGACACTAGATCTCATTTTCTTCACAATATGTATTTTAATATTTATGTGATCAGTTTTCTTAACAAAATGCCTCTTATTGGTGAAAACTTAGAATATCCCCATGACAATATGCAAACCATGCCCCCCTGAAGCATCACAATAACAGTGCGGAGCAGAAAGGACAGATAATAATACCCTAATTCCACTGTAGTTCAGCAAGACTGACTGCTTGACCACAGCCTCTAATTTATGAGAGTAGGACCACATCTTCAGATTCCTTTTGTCTTGCTCTGTGCCTTATGAGTACACATACCCTGTTGAATACATTTTATTTCATATCAAAATCAAAAGGCCTTTGATATTTCTACTTCTAGCCAAGATAGTGTTACTTGAACCATTTAACTTTCTGCCTGAAACAATTAAAAAACTAGACCAAATATATATTTATAATGATTTTCAAGACATCAGCCTACAGAGGACAGTGAACCCCTAAAAAAGGGAAATGGGTAATGTGAGCCCTTCAATTTTCTCTGCTTACCATCTTGAGAGAATTCTACACTGCTGCCCAAGGAGAGGGAACCCAGAGTTTGGCAGTCTTCTTGAATTGAAGAGATGGAATAGGAAGTCTGGAAAGTCAAAATGACTTGAGTTTGTATGGCAAACTGGAGCTTCTGAGAGTTTCCTCAGGCCTCCAACTGACTACTGATCAGCATATGCTTTTAAGGAACCTGCTCCAGGCTGGGAAAGAACCAACAGAAAAGAGATCAGAGGAAATAATCCCTAAAACTTATACGGGTTCAAAAAAGTTATTTTTACTACCAACCAAAATAGAAAACCTCACAATGCTTAGGGTATTGGACAGATTTTTGAGAAGGATTTTGCCTCAGTGGGTGTGTGAGAGATGAAGATGTGGAAGATGAAGGAGAAATTAACCCTAACCATAAATTCTGCTGGATCTCACCAAGAAAGCTTAATATCAGGAACCGAAAGGATAAAAATGTTTAAAATTAATTTTTTTAAAGATTTTTATTTATTTATTTGACAAAGAGAGAGATCACAAGTGGGTTAACACCGAGCCACCCAGGCGCCCCTGTTTACAATTAATTTAACTACTATCCGGAACGAAACATAATAATAGTTATAAAAATACAAATATATCCAACACATAGCAAGATAAAAAAAAAAATTACCAGGTGTTCAAAGGAAGAGGAAAAATGTTTCATGATGAGGACAATTAATCAATCAAAATAGTTACCCAAATAACACAGACAATAGAATTAGTAGACAAGGATATTAAAGCAGTTACCACCATATTCCATATGTTCAAGGAATTAAAGTATATATTGACCATGAAGATGTTTAAAAAACCCAAATCAGATTTCTGCAGAAAAAAAATACATGTTTGACATGAAAAATGCACTGGATGGATTAAATGAAGATTAGACACTGAAGAAGAAGATAGCTAATTTGAAAATATGGCAATGTCGACTATTCAACATAAAGCACAGAAAGAAAAGAAAATATGAATAAAGTACCAGTAATCTGTGAGACAGCTTAAAGTGGCCTAATACAAGAACAAGACAAAAAAAAAAAAAAAAAAAGATAAATTAACTGTTGGATGCATATACAACAAATTACACATATTTAGAGTATATAATTTGAGATATGTATATATGTACACATATATATCTACAAATCATCATCACTATCAAGGTAATGATATCTCCCAGAGTTCTCTTTTGCCACTTTGTTGTTTCTCCCTCTTCGTAATTCCTCCACTCTCTTTTGTCCACCAACAACCCCCAGGCCACCATAGACCTGCGTTCTGTAACAACAGATCAGTGTTTATCTTCTAGAAATGTATACCAGTGGCATCATACAGTTTGCACTCTGTATCTCATCTTATTTCTTTGGCAAACCCCCTTTGTTTGAGATTCCTCCCTGTTATTGCATGTATCCAGTGGTCATTGCTTTGTATCACTCTGTTCTCATTGTGCAGATACATTGTGATTTGCTTATCCAAGTAAAGCTGCTGTGAATAGCTGTGTACCAGTCCTTGCATAGCTGTTTTGCTGTCATTTTCTTGGGTAAATACTTTAGGAGCTGAACAGCTGGATCATAGGATAGTTGCTTGTTTAACGTTTAAACTGCCAAGCTATCTTCCAAAGTGATTGTACCATTTTACATTCCTGCTGACAGTTTGTGAGAGTTCCAAGTACTCCACATCTTGCCCAACATTTTATTTGCTAAGCTATTATTTTTTTTAAATGATTCTAAAGAGTATAGTGATATCTCAATGCAGTGTCAATTTGAATTTCTTTAGTGACTTCTGGTGTTGAGTATCTTTTCATGCACTTATTGACAATCCATATGTTTCGTTTGATAAAGTGTTCAAAGTTTTTCTCATTTTTTTTCAAGTGGGCTACTGTTGAATTTTGAGAGTTCTGTTTAGATTCTGGGTAAAGTCGTTTATTAGATGTATGTTTTTCAGTATTTCATCTAAGTCTATGGTTTCTCTTCTAATTCTCCCACAGACTCTTAGATCAAACATTAGATGTTTTTAATTTTGAGGAAATCAAATTTATGAATATTTATCTTTTATTGATTTTGCACTTGATGTTCCATCTGTGAAATCTCTGCCCAATCCAAAGTTAGGAAGTTTCCCACCTAAGATTTCTTCTAGATGTTTTATACATTTGTTTACATATGTTTAATATATGTTTACATATGTTTAATACATTAGGTATGTAATCCACTTTGAGTTAATTTTTGCATATGGGTTAGCATGGATTAAAGCTAATCTTCTGCATGTGGATATCTAGTTCTTACAGCACCATTTGTTGAAAAGACTATCCTTTCTCCCCTAAACTGTTTGCTTACCTTTCTTGAAAATAAATTGTACATCTATATGTGAGTCTATTTCTAAACTCTCTATTCTGCTTCATTTATCTGTCTATCTTTGTGGCCAGTGCCACACAATTTTGATTGTTGTAGTTTTGTAACAAGTCTTGGAATGGAAGAGTCTTTATCTTCTAAATTTTTCTCCTTTTTCAAGATTATTTTGGCTATTCTAAGTCCTTTGTGTGTCCACATTAGTTTAAGAATGAGTTTGTCTTTTTCTACACACACACACACACACACACACACACACACCCCTGCTGGGTTTTGATAAGGATTGTGTCTAACCTATAGATCAATTATAGGAGAATGACATTTTAAAGAGATTGTCTTCTCACCATGTACATGATGAATCTCTCAATTTATCAAGTTCTTCTTTAATTTCTTTTAGCGATATTGCATAGCTTTTATTTACAAGCCTTATGGATCTTGGGTCTGATTATTCCTAAATATCTCATATTTTTATGCTACTGTATATCATATTAATTGCTAATTTCAATTTCTAATTTTTCATTGCTAGTGTATAAAAGAAGCCAATTCTTATTGTATCTTATATCATGAAAACTTACTAAACTCACTTAGTTGTTTTAGTAGCTTTTTGTTGATTCCATCAGATTTCTATAAGACAGATCATTTCATTTATGACTAAGTACAATTTCCCTTCTTCTTGTCCAAACTGGGTGCTTTTTGTTTCTCTTTCTTACATGTTTGCACTGGACTTAACATCCAGTAATATTTTGGATAGAAGTTCTGAGAACAGACGTCCTTATCTTCTTATTGATCTTAGGGTAAATCATTCAATTTTTCACAAATACAATATAGCTATACAATTTTCATGATACCTATAATGGAATCTTGACTGATACAGACATTGTTTAAAGAAAGCAGGTAGGGGATGCCTGGGTGGCCCGGTGGCTTAAGCGTCTGACTTTTGGTTTCCACTTCGGTCGTGATCTCCTGGTCCTGAGATCAGCGTTGTGAGATGAAGCCTTGTGTGGGCTCTGCTCTTAGTGTGGATTCTATTTGGGACTCTCTCTCCCTCTACACCTTCCTCTCCTGCACTCGAGTGCGTGCACACACACACTGTCTCTCTTTCTCTCTAAAATAAATAAATCTTTAAAAAAAAAGCAGGTATATTTTTTCCTGTGAAATTAGAAGTGCTTCGCATCATACCAATGCATATACAAACCCATCCTTTTTCCCACTCTATTATATGAGATCCTTATATTTGTCTGCTAAGGCTGCCATAATAAGATACTATAAGACTGGGTGGCTTAAACAACAGGAATTTATTTCTCACAGTTCTGGAGTCTAGAAGTCCAAGATCAAGGTGTTGGCAAGTTTAGTTTCTCTTGGGGCACTTTTCTTAGCTTGCACATGACCATCTTCTTCCCGTGTCCTCCCATGACCTTTTACCTGTATGCACACATCCCTGCTGTTTTTTCTTCTTTTTATGAGGACACTAGCTACGTTGGATTAGGACCCCACCTTCATGACCTCATTTGATTTCAATTACTTCTTTAAAGGCCCTATCTCTAAATACAATCACATTGGCGGGTCAGGGCTTCTACATGAATTTGAGAAAGGAGGAACAATTTAGTTCATAATAATCATCTTGTTAAGTTCTAGTTACATGCCTTAGTTATTGTTCATTAAAACTTAGCTAACTCTCATATATACCAAAATTTTTAAACATATTTATATAAAATAATTTTATAGCACTATAACTATATATTGCTGTATCATCTAGTTTTATCTTAGCAAATATCCTAAAGAAAGTGACTCTGAGTTTTATACCATAGAAGTAATAAAGGTATCAGTGGCATAGACTTTGCAATTAAACAGATCAGAATTTCATTTCTGGTTTTACCTTTTATTTTTATTTATTTTTTAAAAGATCTTATTTATTTATTTGGGAGAAAGAGAGAGCATGAGCATGGGGGAGGCAGAGGGAGAGGGAGAAGCAGGCCTTCCGCTGAATAGGGAGCCCAATGTAGGGCTTGATCCCAGGACCCTGAGATCATGACCTGAGCTGAAGGCAGAGGCTCAACACACTGAGCCACTCAGGCGCCACTGCTTTTTTACCTTTTAAAAGCTCAAGCTCTGGTATCAGAAGGAATGAGTCTTGAATCTTGGCTTTACCATTTAGTATTTCAAGGTCACGTTCAAGTTACTTTAACTCATTCACCTTAATTATCTTCAAATGTAAGACAGGAAGAGAGCTTGTGAAAGTTAAGTGAATGTAAATGTAACCACTTTATGAAGTGTTCCTGGAACGTAATTAATGCCAGACACACATTTTTTATTTTTACTAAAATTCCTTCTCTTCTTTTTCTGTGTTATGTGGAAAATACTATCTACACATACTGGATTGTCTATTGCCAGATTAGCATCAGCATAGTCACATCTAGCAGAGGCTGGGGATTGCTTTGCTCAGAATTCTCATTGCTGTGTGATTTCCAGCTAGAGTTTACCAAGGAGAAATCAGTGGAGATTGAGATATAGGTATGGGTCAAACACAGTGACTTTATTCAATAGGGTATCCGAACTTAGCACAGTGCCTGACATGGACACGCTCAGTAAATGTTAATTTATTTTGTCTTTCTATACCATATTTTGTAAGTATGTATTATGTAAGTATAATATTCTGTAATTACTATTTATCGTAGTTTCTGTTGTTATTCCCATTTTATGAACTGGCTACCTGCATTTCAATAACTTTTTTTTTTTTTAAAGAATTTATTTATTTATTTGTCAGAGAGAGAGTGAGAGAGAGATCACAAGTAGGCAGAGAGGCAGGCAGAGGCAGAGGGAGAAGCAGGCTCCCTGCTGAGCAAGGAGCCCGATGTGGGACTCGATCCCAGGACCCTGGGATCATGACCTGAGCTGAAGGCAGCCGCTTAACCAACTGAGCCACCCAGGCGTCCCTGCATTTCAATAACTTGCCCAATATAGCACACACAGAAAAAAACATGAGAACTGGGATTTAAACCCAGATCTGGCTGATTCTAAGCCTCATATACTTTTCATAAATCCATTTTGCCTATACAGATAAAACTTAATAAAAGACTCATGCTTCAAAGAGTATGATTTCTACTTCAGAAGTCACTTACCTGTCAGTTTCTGATTACTGTGCTCTTAAGAAATAATAGAGAAAAAAAGTCCACTCATGAGCTAGGTAAGTCCCACATAAAAATAAAATTTTAATGTGTAGAGAAAAAAGACAAGAAATTTAGATTCTTATGTTGATATCAATTAGCTTCTAAATGCCCAATGTGAGCAATTTTGTCAGATTATAGATATTTGGGTATTTGTTCTGGCTCTGAAATTTTGTACCTGTATATAAGGCTTTCTCACATTTAGAGATATTTTAGTTAAGGTGACAGGAGCTGCTATAACATTTACACTCCAAAATATCAGAAACTAAACACAACTGAAGTTTATTTTTCAATCATGTAAGTCTGAACAGGTGGATCTGATAGGTGGACTGTCCTCTTTGAAGATGTGATGCGTAGACACTTGCCACTTCCACTATGCGCTGTTTCTGTAATTCATGTGTGGATCTCAGTGCTGCCTTCTCTGCATGAAGACAGCAGAGTGGGAAGGAAATCTCAAGGATCAGGTGCGAGAGGTTTTAAGGACCCAGCCTGAAGGTGGTGTATATTATTTCTGCTGTATATCAGTCACACTGTCACACTTGCCTGCTAAGGATGCTGAAAATGTTATACAGCTGTGTGAACAGAAAACCAGAAACGAGATTGAAGATCAGAAAGGAGATAGCCACAAATGGTAATGTCATTTTACCGGAATGAAAAAAATGTTCTGAATCTGGAAACTTGGAAGGCAATGATAGCTTGAAAATAAAATAGTTATGCATAGGAACTTAGATTGGTTCCTGCGTTAAAAGTAAGAATAAAGATACAGAACGAGTCAAGTTCATTGAAAGTTCATAGGAATGTTACTAGAAACAGTGTTTCTTGTTACACTGATAAAATAATTACAATAATGATATTAAAAAATAATAACAGACATCAGGCCATTTTCTACTACCTTTATGAAATTGTTTTTTCTCACTTAATTCCATCAGTGACTCATGGGATAGGTTCTAAAGACCTCAATGTCCAGTCAAAGAAACGGAGACTCACATAAATTATTTCTTCAAAGTTCAACAACAAGAGGGTAGACACAGGTTTGAACTCACAGATTCAGACTCTGGTGTCACGCTCTACACTGTAGATAATCCCTTTTCTAGCTTAGTGTGCTAAAAAAATTCAAGCACTTCTGCCTCATCTAATCTTTTCAAATATCACAGCTGGTAAAATCAGAATAGTTTATTTCCTTTTGGAATTATATACTGAAAACAAGAAGCCTTGTTTGTTTTTAATATAATAGCTTAAAGAAGTAAAGCATAGAAATAGATGCTCTCTCAGCTCCCTGTTATTCTCATGGGTATGTAATTTCAAAACATACTTTAAAAAGTGTGAAGGAGCTGCACGTGACCCTATTACTTTCTTTAGCAGGAAACCAGAGTTTCCTAGGCAATCTTTCAACAAAATGCTGAGGCTGAGGGTATGAAATAGGTGAAGTGGTGCACACCTGATGCAAAATCATTCTCTCTCGTTATCCAGTAACTCGGAAAGTTGTTAGATGAAGAGCTCTGCTACCTGCTCCTTTGCCACAGCTGTCAACCAAACTGCTGCTGTTCCTTTGGCTCAGTTCTTCCAGGCTAGAC